>VWYH01006541.1:62658-117881 GCA_013399365.1 Pampusana beccarii | reverse complement strand
GGAAGGAAGGAAGGAAGGGACAATGCCTACTTCTAACTGTGAGAGTCTTACTGCACTGCTACACACAAGACAAGAGCTGAGCAACACTAGTGGTGCAGGTCAAACCCCAAGGACTCAGTTTCTTTGATCAAAACCCAGCAATTAACATTATCACCAAATGTGGTGGCTATTCCATTCACATACCTGCTGCTGGGCTGTTCCCTGGGACTGCACCTTTCAAGCCCCACTCAGGGTACTCTGGCTTTAACAATACTGTCACGCAAAACAAACCAATAGTGTGTTTTGGTTTGTTTTGTTTTGTTTCGTTTTGTTTTGTTTTGTTTTGTTTTTGTTTTGGTTTTTTTGTTTTGTTTTGTTTTGTTTTGCTTGGTTTTGTTTTGGTTTTGGTTTTATTTTAAAGGAGTTATTTTTGCTTGTTTGTTAACGAATCAACCACGCAATTTAAAAAAAGAAATAATTCCTTCCATTTTCTCCTGCACTGAGTATCTGCTGTGTTCTTGCATTGAATACAAAGCTATGGCAGGTTAAACTAACTTTTTTATCTTCTTTTGTTTGTATTCGATTTTAAAAATGGACCTGGCTCTGGTAACACAATGGCAATGGGAGACTAACCCTACAGGCTTCTCTCTGTATGGTTTTTAATAGAGTTTTCTTCTTTTATAAATGGCTGGTTTTCACATGTTCTGCTGAAAAAGAAACTATTCCAGTTCACATACTCCCAGAGACAAAATACTGGCAGAGCATTGCCAGTACTAATCGGTGCACCACACAGAGGTACATACATCTTCCGCACTTACACTGCACTGATGGTCAATGCTATGTCTATGTCCCTCCAATATTGTACAAGATCTCAACGTTTCTGTCTTCAGAGTCTTTGCAAATTCGCTGTCTTTATCATCAAATTATGCGTAGATGGAGAGAAAGTTATCATCCCAGGATGCCAAGACAAAATGTTTTCACAACATCGAGGAAAACCAAAGTTTTTACAATACCCCAGAAAACCAGCTGCACTAGATTCTGTGTTCACCTACCTGTTGCTACACTGTTCCCAGTAGCTTTCAAACAACAGTCAATACAGTCTGGCTTTATTAATATTTCCATACAAAACAAGTCAATAAGCTTTTTGGGAGAACATGAACTGGACAGGAATTAGAAAATACAGAGAAATTAATGCTGACATTTTCTAATGTACGCCAAACCAATTTGGACTTTCCCAGACTCATAGAAAATAAGTCCAAAGGAGTCTCTAGATCGTGTAGTCTGACCTCCTACACCCTTACAGCTTCTAAATCTGGTAGACCTGAGTCCAATAACTTATGTTTCTCTAAATTAAATGTATAGGAAATCAGATTTCTTGCAAAGTATTTAAGTCATGATTTAAAACTAAGAAATTTGCCATTTCAAATATTTTTCACCTATGGCTGACAAACATTAGCTCACCGTTTGTAACTGTAATGTGAATGTACTTCGGGTTTTATTTGGTTTTAGCTTCCCTCCTTTATTATTTTGTCATTCTGCCCTATGCTGTCCCTCTTCCTAATAAACTAAGCAAATCAAATTTATTAAATCTCTGATTATAAATCATTTTCCCCTGTGATCAGCTGATGCTTGCATTTCTTCCCAACACCCTTGGCAATCTGTCTGTGTCTCACTTGAAATAAACGTGGTAGAAGCAAGTTCAAGAGAGTAGTTCAGTCACTTCTGTGCCAAAATCACTTTTTTCCTCCCATGAGCCTCCCTAGACATTTAGGCATTTTTATTTGAAAAGATATGATTGTACAACCTGCCGAAGTATATTTTCTCCTGGGTGTGAAAGCTGAACTTACCCCCAAATAATTTTTTCTCTGCACATTCTGATACTCAGGGCTAGGCTCACTGAAGGATGTTAAAGCAATCCAGCTGGTGACTTGTTAAAAGTGACAGAAACATCTTGTAAGTGACTAATCAAAATTATGTGAAATAGTTAGTGGAAGAGAAACATTCAACAAACTTCCTGGTGACACCAAATTCTCCTACTTCCCATTGTGATATGTGACTGGGCTGTCTCAGCGCACTTGAAAAATGGACTTGAAAAACCTGTGGGCAGATTCTGTTGAAGAAAATACCTGTAGCTCCATACAAATCTGAGATAACGTCTCTTCCACAGGTAGCTCCTCTAGGAAAAAAAAAAAAAAAAGATATTCAGATAGGAGAACAGTAGATGTGAAATGTTAATGCTCTGCTTTTTATTCATGTGAGAAATAGGTCGTTCGATATTCTTCCCCAACAGACAAGTTTCAGTTTGGATGTGGGCACTCCACATCCCACCTTGTACTGGTGCAGGTGGAAGTACAACTTCTGCTTATGTAACGTGGGCAACTAAACCTGTAGAAGTTCTGAAATGTTGCTATCAGGACAAATAAAACATAATCTGGCTTTTCACTGTCCACCCTCTCTTTTACTAGAAGTTTGCTTATTACCCTTTGGTATTTGTGGCCGACTCCAGAGCTGAAGGCAGAGTCTCACCATTGCGAAGTCTGAGCAAATGATGTGCAAGAAATGACTCTCCCTATTGTGCTACATAGGACTGTGTAAGTGGTACCAGATGTCTCACAAGCAAAAAATTTGGGCACATCTGTGTTGCCTTGTGGAGTGTGAAGTACCTCTCCACTCCTCCAGCAAACAGCAGCATTCTGAGGTTGTCCTGAGAAAACCCAGCACGGAGACAGTCCACTCTAAATGTACCACAGACTATAAGGCAAAAAAAACATAAATCAACACTCTAACTTTGGCAGCTTGACTTTGAAATGTGGAATTTTCTAATAGTATCCATAAAGAAACAAAGCAGAACGACAAACAGGCCAATTCCCCTCCCCAAATGACTCTTCTTAAATAGTACTCAGGAATGGAAAAGGGCAGACTGAGATGGGTAATATATTGAAAAGACTATCCTTAGATGGTAAAATTTTGCACACAATCCTTCTCACTTTTAATGTTTAAACTATTTCTTTTTTAATGTACTACTCAGAGAGCTAGAAAAGCAAATTAAGAAAGTCTGCAGAGATTTATAGTCTTGGATCTGTCTTAACTATCTTTAGAACATATGATGAGATTAATCTGACCAATACATATGTTTACAAATGAATGAGACATTTATATGCTCCTCCTGGCCAGTGGAGAAAAATGAGTAAGTTCAAGGTGCTACCCATGCCATCACAAGGCAGAAAGCACTACTTGTCAGGTAACATATTTTATTGTCCTAAATGGGCATGTTTCTCCCCAATGACTGCAAGGAGATGACAGATATAAACATTTGCTTCATATTCATCATACTGGGTGAATCTTACACCCCATAATTTTGCACAAGTTTGCAACAGGCACCAGAAGATCAGCCTTAAAACCAAATCTTCAGTAGATTTTCAGACTATGAATAAAATAATGCAAATTGCACTCTGCTCAAGAGGCTAAAAAGGGTATTTGCATTTAGCCAATTTGCATGCGTTACAACAAGCACACTTGCAAATTAAGTGCCTGCTTCAGTAACAGTAGCAATTTGAAAACCAAGCTAATTGTATTTAGAAACCCAATATGTGCTCTGGTGTAGTTCTTGAGTTGTGGCCAACCAACCACACGTAACTCTGCTATTTCCCAACCTATAAGCCTGCCCAGGCGAGACACAAATCATCTGTTATATGTGCCTGTTAACCAGGACTCCTGAAGCATGTGTTCTGTTGCATGTTGGATTCTATCTGAGAACTCGTAAGTTGTGAATGAAAATGGTGTAATTTTTTGTTGTTGTTGTTGTTTGGTTGTTTTTTTTTCCCCACTGCTGGATTGAATAACATACTATATGCTCTTCTCACCCTACAAGTTGTAGGTTATCTTGAAGTGGAATATATGTTGAGGACAAAGGCATGAAGTGGAAAATATGAAGGTCATAAGACTGTAAAGCACAATGTATTATGTTTGATAGTTCTTGTATACAAGCACTGTACAGTGAAACTGGAAAATGTTTTTTGCTCTCTTTTCAAATCTACTGGGCAATGCAATTGACTGTCCTAATATGATTATCTTTGCAATATAACAAACTGATAACTTCAAAACCCGTACACAGAATGACAAAGACACAAAAACACAGATGTGAAATCATGACCCAATTTCTCAGATTCAAAGAAGCAGGTGGGAGAGCAGAAATTAGTCAGAGATGCGCCTCATTTTCACAGGTCATGTTGTCATTACAAACACGAGTAAACACGAATTACAGAGGTGCATCCCACAAATCAAGCCAGCCAGTAGTTGCACATTGGACCTATGAGGCCCGACCAGACAAAAAAAGCTTCTGCCAAAATCAGAAAATCTATTAAATAATTGAATTAAGGAAGAAAAGAAGAATGATTTTAAATAGCAAGTTGTAATTACGTAACTGGCAGGGAAGAAATAAAATGTAAATTGTAAATGCAGGAGTATGTCTCAAAAACACTCAGATCACCCTTCAGATTTTTCTTTCGAGTTTTAAAAATACATTTGATCAAGAGTAACAAATATGCTAGAGTCTTCCCCAGACTTCACGGCATTTCAGAACTGTAAGTATAATTCTTCAAAAAGTAAGGCCAAAAAATCACTGAAAGGTAAGTATTTTGAGAAATTTATCAAAACATTTTAACCCTCTACATATAGGGCCACATCCTATAAAAGTATTTTCATAAGCTGAAAAGGCAGTCATCTTTAACCGTGTGCCAAAATAAACACTAATCAGAAAACAAGGACAAAAATCCTCTCAAATCTCTGAATAGCTGAAGAATTTTGGTACTGAAATGTTTATTGAAAATGCAGCACTGTGAAATATTCAGTGATTTTAGATGTCTGCTGACTTACCCAACTTCAGCTGTGGTAAATCAGGAATCTCCTTCATGATGAGGGTGTAGTACATGTGAAGTCCTCTTTGAGCATTCAAGAGGAGAAGACAGAGGTCCTTATGCCATTTGTATGCATGCTGCATGCAGTTTTCAGATGGGACATAAAAACTGCCCTGTGCAACGAAAGTATCAAGAAAATAAAACACAGGGATTAAAATTAGTGGTTTACATTTGTCCCAGAGGTTTCCACAAAAATCCAGCTGTGGGAAGCCTTTCATTTCTAATCAAGCAGTTGGCACTCAAGAGAGGTTTTAACCATCCCTACCTTCTAGCCACATAACTAGTCAGGCACGTAACCATAATAATATCTTATTCTACATATACATTTTGCCCATTAGGTCCCAGCAATGTCATCACGTGTACGAAGACCCTCAGTCCAAACAGTCCAACAGAGAAGTCCATCTCTGTCCTTCACACGTGTCCCACTGCAGAGCCAACATCTCCCCATAATGTAGACAGTTCTGTGCAGAAAATACCCTCTCTGCAATACGGGTAGGAGTGGAAAGGACTATAAAGATGTATACACTCACTTTCCTTTTTCCTCATGGCCTCTTATCACCCTCTGCAAAGCTTGTAGCTTGATAGTATCACAGTATGCTTTGTTATGCATATTGGTGAAAAAAAATGTAGATGGCATTACTATCCTATCAACAAATATGAGTCACTCTGTACTCCAGGATCGATGTCTAGATTAGTATATTTCTTGTGGGAGGAGATGTAATTGGATAGAACACAGCATGTTTCGTACAAAAATTTCCCAGACAACATATTTACACTTAGAACATAAGCTGAGTTTGCATTAGGGTGCCATAAATCAAAACTTTTCACTTCTGTCAAAAAACCCTGCTTGTATAAATTAGGCATTTGAAATTTGCACTGTTCAGACTTAAAGCAAAACTATTTATTAAACTGTGGTTTTGTGCCCAGGATTTCATGGAGAATTGCAAGGAGTGGTATGAGAACTGTCAGTAACAGTTAATTTTTCTGTGGTCTGTGAATGCATTTTGCAGTTTGTATCCAATGATGCAGCAGAATGGTACTTGAGCACTTGCAATCAATTATTATATCTGGTTGTTGTTCCCCCAAACAGGACTAAGTTGTCTGCATTGCAGAAGAAGAAAGGGTTATGAAAACAGAGAAGTGAGAAAGCCACCTAGGTGGTTGTTGTTGTAAAGATCACGTAAATTGAGAATACATCTGGATCTGCTTTTTACAGCATATGGGCTGCACAAAGGCACCAGGATAAAGCTCTCACTGTTGCATGACTATGGAGAAACATGAACAATTTGTAATTTAGTCCACTGCTTATCACTGATGGGGTAAGAATACAATTCCTAAATGCCAACTAGGTACTGGTTGCCTTCTCAGACACTGGTTGTGCATCTGCTGGAGCAACAACAAAAACACACCAACCACACACCAGTGCATCTCCTCTGGTTTTCTCCCTTTGACTTCCTTAAAGCCTGTGTTTCATGATCCTTAGCTTAAGCTGGGATGTTTCCCTCAGCTTTCTCATGCAAATCTTCGATATATTAACTAGCATTCTGTGATAGACACAAAGGGGAATACTCATCTTGACCCACAAAGAAATGGTTGATGACAAAAATTGATGGAGTTGGTTGCTCTTGGAAGGCTTCAAAACCTCCAGCCTCAGCATGAGCTTATTTTACTCTCACCATGGAATGTAGAAATGCTGCTGGATACAGTAGAAAATTGGAAGTCAATTGATTTATATAATGCAATGAAAAAATGTCTTATAATCCATTGCTGATTTTTTTAGGCAAAAATTACTCAGGCATTTAAATGCTAAACTGACAGGTAGAAGGAAAAATGTGAGATAATTTCATAGTTCACATCAATACTATAACATGGTATTGTTGCGCAAGACTGCATTTTAATAGGGCTATTTGCAGCCTTTCTTGGCATTGGTTAGCATTTAAAACTAAAAATAAAATCTGGAACCAAGCTTAAAAAACGTGTGAATTAAAGTTGTTGAAAATCTTTATCAATTAGCTATTTACATTTTTTTAGAGTTTGTCCATTTCTCTTATGGTGCTCTTTCAAATTTGTCAAGATACAGACGATATAAACATGTGCATATAGGGCTGAAAAGATTGTTCCCAGATCTCCTTTCTTTTCCTGTCCCAGCTGTCTGGAAGGAATATCTGTGCCAAAGAAGGTGCTGTGCCTTGAGAATACCATTGCATGAGAGGAACAGGGATGCACAGTCACAACCCAAGGCAATGCCAAACAGGCACAATCCAGGCTGTGCCGCGCATGAGTAAGGGGCCATATCATTCAGTTGAACCTTTTTGATGAAACTCTATAAAATAGCAGCTGATTTTGAAACCCAGTTGTTTGATGGAAACATCCAACCTCATCTGAAAAATCATCTTTTCAGGGTGGAAAGAGTATGATAGAAAAAGGACATCAAGCTTCAAATCTCTGGTCCTTCAGTGGCTTACGGACATCACTGCTCTCACAGGACTGCTTCTTCTGAAAGTTGTCACACATGGACAGGATGGAGAGCAGGACGTAGCAGCAATTATTAAACCCAGCTCTGGGACAGCATAACCTAACGTGAACTAAGATCTGTGCATCCTCATCTGCAGGGACACCATCAGGGCCGGCAGCTGTCAGATGATGCCATTATAAACAGTTTATCCATCACTCTTCACTACGCTGGAAATGTCAAGAAATGATGGCCTGAAGATTGCAAACCTTCCACATTTGCTATTTTCATTTCATCTTCTTCTGCACATTTATTTAGGTGGTCCCCTGTTTCCCAGGTTATAGCCTGAAACAGATTCAGAACGCAATACTAGCAAATCAAGTTCAGTAACAAACATGATACATGTTATTCTAAGGAAAAAAAACCTGCTGTAAAACTAGCAGCTAGGGAAAAAACAGTGTCTGTGACCCATTAAACAGCTACAAAGTGCTCAGCTCTCTGGGTTTCTTAAATCAGGAGGATAGATACTGGTTTAATTCTGGTTTAGACAAAACTCCTATTAAAACAAAAGTTTATAGAGAAGCTGAAAATCCCAGCTTGCAAAAAGCATGATGGTTGCCCTGGGCTTGTAATATCCATTGTGAAAGTACACTAGGTTCCTTTGTAATGATTCTCATGACCTTTTGAGTTAATTCTTTTGGTCTGCTGTTATTTCAATCTCATTAGTTTCTGGGTAGACAAATTTTTCTAGGCTCGTTGGAAAATTAATCTGCACTGATTTCGTTTTCCAAGACCCTCTCTGTCTGTAAGAGTAGACTGTATGTCTGGCTTTTGCCCTTTTCTGTTGAAAATTTTGGGAGCACATGAATGCCTCCCACATCTTCACGTCAAGACTTACTCCCTAACTGTACTCTGATACCAAAGATGGATAACAACATAGAAGCTAATAGCACTGACACCAGAGGAAAGTATGACTTCCATTATGCCAACATCAACAGAGGCAAAATAGATCAAGCAAGCCAAGACATGATGGAAAAAGAGGCAATCAGGAAAATAATACAAACAGCTGCAAATAATGGTGATGATTGCAGAATCTGCAATGATTTGGTTTCAGATTTTTATTTTTTTTCCCCTGTGATATATGAAACACTGTGACTCTGCCTGCTTGATCCTCTGAGGTTCCCCCAGTTTGGGAAACTCCCCTGTGCACTGTGGTAGAGAACTCTGCTTCCAATCATGCCAGTAGCTGAACTGCTCGCTTGTTCTCAGTGATGAAACAGAGCAACTAATTTTCCTGTGTCAGGTGAGCACCTGAGTGTACGCATTATATCAAAAAGGATAGGTCACTTAAGGTATGTCTGCAGGGTATCGTGAAGAATTATGTACATATAGCCTTAATTTATCCATTTCACAGTTTACTGAGGAGTGATGACATAACAAAAAACCTTGCCGAATGCCAGCTAAAAACAACTGCCTACTGTTTTGGAAATGTAAAGTGTTCAGTTCAAATTGATCTTGTTCTGCAAACCTATCACCCAACAACGGACTGACACTGCCCTTTGTCCATCTGTCCTCTAACTTGTCCTTCTAGATTTATCCATTTAAGTAAAATAGCCTACACAATCAACAACCCCAAACAAATGAAATATTTTTGACAACATCCTTGCTGAATACATTTAAATAAATCAACCTTTTAAATGAATAGGTTTCCTGTGCAATGCTCTTTTTGGTCAACAGATTTGTCCTATAATCAGAGTGTATTACTTTATAAATGTACTTTTCCTTTATAAAAAGAGAAAGGAAAATTACTTGAGAAAAGGAAACAGTGTAATCAAATAAGGTTCTTGCCAATTCATTTTTCAAATGCACAGAACAATTTTTGAGTATCCACTTCCAGTGTACTAAATCTATCTAGTATCAAAGGCGCCAACTGGATTTCACAGTTTTTAATATGCAGTAAGTTGCTTGTGTTTGTTTTGTATTAAAGTAATTTCACAAGCTATGTTAACTACGTACAATGTTCAAAAATAGCACTAACAGTTGGTAAATTAGATGCTTTATGTTTAATGTAATTCGAAACAGTGTTTCACAATTCCAATTAAAATTCAAATTGCTTGTCAAGAATTTTAAGGTACTGAAAAGCCATTCCAGACTAAATAGGCAAGTTTTGCAGTCTCCAGCAGTCTTTCATTAGCAGACAGAACTAGCCTACCTTGCCTACTTCTGGCAAAAGATCTAGAGAATTGCTTGAAACAGAGGAATAAATCTCAGCATTCCAAGATGAATATAGTTTCTGAGAGCGCAGCGTCTGCTCATTCATCTTCATGCCCATATTGGTCACCTAATATGTAAATTTTATTCTAGTTCCAAACTCTAACTTGGAGACTGTTTTCTAGGATAGATTTCCTGTCATTTGGTGTTTGGAAATCAAATTATAATCATGGCTTGAGCTAATACATTATTGTTTACACCTCATTATATATTTTTTTTAAAGAAAGATGATTAAAAGATAAGGATTTTTGGTAATGAGGGCTGTGACTGAAACAAAGAGCAGAGGAATATTCTTTCACATGTGCAGGAACACAAATGACAGAGTTATTTGTATTTTACAAGTATATTACATATGTTTGTATTTTTGTAGACACAAAAGATAATATATCTAAAATTTATATTATATTATATTATATTATATTATATTATATTATATTATATTATATTATATTATATTATATTACATTACATTACATTCTATTACATNATCAATTAATTTAATTTAATTTAATTTTGTTTAGTTTAGTTTTGTTTTGTTTTGTTTTGTTTTATTTTATTTTATTTTATTTTCTCTCTGTATGTACCCACATATACGTATGTATACGCATATGTACATTTCCATTCAGCTATGGAAAAAAAAATGAAACCAAAACAACTCTCTCTCAATTCACTGATCAGTAGAAAATAACTAAATCCCTTTGCCAGACAGTAAAAAATTACTGGTAAATCTGAAACCATACCAAAACCTGAAAGTCCACAGTAGTCAACTTGTGAATGCCGTTCCATCGTGACATACTCTTTCTTTTCAGCCTGGTTTCCTCAGCAAACACTGCATATCCAATCACACTCTCTGAGTATGTGTCACCTGCCAGTGCTCCCAGCAGTTTTTCTAAATGCTGTCTGAATTTAGCACTCTTTGAGAGATAAGAAAAGGTCCCCTGGACATTAAATGCGTAAAAGTCTGGTGAAAATGGGCAGCCAAGAAAGAAAAGGGACTTTAAGTATTGCTTTAACAGAAAGATTGTAGACTACATATAACAGACATGGTACACAAATCTTGATCTTATCTGGCAGAAAAACAATACATCTCTGCGTTCTCCATCTGTCAGCAGCAGATCTGTGAACGCAGAACTTTCTTGAGGGATGGGTGACAACCACGTAAGCCAGCTCCTATAAACATAATTCCTCTAATATCTACTGTCAGGAAGACAACATGCTTATGGGAGAAACAGTTATGGAAAATTGGAAAAATTGAGTACCTTCCATTAAACAAAGTGAAACCTAGAACCAAACATGTAAGATAAGCAGATATATTGGACTAGGATGCACTTGAATGTGCATATTCTATCAACTTAATAAATTGCCTTGCTTGTATTGATATACTAGTCTGCTATATAATGTGATGGTTCCTTACTCGAAGCTCTAAAATAAAAGAAAATAATATCATTATGTTATATTTATCTTTGATTTATATGACACTAGTAACACTAATCAAAAGTGTCAATAAAAGACAATAGTTAGAAAGACATTGACTATATACGGAACTATTCTTTGCCTCTCACTAAATCTGTCATGTAAGAAAACATAGGTTGGTATTTCATAAATGCAAGATACAATTTGACATTTATATTAACTTTTACAATTACTTTGTCAAAACCATTGGGATGATAATGCAGTGAAAAAAAAATATTTGAGATTGGAGTCAGATTTAGTGCTGGTTTACACTTTGTACAAAATTAGCAGGAAGAAAGTATTGGACTTGAGAGCATTGATAAACAGGAACCTTAAGGCTTGAAAAAGTGCCATCCTCTGAATAGGTAGAAGACAATTATCCTGGTCAGCTCTAATGGCTGGGTCTCAGTGTTTCAATACTGTAAGTTACTGCTGAGAACATAAGTGGTAGATTTCTAATTACCAGTGGCTTGAAAAAAAGTGGCCAAGAAAGTATTTGATCCATCTAAAAATATAATTCCAGTATAAAAAAAGTTTCACAGGTCACATTAATTTCCTTCAAAGTTCTTCTAGGAGAAAATTCCAGTAAAACACTAACAAAGTTCCAAATGTCTTATACTGGCAGTCTTATAACCAAACATTTTGATTTTGGATTTCAAATAAAAATTCTGGCTTTTTTTTCATTTTATTTTTCTTCAATATCATGTTGAGGTAAAAAGCATATCATACAGCTTGAAGGTCCAAAAGAAAACAAAAAGCTTTTTTCCATAACCAGGTGTTGGTTTGGTTTTTTTCCAGATTTTTCCTTTAGGGAATATTTCACATTTTTTAAAAAGTATCTATTCAATAGAAATGAAGCCCGATTCTGCTATCTTCTCATTTTGTCTGAATTCTATTTCCCACATCACTTTGAAAACTGAACTTGTTGTCTTGAGGTCAAGTTGCACCCTATATATCATCACGAGTGTTTACAATCATGATGGCTCCATGTAGAAACATACATAGCGTCATCTATAGAAGTTTTTAAACAGTTCTGGTGATGATGAATAAGAAGGGAAAAAATTCAATTTCCTCCACCTGATCTCTGGGGTTATACATCACCACAGAGAAAATTAAAGCCATAAAAACATTTCTTTAGCAGTAAAATAAGCACTGGAGAAGATGTCTCATGAAAGTTAGAGCAGGTGTCTGACAGGAGGCATACTTCTTCCAAGATGAGCACTGAATCATCTGGCACAAGAAAAGTCATATGGTTTCCTTTCCCTCTGTTGGATATATGTATGAAAATAACACATATTAGTCCACATTTTCATCTTGTTATTATTAAGAGTCCGTGTAGTGAACATTCACAAGGCACACTGAAGTATCCTTTGACTAAGGCATGATACAGCAATAGTGAATAATGATTTTAAGGGGAAAAAACAGTGGTGGATTTTCAAACCATTTGGAAATAATTGTTTATGCCAGAAAGGGTTCAGCTTAGATACATAGACAGATAATGAGACAGACACACACACACATATATATATAAAGCTGGTCTTTATATGTAATTTTAAATTTAATATTTATAAATACACAGTGTAAATTCTGTCCTCTTAAACAAACACAGTGGCGACATCAAAAAGGGCCTTAGAACATTGTCCTTTCTGATTAAAGAGACTCCATGCTACTCACAGATAAAGAAAGTAAATCCACTCCTGTTGTTGTGATCAAACAAGGGCCCCTGAGCTGAAGCACTGCCTTGTTATTACACATCGCTGCAGGCAGCAGCCATAAAACCAGTCAAGTTCTAAAAGGACACTGGTTAACATTTTTTTTTGCCTCTCCCACCTGTATGTACCAAATCACACACGTAGAAGGAGATCCTGTTCAGTGGCGTAATGCAACAGTGCCATTAAAATCGGCATTCAGAATGACAGAAAACACCAAAAATATTTTGATTCAATTTTTATACATAGCAACAGGGAACGATACATTCAGCTGCTCCTCTGGATGGGGTGTAGATTGCTTTATGCTATGTAATCATGCAGGTTAGCAGCTGGCAGAGGAATTTATCTCTTTGCATCAGTGCTATGTATTATCTGATACTCAACAAATGAATAGATAGATGGATGGATGGATGGATGGATGGATGGATAGATAGATAGATAGATAGATAGATGCTTCCTAGGATTTTATGGCATCCCAATAGTTTTCTTTTTAAATGTTTGCAATTAGTTACATAAGTGGCAATGATCAAAGCTTTAACACATCCCAGTTTGCTCACATAGGAATGGTGAGATTGGTATCTAGCAAAGCATTTATATTTATCTATGAACATGTCCAGCTCAGCTTATCATCCTGGACTCTTTTCATAGCACACAGAAAGAAACAGACATTTCTGGAGCACACTTCATCCTCTCTACTTCAAATGTTGCTGTTATAATGTGTTATTCACCAGAAATGCTCCTTGCTTTGCACTGAAAGTATATGAAGGAGAAATAAACTAGAAGCTCGGATGCAGATAATTCAGATACGGGTGGAGAATTCCACCCCAGTGCTTACTAAAAGGTAGTTAATATAGTCATGAACTGTGATATTTCAGGGCTTAGAGGTAACAGAGCTTCTATTTTAACTTACTTTTTAAATTCTGAACCTTTTGGAGCAAGAATCAGGTTTTAAATGGGGGGCTGTATTTATGTCAGCATGGAAACACTGAAATATCAATGGTAATAAAACAACATACAAAGATCAACAGGCTCTGTTTTTATATAGCAGTTGTCATTTACAAAATGTGAAGTGCATCATAAATAAGTCAGTACCATTTTCTGGGTTTTACGTTGGAGAAAACAAATTCTCCGAAAGATCGCCTGAACAACTATTTCAGAGGAAGAAAACTGCAGGACATCCTGGATTTGAATAGATATTTTCTTCCCTCAAACAGTGTGAATGTTTCAGACATAATGATTTGGATTCTTCACCCTGTGGTAACTGCTGGCTCCAAGGAGGTGACAACCAGTCCCAGAGCACGTATTTATCTGGGTCTGGTGTGAGCTTGGAAAGCCTCTAACTGAGAGAAAAAGCAGTAACTGGGTTGACTAGAGAAGTGATTGTGTCACTGTACTCAGCACGTGTGAGGACCCCCCTTGAATACTATGTTCAGTTTTGTGTCCCTCATAATAAGAAAGACATTGAGGTACATGGTTTAGTGCTAGAGTTAGGTTACGGTTGAGTTTGACGATCCCGAGGGTCTCTTCCAACCAAAATGATTCTATGATTCTATGATTCTACGATTTTATGACATAAGATGGAAGTGAAGAGCCATGTAGGGAAGCGAAGGTCCCATCTTGTGTTGCCCACACAGTGTTCCCTGCAGGAGGGTATGGCCATGCCTGATAAAACAGTCAACTGAAGTTACTTTGACAGAGTGTGTGGGATAGTTCGAACCTGACAACCAAATTAGCTAAAACCAGTTCTCTTGCAGATGCCATTTGTGTCACTGTTTGTCACGATATGCTATTAAACACGGTGAACTTCTATCGTACCTGTATGCACCAAAGTACTTGGCTCAGTATTGCTTTCTGATGCACAGACCCAGAGCAAATGGTCATGCCAGAATGCTCTTTATTTAATAAAAGCAACAGCGAGGACCACAGTTTCCTATTTAGAAATGCCAGGCTCTATTAAATACTGCCAGTCACCGCCAGAGAGAAAGTGACTTCAGGCTTGGATGTCTGTTCACGCATAACTAGAGCTACAGGAATAATTGATTTTACAGTTTGATGCTCAAACTGGGAAAAAAAGAACATGTTAGGTCAACTTAGATCAAAATTATTTTCTTGTTCAGAGTGAAATGAAACATCCTTTTTTTTTTTCTTTTTCTTTTTTTTTTTTTTTTTTTATTTTTTTTTTATGTTTTTTTTTTTTTTTTAAAGACATTTTTAATGGTGGTTTTAAGTTATCTAATTATTACGGCTTCACATTTCAAGCCTTGTCATTAAGCACCATAACAGACCTTGTATACCCTCTTAATGCACTACAGATACAAATTAAAACATACCTTTCACTCATCTGCACATTGCAAAGCTAGATAAACTGCCACGAGCTGAATCGTAACCGAGCACAGGATGCGATAGCAATTTTTTAAGCTGGGTAACAGTAAACAGTAGGAAGCAGAGAGGATGTTTTTATAGAAAATATATTCCAACCTACTATAATATATGCCTGTTTCACAATTTCCTACAAAGGTGGTGAACTGATCACAACACCCCTTCCTATCTCTCAGCACAGTATTTGGGATCTCCCACTTGTTAGGAAAATGGCATACCATTGAGCTACACCATGTAAGAGGAGAACTAGGCTGACACTGTAACCTCTGCACACCATTCAGTTTTGAGAAATAGCCCAAGTCGCACTGCACTTGTCCCACTCCTGCTTCATTTGGGCTTTCTGAAATTTGACTCCTTTTTTGTCCTTCCAAACCAGCCACCAAAATTGCTTCAAAATTCAATAGCACAGTGACCAAACATTTGATGAGTTCTGTTATTAAGGTGGAGTATTATCAGTGGAATCAGAAGAAGAGGGTCCTGACTGATATACTGACACTAAACACAGGATCAACTCAGCAGTCTCATTGAAGAAAACTACCTATAACAACCAAGCTTGCTTTCTTTATGCAGCAGATCATGACAATGAAAATTTAGCTTGGGCCTAGTGAAATTTCCCGAGAAACCATGCTTGAGTTGTGTGAAGACCTTGAGACAGCAGCACACAAAGCTGCCGTTTTAATCATAGAAAGCCCAATCACTCAGCATCTTGCTACTCTCTTAAAATAAAACTATACTCAGCTATAAATATGTCCATATACAGAGGAAGAGTGAATTACTTCAAACACTGGACCACCAACTTGTCATAAGATAAAGGATGGATTTTTGGTGTTGCCACAGCCTGAAAAAGTTGCTCATTTTGAAGACTCTGTTCCAAATTTGGAGGTTGAATAAAAGATACCAGCCAAGAAGATCTGGTACTTATGACCCTGGTGGTACATAAATCAAGTCCAAGTGATACACAACAGTAGCCTGAGTTTGAGAAACGTGTTTGAAGTGAAAGGTGTGCTCATTGGTGCAAACTAATGACTTTTTATCAGCATTACCTATAAGGTGAGCAGAGGTAAAAAGAGTCCATGTCTAGGAAGTGGGGAATTTGGTGACAAAGTGAACCTGAATCCTGATCTATGGGGAAAGAGAAATCAGATGGAGATGTAAGACTGGAACCTTACTTTGGAAGACGTGCAATAAAAAATGGGAGAGGATGGATGGCTGGTGACTCCAAGACGTAGTATTCTGTTTCTGGAATTGGCTTCTCAGATATCATTGAGATTAATGCTTCTGGCATTTGTGCAGACGGAAATATTCAAAGGCAAAGACAGGGATCCTTCTGTCCAAAGAAAGGAACGTATACAGAACTAGACAGGTAAAAAGTGCAGAAAGAATACTAAGAAGATTACCAAAAAGCAAGTCCCACTTAAACGAGGTGATCAATTTCCTCATTTCCAGTTCACATTTTGCAGAAAGAAAACCTTTATGAGTTTAATGCTACCACAAGCAAAATCTCAGGACCATTACTCAAGCATCATGCAAAATAAAATAAGAGATATTTGCTTTTCTTGGGAAACCTAGAATTCAAAGACGTCAGACAAAAAAAAAAAAGAAGAAAGACAAAATAGGATCTCTGTGTATTGCCGTATTTCTCTATATTCCCTATCAGTCCAATGGCCTGAGCTTTTGCTCACTGGAAATAGCTGTAGGGAACACATATCTATTGTCTTGCAACATCTCATGGTGACATAAAGAAACTAAGAAGGCTTGTGAATTATTTTCATATAAAGGGTATAAGGACATAAGCCTCTTGGGATTTGTGATACATTTCCATTCCTGCCTGTGAACAACAAATTTATGACTTGCATTGTTTGCTTTTCAGACTACTTCTGCAGGTGGCCATAATTACTTTGAATTCTGCCATTCTACCCCCACTGGTTTGGCTTCTTAAATGACTTTTACAGTAGGTATCACCTGAAAATAGCACCCCAGTGAATTATTTTGTTCCTGATCACATAAAGTCTCGTAGGAGAGAAGGGGTATGGCACCAACCATACCCACCAACCATTTATGTGAGAGCTTTGCCTAGATTTCAGTGTAGAGATCTCTATAATCAGAGCAGTTGCTGCATGCTGTTTAATTAGCTTTGTCTTCACAAATGGAGATAAAAATTAAAACAATCATAATATTATTTCTGATCTCTTCCTTAGCCTGGTAAATTTAAACACTAGTAACACTGTCAAACAGTGGCTAAAAAGGAAATATTTAGTTGTCTTTTGGCAGTGACAAATTACTTCAACCTTCATGGGTTCATTTTTTTAAGCAGTTTGACATTTCGTTACTAAGGCAGATTTTTTTTATTTTATTGTTTCTTTCAGTCCGTTACACAACCACGGTATTACCAAGTAGGTTCCTATGAGTCATATGCAGGTGGGAAGAGAAAATGTCTCTATTGATAGCACCATTATTTTTGTTATTATTTGCAAATGTTCTTGCATGTCCCCCTTTTTCTACTTGGTTCACGATTGACTTATCATTTTTCCCCAAAGATGTGAGCAAAATATGATTTGTATTCATAGAATCATAGAATAATTTTGCTTGGAAGAGACTCTCAGGATCATCGAGTCCAGCCATAACCTAACCTAACTCTCGCACTGAACCATGTCCCTAAGAACCTCATCTAAATGCCTTTTAAACCCCTCCAGGGATGGTGACTCCACCACTGCCCTGGGCAGCCTGTTCCAATGCCTGACAGCCCTTTCCACGAATTTTTTTTTCCTAACATCCTATATAAACCTCCCCTGGCCCAACTTGAGGCCATTTCCTCTCATCCTGTCACTTGCTGCTTGGGAGAAGAGACCAACACCCTCCATGCTCCAACCTCCTTTGAGGTTATCACAGACAGTGATAAGGTCTCCACTCAGCCTCCTTTTCTCCAGGCTAAATAGCCCCAGTTCCCTCAACCGCTTCTCATCAGACTTGTGCCCCAGGCCACTCACCAGCTTCATCACCTCCTCTGCACTCTCTCTAGTACCTCAATGTACTTCTTATGATGAGGGACCCAAAACTGAACACAGGATTCAAGGTGGGACCTCACCAGCAGTGAGTACAGTGGAATGATCACTTCTCTAGTCCTGCTGGCCGCACTGTTTCTGACACAAGCCAGGATGCTGGTGGCCTTTTTAGCCACCTGGGCACACACTGGCTCATGTTCAGCTGGTGTTGATCAACACCCACAGGTCCTTTTCCCCCAGGCACTTCCCAGCCACTCTTCCCCAGCCTGTAGCGCTGCCTGGGGTTGGTGTGACCCAAGTGAAGGACCCGGCACTTGGCCTTGTTGAACTTCAGACAATTGGCCTCAGCCCAATGATCCAGCCAGTTCAGATCCCTCTGTATGGCCTTCCTACCCTCCAGCAGATCAACACTCCCACCCAATTTTTGCGTCATCTGCAAACTTACTGAGGGTGCACTCGGTCCTTTCATCCAGATCATTGATAAAGAGATTAAACAGAATTGGCCCCAATACTGAGCCCTGGGGACGCCACTCGTGACCGGCCAACAACTGGATTTGGCTGCATTCACCACAACTCTTTGGGCCTGGCCCTCCAGCCAGTTCTGTATCCATGGCAGAGAACACCCATCCAGGCCATGAGTTGCAGCTTCTCCAGGAGATGCTGTGGGATACGGGGTCAAAGGCCTTACTGAAGTCTAAGTACACAACATCCACAGCCTTCCCCTCATCTGCTAGGTGGGTCACCTTGTTGTAGGAGGAGATCGGGTTGGTCAAACAGGACCTGCCTTTCACAAACCCATGTTGACTGGGCCTGATCACTTGGTTTTCTTGTATATGTCATGTGATGTCACTCAGGATGATCTGCTCCATGACCTTCCCTGACACCGAGGTCAGACTGACAGGTCTGTAGTTCCCTGGATCCTCCTTCCACCCCTTCTCGGCTCTGAAGATTTGTGAAGGTTCTGTCAAACTGGATCAGGACAGAAGTCCAACAAGTCTTCTGTTTTGCAACTGACCACAGTAAGTATCAAATACTCACTGAGGAGACAGAGGTAAACACAGAAAAGAAAATCCAAACTGAAGCCCTGACAACTTCAGAAATTCCTCAAATTGCCCAAATGTTGGCTTATGCCACAGGCCTCAATGTACCCATCTTTTGTGAAAAAGGACTGTAGGAACTGTCAGTGCTATCATTTTGCACAATTGTGGCAAACCCTACAAAGTTCAGACAAGCGCCTTCCAGCAGTGTGTTACATCAACTATCTTATGATCTATAAAAATGGGAAAAAAAAAAGAAAAAAAAATCTTTTAATTAGTTCAAAATGTGATATATTTCAGGTTACCTGGATTTTGTCCATTATTCTATTGTGAAAAATAATCAACAGAAGACCTCTTGCAGGATCCTACTCCAAGGTTTATTGTAAAAACCAAGTAACACAAATCAATTTCCATTCCATTCCCAGTTATTTTGCTGAAGACAGTTCTGCAGCTCAGAGAGTTCTATGACTCAGACAATTCAAGTTTTCGAAGTGACCAAATGATACCCATTGGATTTTTCTCTTAACAATGTTTCAAGACCTGGATTTTTTTTTTGTTTTGTTTGTTTGTTTGGGATTTTTTAGTTTGGTTTGGGTTTTGGGTTTTGTTGTTGTTTTTTTTTTCTGGAGTATTACTTTATTTCAACCAATCACACCCAAAAATAGTCAATTTACAGCCCTGGTTACAGGCACCTTCCTTCCTGCAAACGATCAGTCTGCACAATAAATATTCTTCTTTGGCCTAGGTGCTATAATGGTGGCCTATTTTCTTTGAGGTAGGGGGATGTGCTCTCTATGCTTTTTGCTGCCAGGAAACAGCTCAATCTCTAATACTGTCATTATGCTGCATTCCTAAAGTCTTCACTTATGACACTGTCAGGCAATGAATCATTTATAGCTCTTTGACATGCATGCAAATATATATCAAATTATAAAACCAATTATGAAACAATATACAGTCTTTTTTATCACTTCAGAAATCCAGAATTTCTGTTTTAATATTGAAACAGAAGTAATGGATAATCAGAAACTTTGCTGGGTATGTTACTTTAAGGTAATTATATTAATTTGGTATAATTTACTGCAATGAAATGGGGAACTTTTGAATATCTGGAGCTGTATAAATTTGCATAAGTATTACATTTTCACAGGTTCATTTTCCTAACCTTGTAGATACCTCCTGTATTATGCATAGTACATATACCAGCCCTCAAGTAATTTCAACTCAAAGACAATCAAATTTCATGAGCCATGAGTAGCTTACCATTTTCCTGCAGGCCATCACTTTACGGTTTTAAACAAAATACTTCTAGTGAGTAGAGGAGAAAGAGTGTTTGACTGACAGCTCTGGAGGGTCAAACTGTATTTGTTTACAAAATAAACAAAATATGTAGAGCAGAAACAGTGCTTTCCCTCCCTCAAGAACATGACTTATCACTGCTTTGGAGGCACCCCTCTGTCCTGTTCTGGCTTTCACCCTTGCTTCTCATCAGTCAACTCTGTCTACCACCACCAGGTAGATCTGATTCCAACAGAGATGTTGAAGATTGTTTCAAGACATGACAAAAACCCGCAAGATGACAACGACTTTTATCTTGGGTCATCAAAAAGCAGGTACATAGTGCCTTCAACTAACTTTCTCTTGCACACTGAAAGAGTTTGGGAACATCTTGGGAGTCCTTATTGCAGCCTTTCAACACCTAAAGGGGGCTTATGAGAAAGATGGGGACAGACTTTTTAATAGCACCTACTGTAATAGGAAGAGGGGTAACGGTTTAAACTAAATGAGGATAGATTCAGACTAGATATAAGGAAAATTTTTTTACACTGAGGGTGGTGAAAGAGGTTGCCCAGAGAGGTGATGGATGCCCTGTCCCTGGAGACATTCAAGGCCAGGCTGGACAGAGCTCTGAGCAACCTGATCTGGGTGAAGATGTCCCTGCTCATTGCAAGGGCTTGGACTAGACGTCCTTTTAAGGCATCTTCCAACCCAAACCATTCTGTGATTCTGTGAACACAACAGGGAAGGTAAAGTGATGGGAATAAGCTGTTGGCCTTGTCTGACTTGCTAGAAAACAGAGGCCACAGATGAATGATACTGTAGCTCCTCCATGCTTCATGACACACCAGTGATCCTGGTTTAAGAAAATCACTGAGTGCATAGACATCACCAATGCACCAGACCCTATTCAAAGATCGTACTACGAAGATGGGAATGGCAGAAGTAAATGTTGTTGTAAAACCAGACTGACTGGAAGCTTGATTTTGCAAGGTTTATGCCAATCAAAGAAGTAGTGTAAGCTCATATGCATCTGACTGTGCCTAGCTTACCCTAAATAAATCCTTAGACACAGATTTTCATTCGAATACTCACATCTAACTGCCTGAATACTCACACACTTTTCTTGGTTATGCAAAGAACTTCCCTGAAGCATTACCCATTCTACACTCCAGTAGAAACTCTGAACATGTGATTAAGTCAAATCAACATCAAGAAGAGTTATTCTTGTACTGAAGAGTATCTAATATTCTTATCTTGCCAGGAAGCTTCAAAAAATGCCTTATCTATACTGGATAAACTTTTGTCTAATGCCACTCACCCCTGTCTGGTTATATTTTGGAGAATCATAACACACTGAGCCATTTCTATTCTCTTAGCTCCTTTTTTTCTGTTTGTCAGACTGCTGAAACTTGTCTGATCCTCGGAGAACTCATGAGATCGTTGGAGCCAGGGCAGTCATTTGTGCACATGCTAACGATGCAGAGACTGCGCTTCTAAACGTTCCTCCCAATCACTACACCAAAACTTACAACTCATATAATCTGTGAAACTGATTCTTGAGTTGGCATGACTGTCATGATGGCTTTGAACAGAGGTACAGGCTCTGGCTGTTACTTGAAGATTTTGTTTCTACAAAACAAGACAAAGTGGTTGGAAAAAGAGGAAATATTTTCTTTTTTTTTTTCTCATTCCCCAGTCCCTGAGCTGCTGTCTGGGACACTTGCCAATAGCGAAGGGTTGGCTTCCAGATGATGGATCTTGACTGTGCTGTTGTTGGCATCTGTGCTTCTGTTGGAAATGCTGTCAGCTCAGAATCTATGAGAGGTCTCCTTTCAAGAAGTCTCTCATCGTCAGTCAGTGAGAATTATTGTAGTGTTCTTGAGGGCATATGAAAATAATATTTCAACACAGTACTACTGGGAAAAAAAAAATACTGAGAGAAAAGAAAAACTGAATCATAGAGCACTCTATCAAAAGGTAGAGAGCAGCCATGTCCACTTCCTAAAGCAAAGAGTAGAAAGGCTCTTCCTGCTGCTCGTGCGCTCCACTTCAGGGAAGAAAGAAGGAAACATCTGTCCCAAGCCCCCTCCTATAAGCCTCCTCAAAAATCAATGCTAAAATTGAAGGGAAAACGATAATTCAAAGAATGTCGGTCAAGTGAATGGCTGTACAAACCACATTAGTGGCTTTCAACCCCAAAGTGAGAAATTGTGGTGATGGGAGCCAAATAAGTTCTTCAGCATGTAAGTGTAATAGTAGCTGTGAAAGAGAAATGAATTCTCCTTGCTCAGTCTGCCTTCTACCACTCTACTCACAAATACTCTAAATTAGTGATAAAAACCTTCTTTTCGGTCATACAAGTCCAGGTGTGATTGACTTTTTCACAGTGATACACAGAGAAACAGGGAGATTTGTAAAGAGAATGCACGAGTCTGATTCTTTCCAATATATAAGCATTGCAGAAAAATAGGAAAAAAAAAAAAAAAGTGGAACTTCTTATGCAAATTCTATTGATTTTTCAAAAGAAGCCAAGTATCAGCCCAATATAAGCAATTCCTGAGGATTTTCTCCAGGAGACTCCATCACCCTCCTGTCTGGAGTCTCATAAGAATCTCCAGATGATTTTGTGACATTTTCATTGAACACCCGCAGTGAAAAGATTGCAAAGATTTTTCAGCATCATATTTTAGTCCTAATCCCAAATTAAGCTCAGTTTTGAGCTTTATATTATGCTGATCATCGCCTCGCTGTACCCTGCATATGCCAGATCAAAAAGTAAGAGCCAAAAAAAAAATTAAAAAAAAAAATATGTCAATGATTAAAGAAACCAGTTATTGTCACATTATTGGTTACCAGGGTTTTTTTTTGCTACAGCTAGGAAATCATTTAGTTCTTTCTAAAGATCAGCCATCTATCTTCAGGCAACAGAAGATTAAAGGCTTCATCAGTCATAATCACAAATGGTCCTCTGAACACACTGATTGAAGATACTTGTCATTATACCTTATAAAGAACAGTATATCAGCCCTCTTACTATTTCAAAATTATTATGCATTGGACATCTGCTGGAGCCCAAATCACAACTAATCACCATTTGCATAAGTAAGACATTGAAAGAATCCTGTACTTTTAAAACCACTCATTGCAAACACACGCTAACACATGAAAGATATGCTTTCCATACCACACTCACACCAAAGCAGAGAAGTCTAAGACCAAAAATAAAGCCATTTCCAAGTAAAATTAGCAATTCCAGATGAAATTCTGATGTAAACTACACTTCTGGAGTTTGGATTTGTTATATGCAGTAGTTATAATTAAAAGCAATTTTAAATACTGTTTGTGATTTTTTAATTTTTTTTTTTTTAGATGTTCATATATACAAGTTAACTTACATAATGAAATTCTAAATCAGTAAAATCAGAATCTTAACTACGCCTTAAGTTTGCAAATAATCGGGTATTGTTTATAAAACATCTCTGTCCAGGAGGAGATAGAGAAACTTGGCAAATTTCAAAAGGAAAAAAGAGAAAAATACAAATTACCCTTCCTTGAAAATAGAACATCAGAGCTTCAGTCTTTTACAAAGTTTTAGTTCTTTTGCAAAGCTAACACCTTGTTTTTCCTTGCCCTGCCTTGTTTTACCTTCCCTCGCCCGTACCTCTCCCTCTTACCCTTCCCCTTCTCCGTGCCCTCTCCCTTTGCCCCTCATCTTTTTTCATAGGATTTTGTTTTGGGATCAGGACACAGCACATGCCCTGAAAAAAAAACAAACCAACCAACCAACCAAAACCCAAACAAACAAACAAAACCAACAACAACGACTCCTATGCAACATAAAAATGCAGGTTTGAATAATGTTTTTGTGTTAGGCTGAAACAGCCTAGGTTTTACATATGTTGCTGAAAGGATGAAAATATTAGCAAACTACTTTGTGCAAAAGAACTCTTATCATCAATGCAATTTTATTTGAATGACACTCCTAGTTCTTGTATTATGCCAGGCATGAACTTCATGTCTTTTGGAGTAACTACATCAGTGCTAGATGGAAAAAGAACACTTCTTATCAAACACCAGTGCCTTATTAATGAGAAGTTGTATGGTTAATCAATTTGACTACTTAGAAGTCAATTTATCTGCAGTGCAACTGCTACCCAAGCGAAAATAAGATTACTGTGAGTACAGTTTATTAATAACCCCCAGTATGTCATTGATTCAATTTGATTACAACACAGTGGGCATGTGATGCACAATAATACAAAGACACTAAATCAGTCTGACAAATCTGGATATGGAAGAGGTGTATGGTACAGAGCAATGCATAAAAGTTCTGAAGTGCAAGTGACCATTCAATTTTCAGTTCTGCAAGGAACATTTTGTTTTATTGTAGATGTAGGATTTCTAGGTATCTTTCAGCGTACATCTCAGTTGGCTGCTGAGATCACCTGAAAGCATGAGTCAGTGTGACGTTCAGATACAGACTTCGTAACATCCACCATGACCCCCTGAACTTCCTCACAGCCAAAAACAATTTAGAAGACCCAGAGGGGAACTCAGATGCCCCTGAGGGAAACCAGTCACACACAGCCCATGAGTCTGTTTCACCACGCTAGACCTCCCAAGCCTGCAGTAGATACGATCCTATTTTGAGCCTATTGTTAATCTACTGTAATATACATTCCCCATGAGTACAGGTTATAGGCTGAAAAGAGATTGAGAAAGTACTAACACCTTTTCTTATTCTGTAGATTGCTCTCTACTAGTTTTTTAGGACACAAAAGCATATTCCTTTTTATTTATCTGACAACAAAAATGTCTTATTTCAATAAGAAATATGTTTGTCTTAATTTTGCTTGGAAGAAAAAGTGTAGTACAGATAGAAAGAAAATATTAAAGAGGGAGGGAAGGAGGAATCGAGAAAGTGTTTGTTGGGTAGATGACTGGGAAAAGAGTGGAAGACTTAAAAAAAAAAATAAAAAAGGTGTAAATAGGATTAGTTATTATAACTACTTTGCTAAGCCAGGAGATGACAAAATTGTCAGCGTTGTTCAGAAGTCACTTGGGGAGAGCTAGGGAAAATGCACATGTACAGTGCAAAGCTGCTGGCATTTAATTAGTCTCCGCACTGAGAAGTCAAAAGTGCAGAACAAGAAGCCTTCAGGATCTGTTATTAAGCAGTGGCACCTTAGCAGCCCAAACACAGAAGATTAGCTCAGGAACTGGCAAAAGGGGTTGATGATTGACATGGACTTTCTTTAGAAATGAAGTCAGTCGCTTGCATTTTCAGTAAGGAAAAAGTAACTCAACTATGTTATCTAGATTAGAACTTCCACAGTCAATCTATGAGACTAAAACCAAACTTAGGTTTCTGATGCACCACTGTTTTGACAGGAAGAAAAAGGTAAAATAGGGTGTATGAGCTAGAGATAATATGTCAAGACAAGAGTTTCCTACTATGTTTTTGAGAGATATCTGGAAAATATGACTTAGTAGTATTAGAATCAGATTTCAGCACAATTCTGGCTTTCCTGAGGGCTTAGTACTACTGTGAATCGAGCTACTACTGAAGTGATGTGTTCAAATCTCTTCTGAACCATGTGTCATGGGTTGACCTTGGCCAGCCTGCAGGTGCCTACCAAGCTGCTCTATCACTGCCCTTCCTCAACAGGACAGAGGGAGAAAAATAGAACAAAAAGCTGATGGTTCAAGGCAAGGATAGAGAGATCACTTATTAATTACCATCACAGCCAAAACAGACCCTGTTTGGGGAAATTAATTTATTACCATTTAAACAGAGTAGAAAGAGAAATAAGAACAAATCTAAACCCATTTTCCTTCAGGGCACAACCACCTGCTCCAGCATGGTGTCCTCCATGGGCTGCAGTGGGACAACCTCTATCACCATGGTCTTCACCACAGGCTGAAGGGGAATCTCTGGTCTGGCACCTGTAATACCTCATCTCTTGCTGCTTCATTGAACTTGGTGCCTACATAGTTGCTTCTCTCACATTTTCTCAGAGGTGCCACCAACTTTGCTGATGGGCAAGCACACTTTGGCCAGCAGTGGGTCTACCTTGGAGGCAGCTGGAACTGGCTTGAACATGGGGACAGCTTCTGGTGTCTTCTCACAGAAGCCACCCCAGCCCTCATCTCCTTCCGCTACCAAAACCTTGCCACATAAACCAAATATACCACACTGTTAGTCCATCTACTGAGTATGATGGCTCTAGAAAGGGCAAAGTTCACTTTTGTTGGCAAGTCTGCTTTTTGACTTTGTTAAACTTATATCAAACCTATGAAAATGAATAAACTGAGGACTTAGTAAATGCCTCAGTCACAGTGAACCACTGGTTTTCCAGGGGTTTTAAGCCATGCATCTCCTAGACCTGACAAAGAGGGTGCAATGGGAATGACTTAGAGTTCCTACCCGTTACAGGCTTCTGCTCAAATTGAAACATTCTGGAAAAATGACCTGGCTGCAACCTGGGGTGGGAAAAAGCTTTTTTTGGTTTACTAACAATAGGTAAGCCTCAAATAATGAAAATATAATCAGATTCAGCTCCCTAGAAAAGACATCAGATGGAAGACACTTGCCCAGGAGACACATCTTAAGAGTTTAAGCCTGGAGACTTACGAGATCAAGGAAAATGTCTATAAGCCAGTTGACGCTACATTTAACATGCAGATTCAAAAAATCTGGAATCGCATCTACAAATTTGTAAAGGAAAGTAAACTTGACCCACTGCAAGGCATTGCAGCCCTCTAAGAAATAATATTACTCCCCTTCCTTCCATTCCTTATAGCTGGATATAAACGCCCATATAAACCAGCAGTCACAAGGCTCTCACTTAGACTTAGTTTTACCCCCACCGCAGTTTCTTTTCTAGTACTGAATTTTTATTTTTTTATGTTACATCAAGAGAAATATTCTTTACTGATTGTCATACATCATGGATAGCATATGCAAAAAGGCCATCACAGTCTATTAAATTAAAATGCTCAGATCAAGAACAGGTGTCAAGACTTATAGAGGTTTCTAAAGCAAAGCAAATGCATATCTGACAGTGTAAACTTCCAGAGGAAGACTGTGCAGCATTATATTTATGATTATTTGGTGTGTGATGTTCAGATGATCTGAAGTGTAGCAGAGTGCTAAACCCAGTTCATGATGGAGTGCTTTCATTTTGGTATTTAATAGGTCACCTGCTAGGATAATAATTATGCTCTAATTAAAAAAAAAAAAAAAAGGGAGTGGAGAATTAGCCTTTCCATTTATCTTCTTACAACATAATTTTGTCCATAGGATACGAAAAGTAGGAAAGACTCCCCAGAGAAACCTCTCTCTTATGTGATGTACAGAGACAAAAAGATTAGTCTACAGAGACAAACACTTGAATTAGTTATTTAAATTTATATGATGTGACTATCTACTGGAGAGGCAGAGGTTGAGGTCAATTTGTTTGCCAAAAGCATACAATTACCCCATGGTTCAGATAGAAGCCGCAGGACAAATATTTTTTCAGTCTGAGTTAATTCACTGGTAGTTCTGCACCAGCTGCTCAAGGCTAGCATATTTTTAACATTTATACAGAACAGTTTTGACAGGAAAGGTTGAGGGAAGCTGAGGGCAGCATGTTAATCAGAACCCTTTAAACAGGGTTTCCTAACAAGTTAAGTTCCGGGTTGAGTTTCTAGAACGGAGGAAAAATTTCTGACGAAAAACACTTCAAAGCTAGCACTTAAAAAATTAATCATTGTTTCCTAAACAAACAACTTTGTGCTAGAAATTACACAACAAGCTCTCCACTTCACCTGCGGTAAGTAAAAAGGTCAGACATGCACTAACTGTGGCACCTGCCTTGAGTAAGGCACCTTGTCACCATCACACACAATATTCGATACTCCAGACACAAACCCTTCCTTCTCAACATCCTTACTAATGACTCAAGTCCTCCGGCTGACAAACATAAGACCTGAAAGCAAATATGTTTTACTGAATACTTAATTTCATCTTACAGCAGAGACCTGGTCAGATGAATCCTGCCTTAAAAGTGTCATTGTCAATCAGAGGTATATACATATATCTTTAACATTTCTGAAATCATTCATATAGCTGGGGGTCGAACACCCAGGAACTCTGTATCCAAGTGCCAGCTGGTTCATGCAGAAATGTTCGAAGGGATCTTTTTCTGACAAAATTCTGCTACTAGAGATATAAGACAGGACATTTTCTTCACAGATAACGTGAACACTCCGTGTGAGCAAATGGAAGTAAGATATCGTTGTTTATCCTCCTTACCTCTGAAGAAGTGGGTTTGCAGTAGCCAGCTCCAAACACTAGATTTTCTAAGGACATACTGGACTGGTCTGGTCCTGCCTCCAGGTTTCCTTTACCAAGCCATGAACCTTTCCCTGGACGAGCAAAACTAAAAGAAGAAAAAATTGAGAAGAAAAATAATCAGAACAGTGTTGTTAGGGAAGAGTCAACATTGTGCCAGTACTATTTCCTTCCTTAGATTATGTTTGCTGTTTTGGTTTTATTATTTTTCTTGTTGGTTTTGCTTTTATTTACTTCCAGCTGACACCGTAAGTACAGTATGCGCTAGCTCAAATGATGTGAATGTAGCTCTCTTTCTTGACATTCACTGTCTCCTTTTTCTGCTGTCTTATAGATCTTTTTTTCCAGCATAACATCTCAAGAATACAACCTGCCTGTCTATCCACATAGATAATACCCATCCAGCTTCTCATCAGCTTTATCTTGATTGATTCAACATCTTTCTCTCTGGCTTTAACCATATCAGCCTTCCTCTCTAAACCCTGCATGAAATCTCTTTGCTATCAATATCCTTTATTGCTCATTCAAATATTTTAATACAGATTGTAAGTTTAGTTCCCACTTCTCACTTTCTCACGACATAAGCTTCCAGCATCGAATTGACACATTTTCAGCCTAAAACATATATTTCCTTTTTCTGGGTATATAGTCCATTCACTGGGGGTATGTTCTCCTACACCTATGTGCAACGTGAATTTGCTTTCATCCAAATCCTTCCTCAAAAGTCTGATAGAATTGAAGTTGGTTTAGTGCTGAGGTCATTACCTCTCAGTGATGACTACTATGGTCGCAGTGTTCCCTTCTAACTGTATCTGTATGTGTCCTATCTTATAGGATGAACCCATTAAGAGTGGAACACCTTGTTTGGCGTTTACTCAGCACTGAGCTCACCAGAGTCCCAATGCTCAGCTAGGGTTCTTATTCTGGATTAAATCTGAGCAAATGTCTACATCCCAGTTAATGACATAGGCTGCCTTTATAGTTGCTGGAAAGGAATCAGCATTTCCAGGGTATGAGTCATCTCCCTCTGAAGCAGTGATTTCAAATAGGTTAAATGAATTTAACTCTCAAAGTGCTTATTTCTTATTGTGTACTACAGAGAGAGGCTAGGATGGTGCCTCATAAACAACTGAAGTTAGGTGGAATAAACCTCGTTGTTAGTCCCTGGGATAATATGTTCTGTATATAAACTGCATCAAGATTTCAAGAGAGAAATCAGGCTACTTGTCGCAAGTACAATAAGCCAAATTACTGAATCGAAATTGTGATGCAAGCAACCAAAATTGTTCTTAAAAATCATGTAGGCAAAGGTGGCGTTGAAATAATGAACTGCAGAGAAAGAAGAAAAACACATTTGCAGTTCATACTCGTGGCAGTGGTAAAGCCACTGAGTTTGTGCCACAGCTTTCAGACTGGCATCACCATCCACAGGCACCTGGTGCCCATCCAATCATCCCAAATTCCACCACACCCAGGAGACACGTTCTCCTTGGACGAACAAAAGCTTCCAAGGTGGGGAGCAAAAAACCAGTTTAAAACCATAATGTGCCAGAACTAAAAGCCACAGGGCAGCGTCATTCATTCTGCCTAAACTTTCCAGTCTGAGGTTATTCTTCTGCCTAGATGTGTATCATGGGGTCATGTCAACTCAGATCAGCCAGAATTCACGGATATCTACACCTCATTCAGTTTTTAAGGACAGACAAGAGTTCTGGCTGCTGTACAGAAATATACAACAAAAGAGAGGTTGCTTATGCTAAGCATACGAGACAAAAGAGAGAAGCAACAATAGTTGCTCTCGCCCAAATAACAAGTAGGATTCTAACGTGCAGGGAAGCAGTGATGTGTGCAACATCAGAAAAAGAATCTCAAGCAAAATTAGGAATTGGAGCAGCTTCAGAAGATTAATCACAAATCCCTGCCTCACCTCTAAGTCAAAACTGCTGTTTGTTATACATCCCCTAGCATTCATACACTGACAAAAAGGACATCCTGTGAGTGGTAGGATGGCGTAGAACACTTTAACATATATCTGGATTTGCTTATGTATATATTAATTTATGTGATCCAAGAAATTTCCAGGTGGCTGCTTCTAAGCAAAATGGAGTCTTTCCATGTATTTCCTACATGCAACATTTAAGATAAAAACAAATAAAGAAACTAAAGCAATTGCAAACAGACAAGAGATAAACACTGCTCTGAACAATTTCAGCTGTTATAGGATGATGTTTTCTGCCTTGGTGTGCTGCAAAGGCTCAAGAAGCAGAAATAAAAAATGATTGCTGTGGTATCAGAGAAAGAAGCTTAAACAAATGTTCCCTGCACACGAAATACTCCTCATTTGAATATTAGCGAAGCTTTCAAAGGTTTTAAGGGAGAGGAAAGCACTTTTTAATGCCTTATTTATTTATTTATCTTTTGCTTTTACAGCAAAGGAGGGATTTTAATCTCTTGGTTTTATGGAAATTGATTTCGCATACTGCTGTAAAATAAAAACCCTTTTTTGGGAAACCTGCCAAAATGTTGTATATCTGTTGAGGGAAACTTTAACTGGAGGCTGAAAAACTGTTGAGGTTCCCTGAATGCTTTCTGAAGTACATAATACTTGAAGACAACGTTTATTAGCAATAACAGGTTAATTTACTGCAACAAATTTTGTTTTCTGTATTTACTTTTTCCAATGTTTTCTGCAACCAGGCACATTTGTATGAATCTCATACCTTGGTTATTTACATGACCATTTGGACTGTCTATTTCATAGCATTGATTTAATATCAACATTTAGATCCTCATCCTGTATGTTAACCGTAGCTTCTATTTGGAGTCAGGATAAAAAGGGACAAAAGAGGTAATGTGAGCATGTCAGAGAGAATGGACATGTATGCAGAATTATTAACATTTTCAGTGAAAAAAACAATTTATATTTGATTTTTTCAGCTGTTCTTCTGATGACCTTATCCATGACACGTGTCTTTCTTTCAGAGGACTCTCATAGTTCTTATAGCAGCCATCTGTGGACACATACTACGGAAAGCTTCCTTGAAAAGCGCATTTTTTCCTATGATATAGCCTGCAATATACCAGCAATCAAAATTTAAGAACTTTCTGACTCAAAGGTTATATTCACGCAATTATTTCCAGCAGTCATGGTTATCTTCTATGAATTTGTGTCCATGCCTTTTTGATTTATAATTCTGGCCTCTGTAACATCTTTTGGAATGACTGGCATTTTAATGTGCACATATAAATGTGCTGCAATCTCTGTTTCGAACCTGCTGTTGGAGAATTTAACACGGCACCTCTTAATTCTCATATGGCGTAAAATATTTAATAATCATACCCTTTTTTTAATCTTCTGTGGACTATTCTCTAACATATAAATTAGATGACAGTTCCCTAGGATAAGAAGTGCATTTGCCTTGATAAATGTTAATTTGCATGCGCTATTGAGGTAATTCAGAATAAATGCTTTAGGCCAGTTTAATAAAATATAATATTCTCTCTGAGATTAAACTGTCCCAAAATGCAATAACATTTTTAAATTTTTCATTGGCTTTTTTTTTTTTTAAATGAAGGGGTGTTTGTTGTTGTTGGTTGGTTGGTTTTTCAGGTTTTTTGTAAGCAAAACTTAATTTCTTCCTGTATTGCCGTTTTCAGCAGAATGGTGCAAAAAAAAAACCCTAACAGATACAGATCTTCTGACTCTTACGTGGGAAAAAAACCAAACCAAAACCAAACAAAAAACAACTACCCTGCATTGTATAAAATTGTCAAACTGAAAAAAAAAAACCACAAAAAAACAAAATAAATCCCACAAACCACACACACACAAAAAAAAAACCAACAAAAAATAATAATTAAAAAAAACCCACAAAACAAAAACCCACCAAAAAAACCCACAAAACCAACACAATATAATCTTCACATTTCTAATCACAAGAAATTATGATCTTCTGACTGAACTAGGAGTGGAATTTCAGGAAATAAACTTGCATCCCACTTAGACCAGATCCTATGGAGAAATCACTTATTTTTCCTTCAAATATTACTGATTTTAAAGAGGAAAAGTATCATTAAGTTCCGTAGAAATAACACACCTCAGAATCAAACTCTCATGTCTTCCACTGACAGCACTGTTTGGATTTCACCAGGACCTTCCTTCTAACTCCCACAGATCAGGAACGATGCAATGCACAACACTGATTTCCCTCAGCGTTTTGATTAAAATCTTTAAGATAACTTTTGGCAAATTACTACTGGCTTGTGGCCATAGGGTACCTGGATGCTCTGTTGTTTGGTTTTCATAGAACCATCAAATGTTTTGGTTTGGAAATGACCCTAAAGATCATCTAGTTCCAACACCCCTGTCACGGGCAGGGACACGTGCCACTAGGTGACATTGTGCAAATCCCCATCCAACCTGGCTGTGAACACTTTCAGGGAAGGGGCATCCACAGCTTCCCTGGACAAGCAATTTTAGTGCCTCACCACCCTTATGGTGAAGTATTTCTTCCTTTTAGCTAATCTAAATGTACCCTCTTTCAGTTTAAAGCCATTACGCCTTGTCCTCTTGCTACCTGCCTTTGCATAAAGTCCCTCTCCAACTCCTTGCAGGTTTCCCTTAGGTCCTGAAGTTTGCTATAAGGTCTCTCCAGAGTCTTCTCTTTTCCAGACTGAACAAACCCAGCTTTCTCATCCTGTCTTCGCAAGAAAGGTGTTCCAGCCCTCTGATCATCTTCGTGGCCCTCTGGACTTGTTCCAGTAGGCCCATAATCCTTCTTATGTTGGGAGCCCAGAGCTGGACACAGGACTCCTGGTGGGGTCTCACAAGAGTGGAGCAGAGGGGCAGAATCGCCTTCCTTGACCAGCTGGTCACATTTCTGTTGATGGAGCCCAGGATAGGGTTGGCTTTCTGGCCTGTAAGTGCAAATTGATCTTCTCATCAACCAGCATATCCAAGTCCTTCTCCTCAGTACTGTTCTCAATCCGTTCTCCACACAGCCTGCATTTGTTCTCGGGATTGTCCTGAACCACATGCAGGACCTTGCAGTTGGCCTTGTTGAACTTCATGAGGTTTGCATATGCTCACCTCTCAAGCCTGTCAAGGTTCAACTGGATGACACCCCTCTTCCCTCCAGTGTGTCAACCACACCACACAGTGTGGTGGCATCAGCAGACTTTCTGAGGGTGCACTCAGTCCCATTGTCCATGTTGCCGATAAAGATGTTAAAGAAAGCCAGAACCAATACCAAACCCTGAGGAATGCCACTCGTCACTGGTCTCCACTTGGACGTGGAGCCATTGAGCACAACTTTTGGAGTGCCACCATCCAGTCAAGTCCTTGTACATCGAATGATCCATCTGTCAAATCCATGTATCTCCAATTTAGAGACAAGGATGTCGTGCAGGACAGAGTCAAATGCTTTGCATAAGTCCAGGTAGATAGCGTTAGTTGCTCTTCACTTATCCACCAACACTGTAACCACATATGTAGAAGGCCACTGAATTTGTCTGGCACAATTCACCCTTAGTGAAGCTATGTCGGCTGTCACCAATCACCTCCTTGTTTTCCATGCACATTAGCACAGTTTCCATGAGAATCTGGTCTGTAGTTCCCCAGGTCTCCCTTTTTCCCCCCCTTCTTTTTTTGTCTTTTCCAGTCAGTGGAAACTTCACCAGACTGCCATGACTTCTCAAATATAATGGAGACTGGATTAACAACTTCATCAGTGGGTTCCCACAGGATCCACAGATGTATCTCATTAGATCCCATGAAGTTGAGCACCTTCAGGTTCCTTAGCTGGTCTTGAACCTGATCTTCTCCTACAGTGAGTGGTTCTTCATTCTCTCAGTCATGGCTGTTGCCTTCTGCGACTTGGGCAGTGTGACTAGAGTACTTTCTGGTGAAGACTGAGGCAAAAAAACCCCATTGAGTACATCAGCATTCTCCATATGCCAGGTAGTGAGGTCTCCCACTTTTTTTCCAAAGAAGGCCTGTATTTTCCCTCTATAGACTTTCTTTTTGTGTTTGAGTTTGTCCAGGATCTCCTTGTTCATCCATGCAGGCCTCCTGGCATTTTCACCTTTGTCTTTGTTGGAATGCATCTCTCCTGAGCTGGGAGGAGGTGATCCTTAAATAGTAACCAGCTTTCTTGGGTGTCTCTTCTCTCCAAGTCTTTATCCTATGGTACTTTACCAAGCAGATCCTGGAAGAGATGAAAGTCTGCTTTTCTGAAGCCCAGGGTAGTGAGCTTGCTGTATGCCCTGTTTGCTCCCCTAAAAATTTTGAACTACACCATTTCATGGTCACTGCAGCCAAGCCTGCCCTTGAGCTTCACATTCCCCACCAGTCCCTTCTTGTTGGTGAGAACAAGGTCCAGCATAGCACCTCTCCTCATTGCCTCCTCTACCACCTGGCAAAAGAAGCTATCATCAATGCATTCCAGGAACCTTCTGGATTGCTTATGATCTTCTGTGTTGTCCCTCCAAGAGATATCAGGATAAAGATCCCCCTGAGGAGCGAGGCTTGTGAACATGAGGCTGCTCCAATCTCTCTAAAGAGGGCCTTGTCCATTCATTCTTCCTGGTCAGGTGGCCTGCAGCAGACCTCCACTATAATGGCACCTGGCCCTGCCCTTCCTCTAATCCTGACTCATCAGCTCTTGGCTGGCTCCTCATCCATCCCCAGGTGGATCTCCATGCACTGCAGCTGGTCACTGACATAGAGGACAACACCCCATCCTCATCTCCACTGCCTGTCCTTCCTGAAGAGCCTGCACCCTTCCATTCCAACACTCAAGTCATAGGAACCATCCCACCACACCTCTGTGATGCCATATTATTTGAGAATAATATGTGGATATTTACAGGTTGTGTTCCCCTATACATGTTTCTCTCTTACGCAAGGAGGTTGTAATCAGCAACTGTAAGATGTTCTGACCTTCTTCTGTAAGTCTGATAAGATTTATTAAAACATTTTGTTAACGGAAATGCAAACTTCTTCCTAGATCCCAAACAGAGTCAGAGAGGGAATATGCTTTAAAATCTGATTATTTTGATTGCTGGAAATAGCTGGTTTATTTATCCTGAACAACCTCAGTTGCTATAAAACTTCAAAGCAGGTAAAATCATGTGGTGAAATTTATTTAGTTTTGGGTGGTTCTTTTTTTTTTTTTTTTCCCTTTCTTTTTGGTTTTGTTTTTTTTTCTTTTTTTTTTTTCTGAAAGTTTGACTCAGAAATAGTCAGGTTCTTCTTAAGTGACTCCTTGGCTGTCAGGTCAGGAGAACGACATGTCAAAGTAGAGGTTTATCTTTGCAGATACATAACAAACAGTAACAAATACAGGCAAATTAAGAGGAAAAATCATCCAGTTATTATGCAAGAGTTCTTAGAAAAAAAAAAAAAACTATATCCTTTTAATAAACATATTATGGAAGGAATAGCTTTTTACTCCATAAATATTCCATTTTCTTTCTACAGGTAAATTTATTTGCAAATGAGATAGAACTGGAAAAATAAGCATGAACTTTGCTACTCAGGATTACATCTGTGGCATTTTCAGATACAAGCTGCCCATAAGTAGGTGCCAGCTACACCTGAAATTGTAAAAAAATTGCCCTGCATAGTCCACACACAGATTAAAGGTGGACAGGGCACTGCAGTGCGTGTATCACATATCGATATATTAGTCATGCTTTTGAGGAACAGTGGGATGCCTGGGAATAACAGGATTTAGGTGAGATAAAATTGCTCAAGGATGGCCAGAGTTGGCCTGGTTGCTCAGTGCAGTGGAGCAGAGCAGATCTAGGTCAGGACTGAAACCTTCAAAAACCCTGTGTCCCTTTGATTCTGTTCTCTCTTCCCAGAGTAGAACAAGCTCAAGGCACTGAGAAGTTCAGTATCTGTGTCTTAGTTTCCCCACCTGCAAAATGTGTATTGTATTATTTCCCCACCTCACACGCCACCAAGAATACTTCTTGTTTCTTCTACAGTGATTTGGATGTGGGTAATGAGGAATTCAATGTTAACAAGTAAAATCCTGAATGTCTACTTTGTTCTTCACACAGGCATGCGTATGAAAGTGAGGAAGAGACTAGGAATTTGAGGAGAATCCAGAAAGCTGAGGAAATTAACCCCCTTTCTTGTGCAAACGAGAAAAAAGGTTTGCCAGCTGCTTGTGATGAAGAATCTTGTTTATTTGCAGCAATTTCAATTGTTACTTTTTTTTTGGGGGGTTGTTTTTCTGACTGAAAATGTTTTCAGCAGAAGTCCAAGACCCAAATTATGACTGCAGACACTGTGACCATCAAGTGATCTGGATTCTGCACAGCCCTTAGACAATACATGGTTTTGGGGAGACCAATTTGGACAGATAGTAGCAGTTTGGTACTGAAACACTATTCTCACAGAAAGCTTTCAGGGGAAGAAATTGGACTGGACAACCTTTCAGTAGAAGACATGCTAACCAGATCCTACTGTCCGTGCTGGTTAACAGGAAATACAACATATTGTTTTATTGTTTTCAGTGTGAGAAATTATCTGTGGGGGGGAAACTGCATTTGGGTACTTGTTTCAGAGATTATGTACGAGCTGTATTTTTACTTATCAGCAGCAACATACTCCAACTCCTCTCAGGAAGAAGTAATGCAGACGTCTGTGGAGTTAATGAAGGGAGTAACCATGTTTCTTGCTGTTTGCTTCCTAAATGAGTTCAACATAAGAAACACACCGAGCTTGCAGCATGCCTGAGACTAAGTAGATCTGTACACCATAGACATGCATGCATCCCTTTGGGAAAAGCAGAAATATTTCTTGAAGTCTGAACTATACTGGATCGAAGTGCCTTTTCTAACAGCTGATGCTGAGCTAATAACTGCTGGTTCCACTTATAGACTGGACCAGTTGTGAAGCAAATGACAGGGAGTTCAGAGAGAAGCCAATGCCTCGGTCCAGAAAACAGAGCAATCCATGCAAAACAGAAAACTGGAGTGCAAAACCCCTGACTCCTCCTCACCTTCCTCCTGCAACTGTCTGCTCACATTTAGCCTCTGGAGCTTAGGTAAGAGAATAAAAAAGATATTTAGGCAGTTTGTGGGGCCAGTGCATTCAGCAGGGTAGTACTCTCAAGCTTGAACATTGTTCACTTCTTCTGTTTATCTTTTGACAGACTCGCTGGGGCCCCTCTATTCTGCTCTGGTGAGACCCCCCTGCAGTCCTGCATCCAGCTCTGGAGCCCTCAGCACAGGACAAACAGGGACCAGAGGAGCCACAGAAATGATCAAAGGGATGGAACAGCTCTGCTGTGAGGACAGACTGAGAGGGTTGGGGTTGTTCAGCCTGGAGAAGAGAAGGCTCTGGGGAGACCTCAATGCAGCCTTTCAGTACTTAAAAAGGGGCCTATAAGAAAGATGGGGACAGACTTTTTAGCACAGCCTATTGTGAAAGTACGAGAGGTAATGGCTTTAAACTAAAGGAGGGGAGATTCAGGCTGGACATGAGGAAGAAATTTTTTACATCAAGGGTGGTAAAATACTAGAACAGGTTGCCCAGAGAGATGGTGGGTGCCACATCCCTGGAGACATCCCAGGCCAGGCTGGACAGGGCTCTGAGCAACCTGATCTGGTGAAGATGTCCCTGCTCATTGCAGGGGGTTGGACTGGATGATTTTGAGGTCCCTTCCAACCCAGATTATCCTATGATTTTATGATCTCTGTCATTCTGGGTAAAATGAGGTTGCCAGAGGCAAGCCTTTTACTTGCTAAAGAGAACTGTCATTTCTGTGATGTTAGGAGGGATGCACCAGTCAATTCCTGCTCTAGACTCTCCTCTGCTTTTCCCAGACGCCAAAAGTAGGAAAATACTTTTCCATGATCTGCAGCTGCCAAAAGCGTTCAATGCAAACAGCACTGCCCTGCACATCATCAGTCATTCCAAGAGGACATGACAATGTCCTGCTGTGCCTGGCAAAAGGGTTTGGCTATAGGGGAAGGCGCAGTTGAGGGAAGCAGTGTTTGAGGTCAGTACAATAGCTATCACAACCACTGCACCCTACATCCCTGTTCTCCCCTGTTATAGCACTTCTGCCTGGAAATCCAAAGTTTTGGACTTGGCCCTGAGCAGTCCAGCTTCCCCAGACACTTCTGGGGTCTAAGAGAAGATGAAGAACTCAAACTAGAGAAGACGAAGCATCCAAAGTAAAGAAGTAGAGAAGTCAAAGAACTCCAAAGGTGGAAGTGAGAATATTTAACCAAGCTTTGCCGCAGTGCTCAGTCAGGATAAGTCAGAGCACCCAGCCCCTTCCCTGCTGTTCAGAGTCCTTTCTGCAGCAGTCTTTCAGAGGAATGCAGCTGCCCAAGGAGCCAAGAGGAGGTGATCCAAGCCACAAAGCATCCCAACATGCTCCTGGTCATCTCACATCTGGACCAAATAAGGGTGATGTAGAGGTAACAGAGCTGGAGGTAATTGGACTGCAAATCTGCCTCATAACCTTCCTACTCAGCCTCTCACCTCTTGAGAAAATGCATAAAGCCATTAGCAGCTGCCATGAATTGGGACCCCATGAAAAAGCTGAGGGTTATAGTCTTTAGAAAAGATTAATCACAAAATTCCCATCCAGAGTCCTGCAAAGGATCACAGAAACACAAATTTCACTCATTTTCAGTTTGGTGAGAGGTGAGGGCTTCCAAGTATCAAACCCAATGTAATATTTATTACATAAGAATCATTAACCAGGACAAACGTCAATATCAAAATGTTTGCTTGTCAAAAGACAGGAGGTAATTGAGGCACCCTGGCAAGCTTTGCCCAATGGGAGCTATTTGTGGGTGTAATTTACCCTGCATGGAAAGGCCTGAATCCGTCTTGCTGCTTTCCCTGCTGTTTTCACTGCTTAAATACAGGCAACAGCAAAGGTCTTTGGGGAAGAGTATCTAATTTTCCAACAGAGAGAACAAAATATGAAAAGCTCACTCCACAGGGCATATGTGAGCAGATAGCTGTGCTTCAGGGAAGGTTTATTTCCAGGACAACTTCAGGACAGCAGTTTTGCATAATGTGTAATCTTTATTTCTAGGGCAGTTCTAGAGCTGTTGTTCTTTTACATGTATGTATACACATATGCATAGAAATAACATGTATATACTTGTAAAGTACGTACTATGATGGGACAATTCAAGGAAGCAAAGGAAAACCCAGTGAAATACTGTATAGATATATTTTTTTCCCAAACAATGCAACTATTTGGTGTTTATTTTTTCTATAAAGTGACCAAAAAAAATTAATTTCCAGTCATTCGGGTTCTATTTTGTTACCAAAATAAATTTCTGACTTTACAATTAACCTTTTTTTTCTATGTTCCTAATAAACTCCAATCCTAAGAGATAAACAGGAAAGCTCTGAGATGTGAGAAAAGCAAATAGGATTTAGTTGGCTGGTTTTGTTGCAGAATGCTTGGAACTGACATTTCTTCTACACTAGTGTCTTCACCCTGATTTATATTTAGAGAAAGCATGTTATACAAACTCTTTGGGTTTTGAATATTTTTCAACAAGAGGATAAATCCTCAGTATGACACTTTAAAATTACTTTACTGCCTTAAGCAAATGAGACTCTGTACTGTGTTTTCAAAAAACTTAATTCCACTGCATTGAGTAAAAATATTGTAAACTTCATAAATGTGGACAAAATAATATTTTAAAAGCTATAATAATCTGACTTCAAAACAGTTGCTTATCATGTGATTTATGCCTAATAACAGTAACAAGTCTCTGCAGCTCCATTCATTAGAGGGTAACAAAGCACTGAAAACAGTCATTAAGTCTGATAACTATGTTCTTCCATCCTTTTATGTAGTAGAACAATGGGGAAATTATCTGAGGAAAACTATCTGGTTAGAAGTAGTCTGTTACAATCTAATTCACCATTTAAAAAGTCAACACAGTAGAAGAGAGATACAGCAGTTACCTGTATCTCAGCAGCAGAAGACAGATGTGTCAGTCTGATGTACCAATATGACTCTCATCACTGTCACAACTCAGCCTCTTACAGTCTTAATTCGTTTTATGGCACCGTGTACAAGCAATGCCTTTGTACAAATGGAGAACTGAATCAAAGATTCAGAGAAAAAATAGCCTAGACATTCGTCTTTTCTTTCTGACACGGCGGTTTTTGCATATTTGTCAAACTTAAGAGTCTCCTGGTCATTTGGTAAAGAGCAAGGCCTTGTTGGAGCAAGGGAAGCTGAACAAAACTGAAAACTGCATTTTGCTTCAGGACCCAAGGAGCTCCCTCCCTCTCAGCACTCCTTATCTCAGGCGATGACAAGATTTGACACAAAGCAAATTGCCAGAAAGACCTTTGCTTCCCCTTGCCTGTTCTAAATATTAGCGGATATTGACCTCCAGCCCTGTTTTATTTGAAGGAGCCCTGAATTATTTTCTTGTCATTATGAATCAGATAACATAAATCACACCTAGACCCCATGGAAGCTAGTATTACACTGCTGCGTGGTTAAATCAGATGATGCTGCAAAGGAGAAATTCAACAGAGCCTTATCCAGCATTGACTCGTTCATACCTCCTTCTAGCCCTGTTATGAATTATGCTAATACACAGATGAGATTAGCATCCAGCTGTCCTAAACACTTTACAAAATAACAAGCAGGGGAAAAAAAAAAAAAATGTAAATGCTCTCAGTTGCTTTCAGACTAAAGAAGAAAAACAGTCAAGAGGAGAAATTTCACCTTCTGCTCGTTACGCATGGGGAATAGAGAGATTAAGTCTAATCAAAACTTCCCACAGATTTCACTAGTTTTTGATCAGTCCTCTGGTGTCTTATCAAGGGCAGGAACCTGTGTCAGAGGTTGACTTCAAACCCCCATCTCCAGAATCCTAGCCTGGGACGAAAAATCTTGAAATTAAATTACCCTCTCTGCTTCTCTGGTACCATAAGCAAATGCGCTCAGAAGAGGAATTCTCCTTTGCCTTTCAACAGATATTTCCGTGTCCTTTACCTGATCAGAGGCTGGTGTAACGCTACCAGTGATGCGTGCACCGTGACAGATATCACTGACAGGTGGAAATAGTCAAACATGACAGGAACATGGTGGTGCAGACCTCTCCGGGGGTGGAAGTGAAGACACAGTGTGCGGCTGCTGATCATGGGGATCGCTGGAACATCTCTCAGCCTGGAAAAGAAAGAGGTTTACAAGGGTTGGCAAAAGCTTGAGTTGTCAAAGCCTGTAACGTGCTACAGGCAGCAGACTGGGAGACGGATTGAGGTGAATTTTTAATCACTCGCCAGATTCAAGAGGGTTTACACAGCTAACGAGTATCTTGTGTTGTATTTGTGCCCAGCATAAATATAAAACTAAATATAAAAATCAATACTACAGCAAAAATAAATACAAAATAACAAATAATAAATATCAAATGTGTGTATATATATATATTTACACATATATAAATAAACTCTATAAAAGACAAACATATGTGATGCAATTCCAGTTTCCCCTGGTCTTTGATGTCCACCTATGTACTAGTTCTGGGGACATCAAGAAGTAGCAGAATTACATGCATCTAGCAAACTGCTCAGTTTATGAGTGTTCATAGCCTGAACAGCACACTACTTGTGATTTCGGTGTCAGAACAAAAATCTCAGGCAACTTGTGAGAGGTAGAAGCAGTCCTGTGCCAGAGAGCTGAAAATATTCAGCATACCTTTCCAGATAGCTGATCTTCTGGAAAAAAAAAAAATGCAATAGTTCAAAAAATAAAAATAGTAGGTGAAGTAACTGCAGAGAAACAATAGGAGTTGGACCGGCTTCTCATTTTTTCAGTAAATAGAAACAAATACTTCAATTTAAAGTTTGGTTATAACTATTCCAGAATAACTTTCCTAGTGTGCAGTCAACCACATTACATCTAATTCACTTGTAGGGCAGGAGGCTGAGATGTAAACTTGAAGCGTGCTTAACTGTATCCTCTCAACGTAAGTGAAACTCACTTCTAAAAAAGAATTGGTTTACAGCATTAAAAAACTTGCTCATAGAAGCCAATTGTTTCCCAGAGCTAAGAAAACCTATGATGAGATGATTGACTATGATGCACGGTTAGTTCCAAGAAGTGTTTGAATGAAATTTTCAGAATATCCTTTTATAAAAAACACCAATTCTGTTTATAGTAAATAGGATTAATCATTCAAATGATAACAGAGAATAAATGTATGCGTTAGGGTACAATTTCATAATTTGAAAGTTTCAGTTCCTTTCACTTTTGGCTACCACTTAATGTTTGTTTTTGCCCTCTTCCAGACCCACCAGCATCACAGCTGATGACTGATGGTCCAGTCCCACCTGCCTGAGAGAACAAGTTTTCACTTTTTTTATCTTCAAGATAAAGGAAACGTTCTTGAAATTTGTTTAGGTGCCCTGTGGATATGAATAAAATCACATGGGGACAGTCTTGGCATGAAACACAGCTCAGACAATTTCTCTGCATCCCCCCCCACACCCCCATAAGTTCTGCTGAAGTAATTGGAAGCCTTTTCTGTGATTCAGAGAGGCCTGAACAATGCCCAGGATCACACTTTGTGCTGTGTCTTAGGAAGGGGTGCTACTCCCACTTCACCTAAGATTAGGGAATCAAATGCAGTGACAAGAGATCAAAGTCAACGGGAAGACTTTCCTCCTAAAATATAGAGACAGCTTTGGTTCTTATACAAGTTCTTTGTACGTCCATACACCCATCTTCAGCAAGAAAATACTTTGTTGTCTCCTGAGATAAATGCATTCCTGAATCACAGCCCCTGCTCACATGGAGGTCAGGCATGATATTCCCTTTAACAGACGTAGAGATAGAGCAATACTTAACACCTTTGAAAAAATCTCATGCTTAAAGGAAAAAAAATAAAATATTCCTTTAAAGAGGAGTATGAGGTACACTCTCCAAATACAGAGAGCAGAAATAGAAAGACTTCGATATTGAGACAAACGAAAGACTTATCAAAGCTGTCCCTTTTTTCCAAAGGACTTCCACTTCATCAAATTTCCCAACCGAACAAACTCCCACATTACCAACTGAGCTTTTAAACTGCACTTACTGTTGTTCGCTGTCGGTAAAGTGCAGATCCAACTTGAGCTGAAAATCTGCCTCACTCAACGCGTCTTCCACCTACAAAAAGAGAAACACAAGGTTATATTTATAACTTGGCATCTACAGCATTGAAGGTAAAGGTGGTTGGTTTCATCTGATAAGAGCAAAGGCAAAAATGTGTGGCAACAGCAGCACCTCACCGCAGAGGCAGAAAGGAACAAATGAAGCAGCAAGTCAAGGTAATTGCTGAAGGAGTCAAAGGGAACCGGAGCAGTCAGAGATGTTAACTGCTCCCAGGTGTCCTGCCATGTAAAAAAAATAAAATAAAATAAATCACTCCAGACAAGAGTAACTAGAGTGCATAGAGCACTGCATTTGCTGGCTGCTTGCTTTTTGTGCACTAAGCCAGTGGAGTATTTCTGAAGCTGAGCTCCCTCACTGAGTATTCGCTTGGGTTATCTTGTGGGCTGAATGAGAACAAAGACCAAGTTTTCTTGGTTGAGAAACAGCCACGAATCCTTCTGGTTCTCTGCCTGTCACTGATGTGAGATTCAAAATCTACAGCTTAAACCAATTAGAAATGGCTGAAATAACCTGACAATTTCTGATCCTTATCATTAGATTTTTAGCTTGTTTCTCAGCAGATTGGATCTTCCCTGCCTCCCCATTCCTCTTTCTGTCCCTTGATAGATTCCTGGAGGAACTTTGTCATTGATTCTCACATAGGCCATTTTCTTTGCAAAATTCAAAGGCTTTTGTTGTTTTTAAAGCTTCAACTAATGGAAGTTTATCTGTTCACTTTGTTGCAGGGTGCTGAGCAGGTTTATACATAGTACAATTCAGCTTGCCAAATACACTGCAGATACCGTGTGGGATCATAAACTGAGTCATTAGCACCTTCATCTAATAGGTCCCACCAGCAAGATTATCCTTCTTTTATTGTCAATAAAATACTTTCATTGGGTTTTCTGAAACAGAACATGAAGGGAGCTGTCAGTCCGTTACCTTCATCTGGAAAGGATTACATTGGATAACAGTCCCAGCTCAACACATTTAAAATAACTATAATAAATTGAAATAAATAAGTTAGAATAGAAGAAGGATTAATCTGCCCAGCAGTTTTTCCTTCACTCCTTTGAAATGTCTTATTCCCCAGCGATGCAGGTTTAGTAGAATAAAAAAGATTTTATTTCTATCAATGTGAACAGAATATCACTCATTTTATTACCCAAATATGTGGGGTTTGTTTTTTTTGTTGTCGTGGTGGTTTTTTTGGTTATTGGTGTTGGTTTGCTTTATTTTGCTTTGTGGTTTTGTTTTTCTTCTGTGAGTGTAAATGTCCTTTATTGAACACCACAGTACAACAGGAATGCTTTTGGAAATGTAGAGCTGCTCACTGGGGATACGGTATTATAAATACGATTCCTTTTTACCCGTTTTTTTACCAAAAAAAAGTGAAGTGGGATAACTAGGTTCTGCTTTTAACCAGTGGAAATCAGCCAGCAGGTGCATACAGTGGGATGACCCATCCTGAGGTACATATCTGAAAAGGACAATCAATTTCTGTTTGTGCCTGTCTCTTTCCATTTATAATAGTTAAAGCCTACAGAAATAAATTCATTTAGATACACTTGAATTTTAGATGACTTAATTTGGGCAGGATGAATTCTACTTTTTCCTGCTGATTAGCACCTTCTTAACAACAGACTATACAAAAAATGCACTGAAGGCAACATCAGAGACATCTAGCCTGCTCTGACAGGTAGTATCTATAAAATTTATAATACAAAGAACATTCAACTAGGTTTTGCAAAGGTGAAGCTCCATCTACAGTGTGGTTGTTTTTTTTTTCTGTTAAAGCAAAAAAATTGACAGTCAATGAGTGATTGCACTTTGAGAAAATTATCAAAGATGTAGAATTTGAACCTTGGTGAAGAAATATGCTATTTCTTTCTAGAATGACCACAGGCACAAGATGTGATGAGAAAATTCCACCTTCTGTTTACTGAAAATGTGCATTCTCTTTTGTGCTTGTCTCAAAACACCTGGAAGTANAAAAAAAAAAAAAAAAAAAAAAAAAAGACACTTCTTTAATGAGTTGTTTTCACTAAAAATCACATTTTCTGGAACCTGCAAAGGAAATAATCACTATTGAAGCTACAGTCTGAATTTAAACTAGGAATTGAACTCAAGTATAGTGCTCCAGATAAAGCAAACCTCATCTTCCAACAGAGGGGATGAAATTTTGGGTCTGTGCCTAATAGTGCTGAGCACCTGCAACTGACGCTGAAATCTGAGTCTGTGCTTAAAACAAGTTAAACAGCCAGTGGCACTTGCTCAAAACACCTTGAGGCAATGAGCAGATGTCTGAGAGACTTGGAGATATTCATCACTGCATGGGGTAATGCATTAAGGTGAAAATATAGGATATTTTTAATCCCAAAGATATGTGGAAATCAGACTGCTCAGATCAGTGCAAAACTCCACATAAAATCAAACCACAGTTCTCACTATAGAGATTACATAGTTCCCTTTGTGTATTGGAGGTGTAAATATTAAGACAAATGAAAATTGCACAGTTGTTCAAAAATTGCTGGATTCTGCATGAGAAAATATCATTAAAAGGTTTCTGCATAGGATGCGACACAATAGAATTACTTACAGTAATTACATGACACAAGTTACTATACACCTTTGATACCTGCTGGACTTTTCTGTGTTTTACTTTTTTCCACTTATTAACAGAACCACAGGTGCATAAGATCCTTTACATGGGAAAATGAAATCACCTTTCCACAGCTCGTACAGAAGAGTCACTGACATTTCTATCATTTCTCAGTCTTCTTTATGAAATAACATTGTCCTTAAATGAAATACTGACTGCTTCTTTTAGCTCTACTGGGACTATTATGGTATTTTCCACAGCTGTAATTTACAGACTACAATTTTCCAAAAATATGATAGACTATCAGTTTGGTTTGTTTTTTTTTTTTTNTTTTTTTTTTTTTTTTTTGTCATTTTTTTGTTTGTTTTTGTTTTTTTTTTGTTTTGTTTCATTTTTTCTGAAGAAGAAACCTTTGAATTTTCACACTAACATACTTAAGAAATCAGCCTGAAAAATTTCTCTGGAATATAATTAGTGTTTGACAGGCTAAACCAAGCAGCGTCCTGCCAGATACTTTGTGAAAGGTCTTTGAGTGTTTTTTTACAATGTTCTTTGACCTCTCAGTTGCGTTAATGATTAAAATCACAACTCATGAAAGAGAAAATAAAGGTCCGTGCTTGTGGGAAGACATTAATACTAAACAAAGAATTTTGTTCTGTTTTGTAATATTTCACATACCCAAATAAAAGTAAGGGAAATTCAGAACATCTGACATCTGGGAAATATTGGATTTCACATGCTGATCGTGTCTCCAGTCAAAAGTAAAATAAGTAAAACCAGTTCTTAATAGATATTTTGGAAGCTTTATTTGAAATAGTACATGCATTTTTCCCCTAAAATCAAGCAAGGGCATAATTATTCTTGTTCTTTCTGATTTGATTAATTCTTCATTGTTTGCATCAACTTAATATTATTCTTAATTTTCCCGTAACATTATCTTGTGTCTTGTGTATATTTATACAATAAAAAGTATATACAAAGCAAAGTACTCCCGTTTTTGTTGAACAGGCCTGGAATAAAATGCATTATTTTGGTTTTGAATGCTAATTTTTCAGGTTTATGTTTACATCTTTGGTTTACTTTTTAAGAGTTGTAGTAGTTATAACTGAAGTTTCCAGCATTCTTGTGATGTGCTTCCATAATATTTAACTGCTTATCCAGAATGTCAGACTGAATGATCTGGAAGCCCCATCTCGCTTAAATTTTATCTGAAAAGTACAAAATCTAATATACTGTTATATCTCAGCTTTGTCCTCTTCCTGCTACTAAATTGTCCCTGAATAGAGCCAGCAAGCAAGGAGAAAGACAAGTTACCTGTTTTATTGCTTGATGAAAGAGGCAGAGCTCCTTCTTTAATAAGAAAGAAAGTAAAAGCTTATGAAAATAAATTAGACTTCTTTGTAACACTAAAGGATGCCTCAGCCCTGCAATATTGTTTCCTGTGAATTCGAGGAATGCTGCATTCTGGGATAATAGAGAAAAAGGCATCTAATAAACCACAGGGTTTTAAAGCACCATTTATATGGTGAAAGGTATGCTTAGTGCCACTTCTAGGCAGATAATTGAGCCTTCCGCCATTTGATGCCAGACAAAATAATCCATTTACATATTTATATTTATGTAGGGTTATGCAAGCAGAGGAGGAAAAAAAGTAAAAATAAAACAAAAACAAACAAACAAACAAACAAAAAAACACAGCAAACAACACAGTAGCACATAATCTAATCTGGTAATCTGGACATGCACATTTGGCTTTTTTGTTTGTGATTTTTTAATACTGAACCCATCTCAGCAACCTATCTCATCAACAAAACTACCCTAGTATTATGAAAATAAAGCGTAACGCTCCTTTGTTATAATATTTGATAATTCCAGGTCTGACAGCAGAAACTACATGGAGCATATGAACTCAATACTTCCATTACCCAGTCTAACTTTCTTGTCTATTTATGACATCTTCCATTTACCAAAAAGCAGTGAATTCTGCTTTTTAGTAAATTCTTCACCCTCAACCAAAAAACCTCACCATATCACACAAATTGTGCAAAAAGGACTTGCATCTGTTTTGTGTTAAATAAGATAAGAAGTTAGGAATGGAAATAGTATTTAAAACCCTCACAAATCTCAAGGTGTTTTACGAATGCCACATTGCAAGGACCTCATCCAACATACGAGATTATGGGACAGAGATGCAAAGCCATCTTTAAGCAATAACAGTGAATATGGCAGGTTTCTTCCGAGTATTGTGCCCTGTGAAGTGGCATATTTTGGTCTCTCCCATAGTTTGTAAAGTCGTGGAGGACAAGGCATCAAAGTAGAAAAAAGAGACATGGGAGCATTAAGCAGAAGCGAATTGTGCTAATCTGCCCAACACGCAAAAAGTTTTACAGACCTTTATTTTTACGTTTGATTCTTTGATTTCTTTATTTTTACGTTTGATTCAACAATTAATCTGGGACAAGCAGACCTGTTTGTCCTCTTGTACTACACCCCTGAAAACCCTAAAGAAACTTCATCACGCAGAGATACTGGCGCTTTCTTTGTGCAAGTTCTGCAAGCACAGAATTGGGCAGCTGTCTCTTCCCCAGGAGACCTCCTGTAAAAAGACAAACGTGACGCACACAGCACATCAAGAGTCAGAACGAGGTTTAACTGTGCGGAATCTTGTGGGATTTTTTAATTTTTTTTTTTTTTTTTGGTGAGGTACACGACTTTGTTGAATATTAATGCAAAAATCATTGGAAATCATCCCTGCTCAACACAGTGGAAACTGCTATAATTTGAGGGGAGGGACTTTTAATCAGAGACGTTCTCCTAAGGAAGGATAAAATTAATATTCAATTAAGCATGTTGGAACATATTTCTAATGAATATTTATAAACTTGCATTTAGTTATTTTTCATATAAGCACAAAACAACAATTCTAGGGAGGAATAAATTGATGACACCACGCTAAAAAAAAAAAAAATGCACCAAGAAAAAAGTGAGAGGGAAGGAGAAGAATATTAGATGAGCTTAAAGTACGTTCTCCAGCTGTTTTAATTTAGATCGATATCTAACCCATATATACATGGGTTGAAATAAGACAAAACAGAAATTTTAAATCTCTTCATGCTGAAATATGAAGGTATACAAGGAAGGCCAGGTGAGAAACTCTGGCCTCAAGTTCAGTACACAGCATTTGATTCACACTGGTTGCATAACTAATCTTGATGGCGTGCTGATTTTGCAAATACAGCCAGTGTCGTGTCTGTCATTATCATTGAGAACAAGTACCAAGTGCTATGTACTCTGTATCAGCCCTTGTTGTGGTAAAGCACAATGATGACACATTGTGACAGGGTTGAGTGCCATTCTACAAGGACACTTTCTCCCCTTTCTGGGTAGGAGTCCAGTAAAACAACACTTGCCATACCCTAAGATTGCTTATCTCTTGGGAGATAAGCTCCTGGGAACATCGTTGTGAGACATCAACTTCATATCAGTAAGAGAAAGCCAAAGGTGCCCTACAAGATGGGTGGTTCAGATCACGTACTTCCCTTGTGTGGGCGCTCATGTTTGTTGAAGGAGTGGATGCTGAATGGGGAAAAGGATCTTGTATGAACCCATTCTAGCTGAGAAACAACGGAAAGTGAAGGGATCATACATGGACTACAGGGAGGGCAAACTCCAGCAACTCTACCATGCACTCCTGCAACCAGGAGCACTAAGGAGAAGGGTGAGGAGACCCCCGCATGGTGCTAAGGGACTCCAGCAAAAATCAGTCACAAAGAGAAGTGAGGAGGAGAATACAGTAAGAGATGGTAGGAGTAGAAGCTGGTCCTAGCAAGTTGTGGAGGATTCCTGGTTTTCTCAGGTGAGGCTGATGCACACCTATATGTAGAATGACTGATCTAGTGCACAAATGACAAATTCTGGTTGATAACACTTGATGTACTGATTTATCAGTATATGTCAACATCGTATTCCACTGGAAAGCCAAAGTGCAGACTACTTGTCATAACATATACTGTTTATAGAGTCTATATGACCTAATGCAGATGTTTATAGTGTTGGCACTTACAAATACACAAATCACTGCAGGCACTCTTGTCAGCATAGGTAATGATGGGTACAGGAGGGTTAATCTCCTTCTAATGCAAACGTTGGCATTTGGTCAGCTAAATCATGCCTTTGCCTCCACCAGCTACATTGACGAGACCTGTGACAGCACAGGGACCTCATGCCCACTTCACAAATGGAGCTATCTGTGCAATGGACACATACATTTAGGTAAGAGGAACCCCATCCCTCCTGGTTTTTAGATGCATCCCAAGACAACTCACCCTTTCACCATCCAGAAGCAGGTGCACTCTGAAGGTCATTGATTCATTAAGAATGATCTCTTCGTTTCTGTACAAAATCTGAAATATTCTGCTGTAAACGTTGTTCTCATGAACGCAGGCTGAGCAAAGGCTGGAATCACCTGCACAAAACACAGACAGACTTATGGTGCGATTCCTGCAGGGAAATTATGTTTAGTCCTATGTTTTCACTTCAGGATTATCTAGGCCAGTTGTATTGGTACTTGAAATTAAACACTTGCATTCTTAATAATTAATGGTAATGGAGCAGATTGTTATAATAGGTTGCAGTTTCCCAAACATGGTATTTAAAGAACATAAATGTTAAACTGTAGGCAGGCTGGATTTCAAAATTAGAATAGCTGACCCTGTGGCAGCACTTACCCTATTAACTTTACTTCTAATGAAAACTAAAGCATCAAATTTCTTCCAGGGAGGTTTGCTACCCAGCCACCATGATGACTGTGGGTGTTCACCTGTGAAATTTCACCTTTTGTCTACAATGGGCATCTTTTAGAATAGGGAGTTTTCTTGTCATCTCTCGTGCCCCCAGTAGTTACAACATGGGAGGGGGTACAACAGTCAATACCAGATACCGAATGTAGAGCCTGGGAGTGCAGAGACATCTTAATTAAAATAGAGGAAAATAAAAATGTAGCTCTTTTTTCAAGTTGCCAAAAGTCCTGTCTAATTCTTCAGGCCCTTGACCTGTGTCAGAGCTTCCAGTTTGGGTCATACAATTGGGATTAATCTGAGGAACTCAAGAACCAAAACCCAAAGCTTCTCCACGCTGAATTCAGACAGTCAATAGCTTCATCTGTGTGCTGATGTATCATATCAGCACAAACAAACTCCACATAAACTCAGGTGGGATTTGTCCTTCCTAACTTTTATGTGCCTCTAGTGTATGCATTTTATTCCGGTTACATTGAAGCCTGTGGAATTTAAGACATAATTCATGTGACAAAAACTCAAAAAGTTCATGCTTTAGGTTGAGGTAAAGTTTTGCTTGAAGTTCACTGCTAATTGAGTAATTCTACTTTCAGTAACAGGAAAACCGTGTAACTTGCTTAGCTGTACAAACCCACACTGGAGGCAGCAACATTTACTACAGGGAATCCCTTCTAGAGGAGCCTTCAAAGACTGTTTGGCTGTTTAATGGACAACTGGGCACCACATTTAGGTACTTTCAAGTTGTATCTTGACTGTTAACAAGAATCCCCTGCTAATTCTGCTTCCATAGCCCCTGAGCAACAACTTCTTGTAAAATTTACTTGGAGACAGTTTTGTCCCTTTCCATCATCCAGCACTGTATGTATGTGAGCTTTTGAAATACATTCCTTTAACAAATGGCATTTTAGAACTCTCCTGGCACACTGTGCTTGTAAAAAAGGTGTGCTAGTGTTAGTCCTTCAAAGAGAGAGAGATCTGTCATCATCACGAAGCCAACAAGCACATGGTTTTTACACAGAATAATAGTTTTTCAGAAAGTACTTCCGGGAATTTGGGCCATTGCAGAATTGGTTTGAGTCCAAGAGCTGTTGTAAGATATAAGACCAGGTCAGAAAGCCACAGGGACTGCTGGTTTGTCAAGAGTTTCCAATCAGAGCAGTTCTATTCTGCTGTGCTAAAGCTACTGCTTTGCTTTTCAGTGCAAGAGTCACATACAATTTACAATCAGAAGTCAGTGAGCTAAGGCTGATAGAGGACTAAAGATTTCCTGAGGTGAACTTTGGTTAGTAGGAAAATGGCAGGGAAAATGTGCCAGGGGAGGTTTAGGTTGGATATGAGGAAAAGGTTCTTCCCCCAGAGGTGCTGGACACTGGAACAGGCTCCCCAGGGAGGTGTCACGGCCCCAACCTGACAGTGTTCAAGAAGAGACTGGACAACATCCTCAGACACACGGTGTGACCTGTGGGGTTGTCCTGTGCAGGGACAGCAGTTGGACTCCATGATCCTTGTGGGTCCCTTCCAACTCAGGACATTCTGTGATTTTGTGGTGAAAAAAAAAGGAAAAAAGTACTAAAGGCTCCAGCAGACAAGTGAATGGAGTTTTGTTATTATAATAATCAGGTTTTTTTGGCTCCAACCTGCTGCAACCAGAATAGTGCAGACAAAGAAACACCTTCTAAAACAAAACAAAACCCTAAAAACCAAAACAAAACCCTAAAAAACAAACAAAGAAACAAAACAACGTGACGGGGAAAGACTTGAGCCAATTAATTAGCTGGGCTATAGGGCTGTCATCCAGAATATATTCAAATCATTTTCCTATTACTCACATTTACCAAGCACACCCAGGAAGAGCCTAAGTGCTTCACCCTGCTGTTGTCTTCCCATCACACATCATGCCCAATAGTTATGGATAAGTCCAGGCAGCCTGGATAAATGCACATTTATTTCATTGTGCTACACTAGTTAAGCTAGTATGTTTCAGCCTGATTAGCTCTTCAAAAGCGTGCAGTCATATTTATTTTAATTTAAATGTCATCATATTAGAGACACTGCAAAAATCACATTAGAGGTATAATTCATTCTTATTCCTATCTGGCACACAAAGCAAGCTTTATGTTATTTGATTTGGATATTGATATACTGCTACTCTTCTAGGACAGGAAGTTTAATGTCATTTTCTTTTCAAACACACTCCTATACAGATCCCTCCTAGTGTGTAATTGCTTTAGGAGCTAGATTGCAAGGTGTCATAAAGAGTCATTTTTCTAATTGGAAAGGTGAACGTCAAAGACATGCCACAACGGTTAGGGTTCTCTCAAATCAGTGTGACTGAACATGATATTATAGACCCAGAAACTGGTCAGTCTTAAGCAGAGAGATCTACCTTTGCAGAGATCTGGCAGAGAACTACATACAAATGCCTGATCATCCCATAGACACAACCTATCCTAAAATAATTGCCACAGCCTGCTTCTTTCTCTCTTAAAGTCTGACATAAAGCTGTGGCAGGAGTTTTCTCAGAGGAGCACATGGCAGCATGAACATATCTTAGTAATTTTTTCAGTAATGCAGGCATCCTGCCTCTCAAAGCAAAGGGGAATGAACATCTCTATCGATGTTTCCCTTTGGGCAGTAGAACTCACTGATGTATTCTGCACTTTAAGCTACGGACTGTAGGACTGTGCTCGAGCTTCTTTCACTAACAAGAAGTAGTACCTGCACCAAACATACTCTTCTTTAGTCTACTCCATGAAAGCATCATCATCCTGGTAACTTTTACAAACTTTCCCTTGTTCCTGCGATACCTTCTGACACTCGTGTCTCTCTAAACCTACAGACTTGTCTGCTAACAGTAGCAATAAGGTTCAGAGTGTTCCTGTCAGATTTAGCAGATGCACCCCTGTGCTCACACAAGCACCTCTCTCCTTTGGCACAAAACACAGGACGGTGTGAGAAGGAAGCTTGAAACTTTGGACTTTCCCAGTTCTCTTTCCAGCACAGTTCTGAGCTCAGCCTGTGTTGCTCAGCAGTCCTGTGTGGTCCAAGGGAGACTGATGTAGTGTGTGGAAACTTCTGAGAGCTCTTACTCCCTGCTGAGAGCTGGAGCTAAGGCTATATTGACCTGCATTTAGCTCTTTATTCCACAGTTTCAAAGGCCTGGGCTTCAGTGAACTCAACAAGGAAAGTCTAATTTTCTTGTAATGAGCTTTTGCTCAGTAAATTTCCCTGTTGTGAGATTTATTTGTGACATTGCAATGTCCCTTCAGCTAGAAGGAATCCTTCTTTCCTGTCTCCTTTTCCAAAGCGGCCATTCCATTTACTGCTTGTCTTCTCTGCCTTGAATAGGTCTTCAAATTATCTGGAAAGTGAAACACTTCTCAGGGCTGTAAGAACAGTTGCAAGCAGGAAAAGAATGGTTGTGCTCCACAGCCGTTCATTTAAGAGAATGAGCAAAGCCTATTGATGCATCTCTCTCTTTCTATTGTTTCAATAGGAAATATACTGCAATGCCACCACTACTTCTAGCAATCCCTTTAGAGACTACTAAGTAATGACATCTTAAAAAAAGAAAGGGAAAATAAAAAAGGCTCTTTGCAGTTGTGCATGCCCTCATACACGTAGCATAGGCTACCGGTACAGGCCAGTCAGTATATCATCTCCTGCTTTCCTGCTGTCTCCATATCCAGTTTACCAAGCTCCCCCAGATACACTAGTCTGCCTAATTTTCCTATCTGGAAGCTTCTATACATGGAAATTTCTAGGTGTTATTGCTGCATGTCATACAGAAACTATAAATCCCTTTAAAGAATCAGAGAGAGGCTTTGCTGTTCAGAGGGGAGGGGAGGGGAGGGGAG
>VWYH01006541.1:0-62577 GCA_013399365.1 Pampusana beccarii | reverse complement strand
AGAGAAGAGAAGAGAAGAGAAGAGAAGAGAAGAGAAGAGAAGAGAAGAGAAGAATGCCTCAGAGCATATAATGAGAGTTGAGATAGAAAAGTAAAAAGAAGTAAGCAACAGATAAGAAAATGTGTTTTAACATCCTCAAGAAAAAGCTCTAGAACCTGAAAGACACCACCAGAAACCATAGTCCCCTACTGAGATGTGTGACATCCGGTAAAACTCACTTAACCGTAGCTTTGCTGTTCAAAGTAGGTATAATTTTATAAAGCTGATAATGAAATCAACTTTAGTTGACTAATGTGCTATTCTATTTCTGTTTTGATGAGGTGTGATATACCAGAATAGCTTGCCCTTCTACTTGAAGGACCTGCTGGTACATCAACTGAAAGTATTGCCTGGCCAGACTGGCAGCATCCCTCAGCTCGTGCAAAGCTGTGACAGGACCTGAATTTTTGTGACTTTTAAAATGTTCTAATTTGAGTTATTTCCCCACCACCTCTGTCCATGCAAGGAGAGGACGCCATTTCTAGGGAAAAGTAATCAACGATGCTGATAATATTCTGTGGGTTAGAACTGTTCCCTTGAATTTTCTAAGATCTAGTACACACACCATATAGATTAGCACTCCTTCTCCCAAACTCCACTGGCCAATTATCCCAATTTACATCTCTAGATATCCTACTTTCTTCATTTTTCAACTCTGCGCTCTTATAGCATACTTCCTCTGCCTTCACCATACCTAAATTATCTCCATTCTTCCTTTTAAATCTCTTTTATTTGAACCATCCTTTCATCAGTGTTTTTTTAACCTCTATAAAAATAGTTTGAGGAGTTCCATAGTCATTCTATGTCAATGACATTTCCGAGGAGCAAACAAACAATGAACTCAGTTTTGCAGAATCAGCTGACAATGACACGTGCATACCTCAACCTCTGACTCCTGTCAAGGAGACACTTTGAACAGGCAAAGTCCTGCTGTACCTGGGACATGATGATGAACGATTTCTCCAGAGCCACATAAGTCGTATAAACCTTCGCTGTTTCCAAAGCAATAGGATTGGCTGGCTTTTATGCCTTCTACAATTTGCAAGTGATTAGCATGCTCTAAGCTTAACCTCTAGACTCTTTCCAATAATTACATTTTTAACTGTGATTCTTCCCGATGCCTATAACAGCCAAAGAAAACTGGAATAAATGTTAACAAAAAAACCTTTTCAAGCAGGCTTTCCCACCTGAAACCCAGATTTGCCCGAGAATATTGATATAATCTGACCTGCTGGAGTTTTGTTTGTATTTGTATATTTGTTTGTTTGTATTTATCTTTTCAGGGCTTTAAAACATTTAAATGCCTAATGCACATCCCCTAACTCAGAACTTGCATGAGGTAATGTTCCTATGATAGGAGGGTGTCTTCAAAGCCATGAGTAAAAGGCAGCATGTTTTAGAGAGTTTCTGAAGAAAAAAAAACAACACTTAGAAAGGAAGAGGTTCTCAGTTGTAGTACTACACAGACCATGCACAGCAAGTGTGATTATCGTTACATCACTTTGCATTACTTTTTAACTCTGCTTCTAACAGCTGCAGGAAGAATGAAGAAAGCCTTGGAATTCAGTCCTTGGTTTGTTTTAAAATCTATTACTTTGCTAAGAATAACTTTATGTGTTGTTGTATTTCCCTATACGACAAGGAGCATGAGACCTAAATGAAATGTGAAATCTGTATTCCCTAGAGGAAATGCGTTAAAACCTTCTTCACAGCACATTTTCTCCTATACAGCTTTTCTGATAAACTTTTAGGACTTGACTGCAGCTTTGCTGAGAATTACAAGGGAAAACACCATACCTATACTGCTCTGTTACCTCTGCTTTTAGTACACTTCGGCTTCTGGGTTTGACAAAGAGTAGAGACAGGATTTATCCTGACTCTGTGCTCTATTCAGTAGTGCAGAGAAGTAAGAGTAATTACTACTTTTTCAAAATTAGGAAGGAGGAAATGTGACGATTCAGTCCTGACACTCTGCTGCTGGAGAGATTACATCGTTTCCTTTCCCCCATGCTAGGCAGAGAACTAAGTCGTATTTTTTAATTCCAAATATAAAATTACAGCTCTAAGGAATATGGCTTTTTATAAAGATGACTTCAGGTTTACATCCTGCTTTCTCCAGAATTATCTCTCTGTGGTTTATTGAGCATTGTGTGAGAGGTCTGAAATGAACAGGCAGTGATTATGCCATCAGGAAAAAATCCATATGGAAAACAGATCTAACTTCAGACCTACCCTCTTTAATACCTTTACAATTATAGCACTGGAAACAAGATAATTACTCAGTTGCTGGCAGCTTCTTGAATCTCTCGCTGTCTGAGAAAAGCGGTGTTGTTATGATGCTATTCAGGTAAATGGAAAAGCGTAGTTCTGCTAAGCTTTGCTTTAATGAAGGAGATGCTCTTCAATAACGTGGCAAAACCACGGTGCTGCAGTTGTTAACAGAGCTTTACTGCAAATATTTCTTTATGAATAACAGTGCACACTTAAACATTTGTATTTCAGATTGATTCAGAGCCACAAGGAGTACATCATAGTCTCTATACTTGGATTCCCACCAAGAAAATCTCGGAGACATACGATGCCTTTGAACGTAGACGGGTTCGTTCTCACAGGTCACTCGTGCACAGATGAAGGGCATTGCAACACACTCACTTGAGAAAGAGCTGTGAGCGTTTTGAAACCTCCCTACCCACAATCCTTATGTTCCTACCCACGCAGACATGTGTCAGCGGTTCATGTGATCTTTCCTAATCCGCTTTAGTGGAAAGTCAACTGCTGGTAAATCGCAGCAGAAGGCAGTTTAAACTGAGATAGATGACCTCGCCCTGAAGTGAATCGGAGGCAATCAAAAAGTCTATTAACATGAGTGAACAGGGAGCACGATAATAAAAGGGTCTAGATAGTACTGACTTTAAAGCCTCAGTCTGGACTAGCTGTAGCCCACCTATTCATAATCAGAGTGATCTCTACAGCACACATAACCCTGGTTTATAGCTATAAACATAACCCAAATCTACCTAGTGGATGGCTACCTCCCTCACCATACAGACACACAGTGTGGGCTGTCCTGCCTCTTGGCCTTCAACATCTGAAATTCTCACTAGCCTTACAAGGAGAACCGGTTCGTGTTCGGAGTCCCTACAAAATAGCTATGGATTTTCTAATTTCTACATTTCCTTGTCACCTAATTTATTCTACTATTGTCAAAATTCTTAAACACTTACAGCCCATACTAATGTTTCTATTTATTAGAGAAAATTAAAACATGAGGGCATTCCTTGAATGAACAGTATGCCCTCTTTCTAGAACCTCTGCACCCTTCCACAAAATATAACCAAGGATACCAGAAAATCTTGTGCGAATAGCCCTGTTTATCTAACTTGTTGTTTTTTTTTTTCTTTACCATCTGTTGGAACCATATGCCTCCTTAAATAAGAGCTAATTATAGGTCACCACCACAACTAATCAAATAGTGGTAACTGTTGCAAACTTCAGCTGGAAATTTCATTTCTTCCTTATAAAAGATTCCCCCAAACCAGACACTGAGATGGTTGCTTTCTCCGGTTTTCTGCACTTGGGTACACAGCAGTTACAGTTGATGCACACATATCTGTGTTAACATATGGGAGAAATTCATAACAAGCTGGAGAAATAAGAGCCAACGTACAGTTCCCGCCAAGTACGTCAGGAGGGGGGACTTTGGGACAGAAAGTGACTGTGTCTAATAAATATCCACTGGCATGTACTGTAGCAGAGCTCTTGGTGTTTTGGGTTTTCCTTCTCTGCCCCGTACTGTTGTACTGAGTGAAAGAGAGAAAAGAAACAGCACTATCGGAAAATTACCTGGCTTTTAGCATTGAAGAACTGGAGCGAAGAAAGATCCAATACTAAAATTAAATTTTGGGAGCGAGATTTCTGCGCATTTAGAGAACAATAAATCTCCTAATGAGCTCAAAAATGAGAAGATTTCACTTTCATGTCTGATGTCCATTTGTATAAATGTCAATTTACACCATTTAGGCAAATGTTTTATAACTGCCTCCAGTGTCAATGTCACTCCGCATTTCTGTGTAATGTGAAAGGGCTGATGGATAAAAATTAATCCAGTCCTAAATACGGCAAATGAAGAATTGAAGTGCCTTTTAAAAACTCCAAACACTAAATAGCTCCTTCAGCATCACAAGACAATTTCAGACTGTCGTGCTGAACTTCCAGGAAGTTTAGAACTATTCTGGCAGCAAAAAGTTTAAGTTAATTCATTCCAGCCATCAGGCAGGTAGTTGCTCCTCGTTATAACCACCACAACCTCACAACCTCTTTGTGTAGATGTGTGGTGCTCACAGAAGAAAGAGAACACTTCCATAATTTCATTTCAGCTGGTCTTTTCCTCTGGCTGCTAATGGGAAGATTTCTTTCAACTTTTCTCACATGATGTTTTGACAGCTGGAACACCCCAAATATTTAAATATTCAGATATGTGAGAGTTGAAATACATATAAAAAATGTGGATATATGTGCTTTATAGACATAACAACAACTGAATCAGAAAAAGTCCTGAGCTAAAATCACAGACTTTATGTCAAACCGGAAATTAAAGATTTCGCAGATGGGGCTGCAGCACTTTCAAGTCCTCTGATCAATGGTATGGATTGGGAACTAAATGCTCTCCTAATGTACTAATGCAATGCCTGCTGTATTCAAGAAGGTGATGGATGGAGGTAGTACATTTACAAAACTTTTATATTCAGCATTATGGCAAGCTGCACTTTACTCAGAGGGTAAATTTCTGTGAATTAAAGATGTAAAACACTTTGTGACAGTCTAATAAAAAATCTGACAATAAATCTAGTTTGTCAGATTTAAGAGGTAGTCCCTATGATTCCACTGTAAAACAAAAAGCCTGAGGATTTGGAGTGAAGGACCTCAGTCTCCCATTGGAAGAAGCCACCACTGTTGGTTAGTGTTTCTGAAAAGGCAGGCAAGTTACCTACATATTTAAATAGAGGTTTCTGAATTCCATTTTGGACCACAAAAGTAAACACACAAAAAAGGCTACAAAGTCCTGCAGTATTTTTCCTCTTTGTGTACAACACCAGTCACAAGGTCTTTCATATCAATTCTATGATCAGTCTTCAGAGTTGTTAGATACAAGGGACCTGATTCCTCAGCTGCAGCTGCTACAGCTGAGGATCTTTCATTCTACAGGCTGCAGGTTCTATTTCTAGTGTGATGTTCGAGGTGGGTTCATCATATTCACATTCGCAAGGTGTTCTTCTTCGCTTTTGAGTGGACCTGATCAGATCCCTTGCTTATTCAGGAGGGATCTGATCCCAGTGCCCAACTGGTCTGTCATTCCAACCACTAGATTTGCTATTTGTATACAGTGGGGGAAAGTGCAAAAACACACATAAGTCCTTACCTGCCCATAAAAGGGGTAGAAAAACTTGCTGAGTTCCCAGGGCAGGATAATGAGCTATAAATCAGACGATCCTCTTCTGACGCCAATTCCTTCCACAAATTACTATACAATCTTTGTTCTGGAGGCATTTCACACATACAGCACCTGTTTCTCAAGGTGAAGAAATATATACTGGCCTCCAGAAAGGCAGTCAGTGTGATGGAAATTGGCAGAATCAGGACACAGGTAAGTTATGTCAATGTGTCATATTTCAACATACGTGTCGTCACAACCCTTGGAGCAGACAGGTGACACTTGGATACTCAAGCAAAACTGCACAAAAAATTGTCTGCTTGTTAAAGAGACTAAAGTAATAAAAATTTCACCTAAACACCTAAATACTAACATACATGCACACCAAAATAAATTGCAGTTCTGTTTGTTGAAAAACATTTTCTGTTAAAAATAATAATAAAAAAATCATTATGCAGTAGCTTCCAAATAATCAAACTGCATTGCTAAGCCGTAATAGGAACTCTTACCATATAAAACATAAGGTTAACTGGAACCCAAAATGTTCTGCTGTATGTTTTGGATCATTTAAAGATTCCTTTGAGCAGATATTTTAAAACTTCCCATCCAGCTGAGACACAAGATTGCTCCTTTCCTAGATCAGCCAGCTCTTTTCTGATTAGTGATTTAGTTGGTGAACTGTCTATACAGCTCAACACCAAAATGTAATAGAATTATTTTTCTTATTTATTTCCTTCTCAAATTATATCCCATCAACTTCTGCCGTTAAATCAATACTTTTTTTAATTAAGCACATTATCTCAGTTGAAATTCTGTAGCTTCATCTGGATCACACATGCATATAAATCAACAAGAGACTGATCATACTTTGTCAATGCATGTCAGGCACAAGCCATTTGGCTTTCTGTCTGGGATTTCATTAAACTGCATTAATGTTCTCTCTTTCTGTGATGTGCCAAGAGAATCATTAGCTATTCTCTTTCTTCAGGCTGCTTTCTGGTAAGGCTGCCATCGCCTTCAGTCTAAGTTAGGAGTCATTCAAAGAAAGGATCTGTTATCACTTTCTGAGTAGTCTGTCTTTTTATTTGGCATAAACTTTGCATATATATCATGGTCCTGCAGTAAGTTCTTAAATGGACTAAGCAATATAAGACAAAGGGTCCTGAATCTAATCCCACCTTGCTCAACAAAACCTGTCTAAGAACTTGAAACTGAAATGGACCATATCCCGTCTATCCAAAAAATCTCATACAAACTCCCCTATACACAAAATTTTAAATGCCTTTACCTCTCCAAGACAAATAAGGGTGCCAAAGAAGTCTTATTACCACTACTCTATAGTGAGTAAACTTGGACAAAGCTATGGTTGGACGAAGTTACAGTAGATTGCTCAAGATAATCCTGAAAATCCATTGGGAATGAACTCACATCTAGTGTAAAGAAAATCCTGTTTACTACCAAACAGACATATGCACTGTAATTGTATCGGACACCACAATGCAGGGATATGCGGCTACACTAGCACTATTATGCAGCACTGGAGAGATTTGGATTTCCATGCTATTGCTGTCTTCTTGAGAGACAATGGGCAAATAATGAGGCATCTTTGTGTGTCAGTTTCCCACATATTAAGTTCTCATTATCTTTGTCATTTAACCAGCCTGCAGCTGCCATGTTGAACTCTGAGTTTTATTACAATACTCACAACACTGCTTTCAACTGTTACATCTAACTCAGCTGGGAAATACTGCTGGACCTGGGATAAAAGTCTTTAATGGCTTCCACATTGGCTAAACGATGCAGATATTTCCCTAGATATCTTTTGCCTAGTGGCAATCGTGCTCACAAGTTTTTCTGAATATTTAATAAAATATTGGCTCTTTTTCTTCTTCCTCTAAACTTATCCATTAACATTCCTGATAATTTTGGAAGCAATGGTCCCAAGGGCAGTCCATGAGACAAATACACCTTTCTGATGTAAGCTCACAGTATTCAGGATACATGATCTGTAAGATTTTACTTTAAGTCCATGGGGTAGTTTCCTGGAGGTATTATAACTTCTTATAAAGTTCACAGAGATGACAAATCAGGCCTGTGTTGCAGCTGCTTACAGCTCCCTTCCTGGCTTCTAAACAGTTTCTCACAGAATAATAAAATGAATAGTATATATTCAAGCGACATAACTTTGGAAACAACCCGTCATTTGTGTTGCCACATTTTAATTAAGAGATGGAACACTTAAGTGCATTGTTCCTCTGGATTTTGGTGGCAGGAAAGTCTGAGAGAAGGACAAAGACTGGAGATTGTAACTAGCAAATATTGCACTATAGTAATCAGAAAAGCACCTGTAAAGTACTGCCATGGCTTAACATCAGCCAGCATGTAAGCACCACACAGCCACTCGCTCATTCCCCCACCCAGTGGAATGGGTGAGACAACCAGAAAGTAAGAAAACTTGTGGGTTGAGAAAAAGTAAAGCAAAAACCACACACATAATTCCCTTCCCTTTGCAATACTTTTACAAATGCTGGAAACCAAGGAAATGCTGTTTTCCATTACCCCAGGAATAGTGATTTAGGTTAAGATTCTTCTACAAATATTAAGAAGGAGAAAAAAATTACAGTGCATTTTGCATAAGGCTTTTCCACACGCCTGTGTCCTTGTAAGGGTGGCTGTCCTTGAATATGAGAGCTGTGGGAAATCATATAAGAGCCTGTGGGTATGAATCATGGCAAAAAGACTAAGAGTTAGCTTGTTCTTATTTAAAATTAATAGAAGAAATTTAAAGACTTGATGGGAACTTTTCACACAGGCAAACAGAATGAAAAACTGGGGAAATTGGAAAGCATCCAAAACAGGCTTGGCAAGAACCTTTAGCACAAATGGTAGAAAACCTTCATAAATTATAAGGATAATTAAAAAAAAAAAAAAAAAGGAGAGGAAGTAAGGAAGGAAGATGGAAGATTATAGGTTTTCTCAGGAAAAAATCATCACTATTGTATAACAAATACTGCATGAGCTGTTCAAATTTCCCTGGTTTCTGGGGAAAGATATGGAATACTACACTGAACATCTAGTTCCTTCCTTAGTGTTCCACATGCAGATGAATTTCTTGAGGCATCCATTTACATCCTATCAGTTCGCTTTACTTTTTACATCCCTATTGAGATGATAGAATCACGGAATCATTTCAGTTGGAAGAGACCATAAAGATCATCGAGTCCAACCGCAACCTAAACTAAACCTAGCACTAAATTGTGTACCTAAGAAACTCATCTATGAGCCTTTTAAACACCTCCAGGCACGGTGACTCAACCACTACCCTGATCAGCCTGTTCCACTGCTTCACAACACTTTCCAATATCTGCATATTCTTACGCATCTTTGCCCACTGTTACCAAATTCAACAGTATTTCGTGTCAGCGAGTTTCACAGGCTCATTGTCTTCAAAACAATTTCTTTTGATGATGCTCAAGTTTGTCGTATTTCAGCATCTTGGATACTTCTTTATTCTCTTTCAGTCTAAAAGTGTCAATTCAGAGGTTAGACCTAGAATTTATGTTTTTTATAGGAGAGATGCAGACAAGAAGTAATGAGTTGAAGGAGTTTAGCAGCTGGAGAACTGCAGAGTTTATCTATACAACACGACAACCATTTCAACACCGTAGTTAATATTTAACTCTTATAGACTTTCTGGACAGACATTTTAGAAAGTACAACTGATATTCAGTAATTTCTATCACATTGCTCTTTCTGTATTACTACTCTTATTTTCTTCTGCGCACTGAAGCCAGGTGCTTTCCCTTTGCATTGCCTATATTTTAAATCACACTTCTACCTGGACAGCTAGTCTTAAGTAAGTAAACAGCAGCGGAGGCTTAACATGTCAAACAAAAATGGTAGATGCAACTTTATGCAGAGAGCTCTTCAAGGGTTTCCATCACATTGACTCTAACAATTTGTGAGCCTAAGAACTGGAATAATCTTATATTCGGAAGGCAGCAGTGTTGTTATTGTGAAACAATTTAAGAAAACAAGCTTATAATTGAAGACATGCACAGTCAGATAGGTGATTAACCAGTGTTTTGCGAAGAGTTTGTGCTTCTCGCTTATTTATTACAAAAAATATAGACTTGAGAAGGAGAAAATAAAACCATGGCACGAATGTTAATCCTGTTCCAATGACCTCAGCACTGAACTTAAAACTAGAAACTCCTGTTCCAGCTCTATCAGACACTTGGTCAGCGGTACTACGCAGATTACATGTGACTGGATTAAAATCATAAAACACAGAATCATAGAATCATAGTATCATAGAATCATAGAGTAGTTTGGGTTGGAAGGGACCATCTTCAACCAGATCAGGTTGCTCACAGCCTCATCCCGCCTGGCCTGGGAGGCCTTCATGGATGGGGCATCCACCACCCCTCTGGGCAAATCTTGGCCCCATATTCCTAAAGCTGGATCATTAATACACACCTCCTCATCCAATAATCTTCTATATCCAAATCTGGGCAAAGGCCAAGTATCCTGGTTCTCTGAAGCACTACGCAGCCAGCAAGAAATGGTTGTTAGAAGCTCAGGACTTTTGAAAAATGGTCGGTTCAGTAAACTAGAACCAAAACAAAACAATTAGGGTCTATTTTTCTTTAAAAAAGAAAAACATTCTTTCTCTGTTTTCTTCTGTTGTTGTTGTTTTGTTGGTTGGTTTGTTGTGGGTTTTTTTGTTAATTTTTGGGGGTTTTTTGTGGTTTTTTTTGTTTGTTTTATTTTGTTTCATTTTGTTTTGTTTTTTTCTTAATTGTAGCTGAAGTTCTGAGAGGATCAGGGCAAAAAGGTCTTTGGCAGGATTGAATCCTGCAGAAAATGTATCTAAATCAGCCAGAATTAAGGCCAAGCAGCTGACTGTATCTTAATTTCTGCAACTAAATGAACAATTTGAAGCACACTAGCATCAACACCTGGTAAATGTTTCTTTTATATCTTGTTGCCACTTGCCTAATTTTTACATTTGTCTGGCTGAAATTACTCAAATTCAACCATTTTTTCCTTCACATTTTTACTGTGGACTTGTACGTCTTTTTGAGAAAATACTCTGTCAGAAAAATAAATATAAGTGCACCAGTTTCAAGCAAAATTTCACCTCAAGCTGGGTTAGCTGGTCTGAAGAGAGCTCGTGTTGGAACAGCAGCTCTTTCTTCAGTGCAGCTGTGCTTTCCTCCTTGAGAATATTGTTGAATCATTTAGTTTGGGTCATTTCTGGGAACTCTCTCAAAATATATGAAAAGGGTATGGTTTTCAACTCAAGCCTGCAGGCTTTAAATAGTAACTTGTACTGGAGTGATTTTGCTTGTTTTCTGCTGCAATCTACTAGGATGTTTGTAAAGTTGAACTCCTCCAAGCTGGGTATGGCTTTTCCCTTCGTGCTGTTCCTTTTCAGCAGCAGTTGAAAACTAAGTCTAGCTTGTACTCAGATTGTCACAAAACTTGCAAAAACTAGGAGTTCAAGATCATCTGGTGAAAAAGAGGAGACACTGCTCGACTCATCCTGTTGCATCTGTTGCTCAGCCTTTAGCTTTCCGCTCATTTAATTCCACTTTCTGATCTTTCAAATCGAGGATACTGCTGAAGTCCCCTTGGCCTGTGTTTAACTATATTTGCAGAGATGGGAGTGGCATAAAAATCAGGTGCCTTCAATGTGAGGTTTGGGTCAGAGAAGAATAAACTTTTAAGTGGACTATAAAGTATGTGAGCCCTGTGACTAATCCCCATGGAGGCATTGCCCGTTTTTGAATTCTTTTAGGAAAATAGGGTGGAATCTTATAATTTCTTGTTTGTACAAAAGCTCCAGCAACATACTGTTTACTCTTCCCCTTGTGATGGATCAGCCACTTGAATCAAGAAGTAAAAGCAAATGCAATCAAACTTCTATGCAGGAATAGGCTGGCTTCTTCAGATGCCTACATGCCCCCTTTTCCCCAGGCTGCTGATAGACCCAAAGGCTTAAGGAAAAAAGGATTTTTTTTTCTTTTTTATCCAAATCAGACTATAGTGATCATATTATATGAAATAGAAGTATTACAACTCTTCCCATACTTCTCCAAGTTCATATAAACTGTTTTGTTTTTCTATATGAGTGGCCATCAGGCTTTTTTCTTTTTTGCAGTCACCAGACAAACAGCCTCACAGATGCAGACACTAAATTCAGTTCAATTAACTTGTTTTTTCATTAATTGGCTGGCTAGCATGAAATGTGTCCCCTGATACCACCCATAACCTGCAGTTGAACACTATGTCAAGGAGCACCCTCTCCTCTGAAGATACTCGTCACTAATAAGCTTCATATTCCTTCTTTGCATAAGCAAATTTCCCATTTTACATACCAATTATGTAAATGAAGGTGAAGTGCCTGATAACTTCCCTTGCTTCGTCTTGACTCATGATTAAAAAGATGAAAAACATTAAATAACTTCCTTTTCAGTCTGGGGAAAGAGATGGCTACCCAAACTAAAAAATAAAAATACTTTTAATGAAAAGGACATTTTAAAGTGGGCTTTCCTCTTTGTCGCAAAAGCACAAAAATAAATGGATGAAAAGCCACCTCCAGAAGATATTGTTGAAAGAGTTTACTTCATTGTGTAGTGACTCAATTTCATGTTGCAACTAACTGCTGTCAAAACCAGGCACTGTGCAATGTAAACAGTGAGCAACATTCTAAATTAAATCTATTTGATACGACATGAAAGCCTTCAACATTCTTTGAATGGCTTGGAGACAATCCATCACGTGAATATTTTATAGTCTTCACCACATTGTCACAGTGTGAGTTCTTCACCACCTTCTTTATCCATCACAATGTTGATTGTAGATATTGTTCATGCCTCTTTCACAGGTAAGAACCAGAGGCAAAGCATGATTAGGGCCTGTCTCCTCAGGAATATTCAAATAAGTCAGTGTAAATTAGGCATTTCAGGGACTTTGAAGATCTGAATCTAAGTGCCTCGCTCAACACTGGAAAGAAAGCCTGTTATAGAGTAGGAAATTAAAGTCAGATCTTCCAGTTCAGTGACAGGCTAGATTCCTTATTCTCTTCCTCTCTTCCTCTCTTCCCAATATTGTAGAAACTTCTATTACTGGAAATCAAAAGATGCAAGAATTTGTAGTTTAATTTCGTTTCATTGAAACGTAAAACACAATTAAATAAAAACAAAAACAATAAAACAAACAAAAAACCACTCAGCCTTCTTATTATGATCCACAAACAAGAAAAAATCATCACAGAAGTCTAAAACTCTGCTTCTGCTTCCTGTGTGCAGTAGTATTCCTTGGATCCTGTCAGAGTTCCTTTGTAGTCTCTTCTGATCTAAATATTGAGACTCTGAGGTTTGGTGAGTGTATTTTCAACCAAATATTATTATGTCTAGTAATGCAGAGATCCTTATTGTGTCTTTTGTATAAGAGACTTTTCATTTTCCACAAATACAGTACCTACTTCATTAGTGGTCTAATAGAAGTATTACACTACTTCCCACAACTTATCCTAAAAGGGAGGGAGTCAAACCCTTCCATTTCTGAGTAGGTCACGTGGTGAAAGCTGAAATCTTTACTTCCACATACTTCCTAGAATAGATCCTGCTGATGAGTCTCCTCAGATGAACATCATACCAGTACTACCACTCAGTTGCATCCACTAGCCTTGAATAAATTTTTTTAGCATGGGATCTATCATGTCTCATTTTAGTCACAGATTTTTTTTTTTTTTTTCTTTTTTTCGTCATCAGTGGAGAAAAATCACGACCTAATGGGAGAAAATCATTGCAACCTAAAATTCACCATTCAAATATGGAGAATGAAGTCCTTCCAGTGTTACTCACAAAGAAAACTTGCACTACAATCTTAGGCTACTCAATCGGATGCTAAGACTACTCAAGTCTGTAATTATTGCTAAAATCATGTAAGAAACTCCCTTTCTTCCTCCTGAGATTGTGAGCTGGAGTCCAATGCCAAGACCAACAGACAGAGATGCAGAAGATGATTCAACCTTATCAGTGTTATGGTAGAGTTCCTACCATACATGCGAAACTCAAATCCAAAGCAAAGCGATTGTCACTTTTGTAAATGATTTCTAAGTGAACTGCAAGATGAGAAATAATAGATGGATAGACATAGAGAAATCCAGGAAATTATGAGATTATATTTGTCAGCATGACTGGAAGTACTTTCAGCACAGCACTAGGCTGATCTTGCACCAGGCTTTCATCTTCATCAAAGCACTATTACTGTTGGAAAAACCTCATAATATTCAGTGGAAAGAGAGGAGGTTCAGGGAGAGTTGCGTTAAAAAGTCTCACTCAGTAGTTTCAGTTCTTTCAGCAGATAAAACGTGACCTCCATTTCAAATGTTTTCCAGCTCCTGGGACAGCTTATAGACAAAATTCAAAATTTTTGACCTACATCTCTACAGGGCTTTAGGTGGGTTTTTTGGTGAAAAATATGGGAAAAAAATCTTGTAATGGCACCAACGACTGCACAATAAAACATGGTGCAAATACACCTAGGATGACGGCCAGGGAACTTTGATCAGAGCAAGAGGGAGGGTGTGCAATGTGCTGATGAAGACACTTTCAGCACAAGTACACTGCTCTCAGGAGGTCAGTTGGTTTAGACAAGGGGCTCTATTAGGTTGCAGAATGCAGCAGGTCAAAGCTATGCTAAAGATCTCCAAGATGTTTTTGTGCTTTGCAGTACAGACATAAGCTTCTGTTTAACTCACAAGAACTCGGCCTTAAAGCAGACTTAACTCACAGTAAAAAGGCATGCTGTGGTGTGCAGATGGAAAGTGTTATGCAGAAGTGTTAAGACCTAGTAACTGTTAATAAGCAAATACCAAAAACCATTAATCAATGTATTTGAGCTGTTTAAAATGAAATATTTCTCTTTCCTCATGTTTCTAATTGGTTAGCTCTGTTGCTTCTGAAGACATAAATATGCATCTTCCTCTATACACATGACAAACATTAAACTTAAGTCTCTCAGAAAGAGAAATACCATTGCCCAGCAAACAGGAAGCTGTCACCTGCCTAAGAGCAGCCCTAAGGTGAAGAAGGTGTTAAAGAGAAAATTTCCATTGACGTAGTATTTGGCTGCATACATTATGCTACCCAAGCACTGTGTGCAAGGGATGTAGGTAAGTTTGCGGGGGAAGCGATTTTTGCCCCTTTGAGGCTTAAATCTCCTTCCCTCTGGATAGCCTTTAACTGCACACTCACCTGATCTTTGTTTCATGTTCACAACAAATTGTGCATCCGCAGTGTCCCTTTCAGCTCCGAGCTTTGATGGGCACAGAGGGTCACAGAGCAAGTGAAGCAGTGCAGTCACCTGCGATGGGGAGGCAGCCCGAGCTCCAAGGAAGCTCTGCGTTCAGCTCTGTGCTCAGCATGTGATGCACCTCCTGGGCCTGGATCCAGAGGTGTCCATCACACACAACAAAGCACCAGACACTCTGAGAAGAGCCGCCCATACTGGAGTTCAGGTGAACTGACAATCAGTTTGATAAGCATATAAAAGAAGTAGTTTCGTATTTTCCTTTGCACATAATAAAGGAACAAGACCTTGACACCCTTCCACTGCCTTATGATGCCACCAACACTGGAGTGCTGAGGCCCAACATTTTCCACCAAACTAACCCTTGTTTCTCACCATGAAGGACTGAGGGACCGGTGACACTTCAGAGATGCTGGCTGTATTCAGATAGCAAAAAGCAGAAGCTGGGCCACTGCTGCAGATTTTCAGGTTAATGTGCAGAGGTGGGGGAGAAACATTTTATTGAGCAGAATTACCCTCCTAATTTTGGCTGTGATACAGCAGCTGTGATGATGTCGCAGCACACTTCCATTTAGGACATAAACCATATTCAGAAACCTCTCACCTAGAAGAAAAGTCTGTGGTTTTAATTACATTAGCAGACTCCCAGATTACTGTTATCATTGCAACTCGTTACACAACGCGTGGTAGAAACAGTAGGTCAATAGTAGCTCTTTGGATCCGCTGTATTACTCTCTAAGATGTGACCCAACCATAAAACGTTTCACGACCGTAAAAAATTCTCTGCTCCCCTACACTGTCACATATCCAAGAACATCAAAGCTCTTTATATTAAGTAATTAAGTTTCACAATATCCTTATGATACAGGTACAATTAACCTCATTAGACATATGGGGAAACTAAGACACAGGGAGGTGGATTGCTCAAGATCAGAGCTGGGAAAAAAAGCTCAGCAACCATAAGAATAAGGGACTAGTAAATCCTCCTGGGTCACCAAATCCTCCAGCTATCATATGCCACACAGTGCTACATACATTCAGGGGCTTTTGTTTCTGTTAAGCTCTGCCCTTAGGTTTTGCTTCTTGTATTCACCGGCTTAAGTGAGTACATTGGACATGGGATATCGGACGTATACATAGATTACTACCCATATGTGCCATAGTTCAATTTTTTTGGTTCATTTGTTTAACCAGGTGGAATGCCAGTAGCACAAGGATCTTCTATACACTATACTTTCAATTGAGCTGCTTTTGTAAAAGCAAGAAATGCTGACACATTTCTCTGAACTAAATATGAGTAACAATATCATTACTGTTTCTTCTAACGTAATGAAAAAGTTTTGTTCTTACTCTTAAGGGATACTGTATTTATTTCCTAGGGTTTTTTTAAATTTACTTTTGTTGTGTTGTGTTTTGTTTTGCTTTGTTTTCTTTTGTTTAAATATCATCATTTTATACTAACAGCTGATGACTATTAGGTGACATGCAATATAATTTCTTAAAGAAGAAAAACCAGAAGGTAGAGTACCACTTCTCAGCCACATGCTTTTTATTCATAATACATTTTCTTTTGCTCTTCAAACATCATTCACAGCATATATAAAATACTTTTGCGAAACACATCTCTCAATACTATAGTCTGCAATATTAGAGTAAAAAATTATGGCCCATAGTGGCTGGAGACTGACTTTATCACTTTCTACTCTGACACAGAAAGATGTAGTGAGTCAACTACTCTACTGATATACCCACTTTACATGCCATCCTCGGAGGCACATTTAGATGGACATAGGTGCAATTTAAGGGAGTTTATGGTAAACAAATTTTTAATATGCATTACCAATTCCCCCACACATATGTAAGGGGAAGACCGTGTTACACGGTATCTGCAGTAGAGGATGAGCTTTTACCACCTGTCTGTAAAAATTAAGTCTGTCATTCTGAGCTTCCTAAGTTTCTATAGAATGCATGCTATTGCACCGTATATTTTTACACCAACAGCTATATAATTTAAAATCAAGGTTAAAACAAGAGTTTTTCTAACATTCACCCCCAATCTATCAAACCTTTAAGCAAGTGCTTATCTAATAAATGAGCTTATCTAATAAAGTGTGCTTATCTAGTAAAGCTAGCAGGATTGCTTCTAAGGTTCAAGTCACAAACCAGCATTTTACTACACAGAATTTTGCAGCAGCCAGCAGAGAAAGTCACTGCTTCTGCCAGATCAGGCCATGTTCAGAGGCTTCATGTAGTGTGGAAGAAGTAGTTTGTTCATGGAACATGAAAGAGGACCCAAATTTACATGACTCTAGATACAGGAAAGAAGAAAATACAAAACAAAGTGTTATTTTGTTTGTTTGGTTGGTTGGTTTGTTTTGTTGTTGTTTTTCCCACATAGCTTTCACCTATTTGAGCCGTTTGGTTTGTTGTCCTGTTTCAAGTGCTTCCTTATCATTCATGTAGACAATGTAAATCATTCCCTGCTCAGGATACACATCGCTTTTAATCTTTGGCAAAGGCATGAAAGTTTTGCATGAAATCCAAGACAAAAAGGGTGTTTAACTAAATGCATAAATACACACACAATATTACTTCTGCATGCAGAAATCTGTAGGAAAGGGAGCGTTAAATTCCAGCATGGCTCTGTGGTATCCCACCAACAGGGAACACAAGTTTAAAGAAGGAAGAAGGTTTGAATCGTTCTAATGTTCTTCAGTATGTGACACAAACCCGAGGTCTCAATCTCCTCAGACCTCTACCTTCTTCCCCAGTTTACTGTTGTTCCCTTGCTTTCCTAACGACTACCTTTCTATATTTTCTGTCAGATCTCAAGATCAGGCCTTGTAGGCAGTGAATTGTTCAAGGCTGCCATTCGAATCAGATTCACTCTCCATGCAAAGGGATGCTGGCAAGCGAAGTCTAAAGCAAAACTGGGGGTTTCCCACTGGGACATATGGTCTGATGCCAGGGCTGATCATCATCAGCATTGTAGTAGCAGGTTGCAAGGCCCTGCTGGACGGGCTGCCTACAGCGTGTCTCACAGGTCCCGCTACAGATGGGAGATTGAAAGAGATGAGAGCACCTACACAAGGAGGCCTTTCTTTAAGGACAGTACAAATATCATAAGTGAGAAAGCGATTTCAGTCTACGTATGGTTTTACACCATCACACACATCCCTTCCGTGCAACTTAAACACCAAAATGAAATGTAAGAGCTTAAAGGAAAATCTCAACAGCAAAAGTGTTTATACCTAAATGGACCAATTTATTAACTCATTTTTTCTCACACTCAATGGGTATATAAAGTAACTGCAAAAAGAAAGTTGAAACGGCTGCATTCAAACCTGTACTCTTCATGCTATTCTTGACAATTCATACTTAAAATCATAGAATTATAGGATGGTTTGGGTTGGAAAGGCACTTTGAAGTTCACCCAGTTTCAACCCTGCTCACATGGGCAAGGACATGACCATCTTTCGCTAGCTTACGTTGCTCAAAAACCTGTCCAACAGATTGTATCTGCGTTTTTTAACTTCCTTCAGCAATAAGGAGAACACAAAGAAGATGAAGACTAACTACAACTACAAGAGGAGGAGATATCAAATATCTCTCATTCCAGCTTCTAGAAAGGCAATCAGTGTTCCACTTGTTTACTATAAACAGTTATTCACAGAAAGCAAGCCAATCCTTTCTCTCAAGTGGAAATGGAAAAACAAAATAAAACAAAACAAAAACAAAACGACCACTGCCAACAAAAAAAACACACTAAACCACTAAACCCTAAAATAATTGCCCAAAACCCACCCATCTGTCTTAAAAATTAATACTGAACATCTTTCTACAAAGATACGCCGTAGTTCAAACACCAGAACTGTTCTTTGTAAACAAAACACTAGCTAAAGCTCTATGGCTGAAGTTGAGAGGGTATCAGACTAGTTATAAAAAAGGTCCTTTTTGGGTATAAAAGATTCCATGAACAAATTCCCCAGAACTTCTCCCTCTCATTGTGATATCATTATCCTCCCTGGGTCATAACTTTACTGCTGATGGAAAATTTTGGATCACCTACTAGAGTTTGTATCTCTGTAGCTGTCCAGATTCCTGTTGTTTATTTTCCGCATTTGGAAATTTGTTTAGTTATGTATGTATTTGCATATTTGAAGTAGCACTGGGATTTTACAGGTAAGAAAGACACAAGGACACACAGTTTGCTGTGCTGTCTATGTTCCCTGTTTTAATCTGTAGGCCACAAGGTCTTTCATAGCAGTCCCTGTCAGCGTTATCGACGGGAAATTAAACCAACCAGCATTCCTTGCCTGGAATAGTAAATTAAGCAAATACTTCTGAAAGCCCCACAGGTACACTTGAATGCACAGAAAATGCTCTCATTTTTCTAATTTATGATCACATCTAATATATAATGTTGAGTTTCAGAGCTACTGACCACAGCATAATGTCCCAGAGAACTGTTAATAGCACAGAATGCTTTGCTGAGTCTCAAATTCAATTCCTGGTTCATATAAATTCAAGTCTGCCTTCCATTTCCCAGTATATTCCTTGTAAATCTGTGAAATTTATGGCGAAAATATAGTCATAGTTTTAGTCTTACAAAATATAAATAAACAAACTACGCCACTTCCAAAATTTCATTTTCAATTAATAAATCACTGTGCCATTCTGTAAAGCAAATGTGAAGTATGTATGTATGTATTTATTTAGTTACCTATTTATTTTATTTTATTTATTTACTTTCTTTCCAGTTAGTGGCAGAATGAAGTCCAAATAAAAGAATAAGGAGATTACACTGGAGTCCAAAGAAAAGAATAAGAGGTTACACGAGAGTATTCTTGATCTTATTTTTTACCCTGAGAAAACTTTCGGAAGCATTATGCAAAATCCTGAATCAAGTTATGTTTGATTATTTGCTGGGTACAAGACAAGGGTACCATTTGCTCTCTCTGTTGACTGTGTCACCTTTCCTACTTTTCATTTTTACTTTCCTAATTTGCATAGATACATGAAGGCACAAACTGCAATCACAGCTTTTTTGTGCCAGGTGTTTTACAAACACAATGTAAATGTCTCTCTCTCTACAGAAGTTCCTGCAACTTCTTTTGTAGTAAACAGACAGAAATAGTGTGATTCAACTCAGAACAGGTATGTTAAATTACTCCCTCAAATTACCTGTTTCTCTCCTCTGGCTATAAAGGGAGGTGGTTGATTAGTTTAGGTGGAGACACTCACAGCACAGATACCAGCAGTTAGATAGGATGATTTTTACCTTCAACCACATGTTCCCCGGGCTTCTTCTATGTCACAGTCATAATTCAGGTTACAGATGATTTATTGCCTGCCCTTAGAATACAGCCTAACACATCATTACAAGAGAACCATTTCCTGCTAGTGCAGAAAACTTGGCAAAATAAGGTTTGTTAGAAAGCTTATACATAAATCATGTAAGATACCCTCCCCAGGGAAGAGCCACTACTACCTGCAACTGCTAAGAATATATACATATATTTTAACTAATTAATAGCTACTTCTTACATAGCAACCATCGTCTATAGATCTCAGGGTATTTAAATCCTTATTTTTGATGATCATCTGCATCCCATAGTCACAAGGACATCCTGAAGACCTACACTCTCAAGAAGCCATCACTCTCTGCAGCACATCAGTAATGATTTGCCAAGCAGAACACCAGGACTTAATCCACCATTCGTAAGTATTTTTAAAGAAAGGCTTAGAAATACTTGTGGTCCCCCTAGAAAAATACAGCTGTACCTTCCTGAAACTGTAATCATTTATTTCCTGCTAATTTAGACACCAAAGACTTTCAGCTCAGCAGACAGGTGAGGCTTCATTTTTTTCACCTTCGTTCGTGTCCTGGTTTCATCTGGGATACAGTTAATTTTCTTCCTAGTAGCTGGTATAGTGTTGTGTTTTGGATTTAGTATGAAAACGTTGTTGAAAACACAGGGATGTTTTAGTTGTTGCTAAGCACTCAAGGACCTTTCAGCTTTTCACCCTACCCCACCAGTGAGATGGCTGGGGGTGCACAAAAAAGTTGTGAGCAGAAATGTCTGAGACAGCTGACATCAACTGACCAATGGGATATTCCATAACATATGACATCATGCTCAGCATACGAAGCTGGAAGAAGAAGGAGAAAGGGGGTAACGTTTGGAGTGATGCCTTTTGTCTTGCCAAGTAACTGTTACATGTGATGCAGCACTCTTTTCCTGGAGATGGCTGAACATGTGCCTGCCAATGGGAAGTAGTGAATTAATGCCTTGTTTTGCTTTACTTGTACATGTGGCTATTGCTTTACTTATTATGTTGTCTTTCTCTCAACCCATGAGTTTTCTTGCTTGTATGCTTCTGATTCTCTCCCTTCACACAGGTGGGGAGTGAGTGAGTGGCTGTGTGGTTCTTAGTTGCTGGCTGGGGTTAAACCACAACAGTTGGGTAGCAAAATCTTTAACCCAGAATTACCTGTTAAATCTGAAGGTAAAACTTATGAAGAGACTGAGGTGACTGAGAAAGTAACTATGTAAAACAAGCTTCTTACTGGGGAATGCCTCTAACATGGCTACAGACATGCAGCCATGCTGCATGCTCTTTCATTTAATCCATCACTCTCTTCTGCCTTTTGGATGCATAGAAAATCCTCCCTTAATTAGCGATTTGTTGCCTTCAACAAAGGTGCTATGCCCTTTTTTTTAGGAGTTGAACTATCTAAAAACTCAAGAGAACAGTTTTTAGACAAATGGGAAGATGAAAGCAGAAAACAGCAGATGAAATCAAGTTGGGAGGACTGTTGATCTGCTGGAGGGTAGGAAGGATCTACAGAGGGGTTTGGACCAGCTGGATCAATGGGCTGAGGCCAGTTGTATGAGGTTCAACAAGGCCAAGTGCCGGGTCCTGCACTTGGGTCACACCAACCCCAGGCAGCGCTACAGGCTGGAGAAGAGTGGNAATCCTGGGGTCAGTTTTGGGTCCGTCACTACAGGAAAGCCCTTGGTGCTGGAGCGAGTTGAGAGAAGGGAACGGAGCTGGTGAAGGTTGTGGAGCACAAGTCTTAGGAGGAGCAGCTGAGGGACCTGGGGTTGCTTAGGCTGGAGAAAAGGAGGCTGAGGGGAGACTTTCTCAGTCTCTACAGCTACCTGAAATAAGGTTGTAATGAGATTAGTGCTGATGTCTTTTTCCAAGTAACAAGCTATAGGATGAGAGGAAACGGCCTCAGGCTGCACCAGGGGAGGTTTAGCTTTGATATTAGGCAAAATTTCTTCATGGAAAGGGTTGCCAGGCATTGGAACAGGCTGCCCAGTGAAGTGGTTGAGTCACCATCCCTGGAGGTGTTTTTATACAATGTGTAGATGTGGTGCTTAGGGACCTGGTTTAGGGATGAACTCAGTGGTGTTAGGTTTACAGCCTGACTTGATGGTCTTAAAGGTCTTTTCCAACCAAAATAATTCTATGATTCTATGAAAACACTCAGTTGTGTTGCCTGTTTATTTCTTAGCTGACATAAATCCAGCACAGTAATATCTTCTGAAGAATTTTCTAGTATTTTTATACACGCCTATTCAGTATGTTGTGTTCCCTTTGATATATAATATCTTAGTTAGAGGGAATAAGAAGTTATCACAGCTGTTGGTTACGTGTTACTGCCGTAAGTTCACATTGAATTGAAGACATGCAAGACAAACTTTCACTTTTATTTGCTATATCTGTAGAATGAATAACAGGTATATTTTTCTATCTTAGCACTAGCTCTGCTGTACCATCCTTTCAGGTACTTGGAGCCCAAAGGAATTTATAGCTCCCATGAACTGCTAAATCAAACCCATTCTGGTATTAGCTCTGATGATAGACTTGAAGGAGTTTTGTTGATAATACAGGGTTGTTTCTTGAGTAGAATTCTGGGTACATTTTGTGTGTTTTTCTCCCGTGATCTGTATAAAATTGTTATGTGCTAGTTTGTAACAGTAGATTGTCAAGATTTTCATAATTTATTGCAAGCTATCAATTTTTTAATGCAACTTTGCCTTTTTGGCACTCAGTGAACAGAAAACATTAGACCTTATTGCAGATTTTAAGCTGTAACAGTTTATTTAGCCCAGTTTGACATCCCAGTTTCAGAAATACCTTTCTACTGAAACTCTTAAGACTGAAGCAATAAAAAGAACCAGTGATTTTTAAAAATTTAGGCTCTAAAGGCAACGAACCAGGGTTGAACCTGCCATATTTATCTGCATGTACTGAGTGGCATATATGCTTTTTAGAAGGCTTGAAAGCACAGTTGCTGAAGCTTGAAAATACACACTATTTAGTAGAGAAATACTCATGCAGACCCTCCATATTTACAATTGAGCTAAAATAAGACTACTTTGAAAGTGCAAAGGCAACGTTTTTCAGGCATAAACTCTTTCAATGCATCATCATTTTCCTATTTAAGTGCTTGAAGAGACTTGGTTTAGTTTTCGAAATATTATATTTAGCATATTTATATTTGGAATAAATGCAGATGTTCTATTTAGGATAAATAATTTCTGAAGCAGACACCATTATTTTTAAATTGCTTGATGAAAATGTTCAGAATGTTTTCTTCCTTAGCATGAGTTTTGAGTAAAGTTGCACATTTCTGAGATGAAACCTTTATCTTAACCTTGTCTTTTAGCATTTCAAATTAGCCTTATGGAAAGAATCACATAAAACTACCTCTCTACCTATACATAGATTCAGTGCTGATAAAAAGCAAGATTTCCTATTAATTTCCTTGTACGAAAGATCTTAACATAAATGCAGTCTCTTATCACTGTATTGCTCTATAAACCAAGGTTCATTTCTCAGGCATGCTGAAATGTGAGATGATTGAATACCTGACCTATTTGGGATTAGCAGAAAGTTTTGACTTTGCTTTCTTAAACATTTAATGTTTTGTTAAAACAATCAATCTATGGTTTTTTTTAACCTTTATTTCTGTTTCTAAATTCATGGCCAGTTCCCAAAAAGCCTTGTTCATTTAGAGAATTCATGTCTGAAAACAATTCTGTGCTTCAGAAACTTGGGTGAGCAAATATTTGTTCGTTGTGTCACCTGTGTAGCTGTCAGCCCATGTATTTATTTCAAATATTAATTCAGATGAGCAAATTCCCTGAGTAAAGTACAGGACATCACGATAGGACATCACATAGTTTTTCATCAGTGCAGAGCAGGAGGAAACAGTTGTCTGGATGCAATTTACTGACCGAATAGTTCATGTAAATGGCTATCCAATGTCTGAAGGCAGCAAATTTCCCAGCCAAAAATACAGCTTTTCAGCTTCCATCCTTTGAGCCATTTATGAAGAGCCTTGACTGAAAGAGGATTGACACAGCCAGAGACATCTCTGGTTTACTCCTTTTAATGTTTTCTTTCTTAATTTCTCTTGGCATATCATGGAATTAGTTCTGTTTAGATTGTGGATTAACAACTCTTAAAATGTCTGACCATCCTTTACGATCTTACAGCTAATGAGGTTTTCTAAGACACCTCATCCCCAAAATAACTTCTCTCACAATAAGGTCCCCTCTAGATACGATTTGTATCTGCTGGGTATGCTTTATTTTATTCATACAATACATTTTTAATTTTCAGATTACTTTAATAATCTTTGAAAACAAAACCATGTGTTTGATAAAGTATGAATCTCTCCCCGCTTTTCTCATGCTTCAAAAGCAGTAAGCTTATCCTCACTTAATGGAGGCAGAAATTACCTTTCAAAAAATTATTTAAACTAATGACTGCAATTTCATACTGTTCCACAAGTCATGGTGCTGTTTTTTCTTGCTCTAATGAGCAACTAACTGGAAATGCTTGTTTTGACTGCATTAAGAAGCCATTTACAAGAAAAGGTTTTTCTTCAATAATCTAAATAGAATTCCTTCACCAGGAACTTCTTTGAGATATCCAAACACTAATAAAGAGATTAGGATCACTACTTGTTTATTAAAAACAAACACAAACAGTTATTTAAGGAGCATATCAGAAACATAAAACCCCCTTCAAATCAGGTCTTAGATACAAGGTTGTCACAGATCAACATTGAGTTTATATGAAAAGGCATTCAGTGTAGGTGATCATGAACCACAATTTAATTTTTTTCTTCTCATCTACTGGCAGATGTTCCATTTTGTTAGAAAGCATCTAAGTATGTGTACATGAAACTTCTCTATATCAATAATCAAAAAAGTTAATGTGAAATGGCAGTCACAGCTATTTTTCTTGACTTGTCTAGAATAAATGTTGCATCTTACCTCTCTTGCCTTGTATGAGATAGATGAAGAACCACATTCCTTGGCTGTCTTTGGTTTTCTGTGCTCTTAGATAATAACCCTATTTAACTGACTTAAATTAGGTGGACCACTGCTACAATCTAACAAAGATTAGCCTGGCAGGTAATATTTTTTTCCTAAATACTTTATATTACTTGCAATTAGATTTTCAGGCTGAGTTTTCAAAAATATTTGTCTATTTGAAAAGTTTTGAAAATTGGTAATGTGGTACTTTTGGATGATAGAAACAAAGGAAATCTGGGCACAAAACAAAGTCTTAAGTAATTTCTTTAATTATATGCCATGTATGATATTTTTTTTTCTTAATGTTCACCCACCAAAAAAATTTCCTTGTCCTACAAGGTAAACAGCTAGGCAAGCTGATAAGCAAGCAGCTATTTATGGTTGCATTACATGAAATGAGTCTTAGTGGGTCTAAAAATACAAGTTATGAAAAAAAAAGACTGCAACTTGCGGTAATAAAGAGTAATGTTATCTCAAAACTGTAATGCATCCAGGTGGTGTGTAGGCTACTGTAAAACACTGCAGAGGAAACGAAAATTGCTACTTTTCCTGAGATTTGTCTTACTTGGCATCTTCAACAATGTAATTCACCTTCATATTCTTTGCAGGCAATAGTGCTAAGATTTAACCCATGCATATCATCTTCCTTAAGTAATCCTCACCTATATTGTTCTCCTGGCCTCCACCATTCTCTACTCTTGAGGGTGGTGCAGAGAATCAAGATAAACCAGCTAATGCTAAACGTTTCTCACCAGTGTTATTTGTCCCACAGTTCTGACCAACAATCTTGCGTGCTTATGGGTAAACTTTAAAATAAAAATGCTTTTAAATTATGTTTTTAAGATAAGATCCTGCAGTCTTTCATCTTGTATGTAGAGACTGGAAATCACTGAATGACTGTATATTCATAACTTCTGTGAATCCTTCTCCCAAAATTTATGCGGTAGACTGAAAATTTATGGAAGTGGATGGTTTATGGAAGGATATTTCTAGAGTTTAACTCTAAGATATGTCTGCATTAGTTTAGCCCGTCAGAACTAATGTCGAGGCCAATGGAGTACATGCTGTTATGAGCTGCAGAAGAAGAAGCAGACAGCATAATTTGTTCTTTATAAGTCAAAAGTAGGCTGCATCATTCATGATATCTATTCGAAGACAGGAAGATAAATTTAATGGGAGTTGAAAACCTGCACGAGGGCAACTAAAGACCACGCACAACCAGCCTTGTTTCCTCTCTCCTTTTCCTTGCTTAAAAAGTCATCAGTCAACAGTCTTGTCTTTACGGAAATTCATTGCTAAAAATGCTTAGGAGAATGAATGAAATGTGTATTTTTATGAATATATATGTGCATATGTATATATACTACCTGTTATATTTATGTTCACACAGCCCGATACGAGACAAGCTAACGTGCAGCCTTGATGACTGAAGTGAGCAAATCACAGGGGCTACTGGGCTCCAGCACAGCTGCCCGTTGCTTCAACTGGAGCACAGAGTCCTTCCTCTTCCCACAATGTAGACAGGATATGGACAGCATATGGACCACATAGTAGGTCATCAAGGGTTCCTGTATAACCTGCTGGTCTTGCACCATAGATGGAGTCCTTGCTGTTCAGATTTGGCTGCAACCACCAAGGGAATGCTCAATACAGGCTCCAGCTTCCCTTCTGCTGAATTTTTGAAAATTACAACTTTTTTGGCCTCTGTTGCTTAAAACATCTAGTGGGAAGTAAACATTGCTAATGGTGTCAGTTCTTACGGTTCTTTTGTAAATCCTGTGAGATTTAATAAAAATAAAAGGCCATATGCACTGGAAGATAAATACAACCTCTTATTTATTTAATATATTTACATATTTTATATAATTTATTACTGCATATATTCGCAGATTTTACTTCATAAATTTACATAATTGTTTTCAAAATCTACTCTCAGTTCTCATAGATCTCATGAATCTGATAAAGAAAATATTTTAAAAATTTCTTTTAAACCAACTCATGAATCCCCCCTATTTTGTATTCATTCTTGTTGGTGAGGTAGGAGTTTATTCACTACTTCATAACACGCTTGTTTTGTTGTAATACTTCTTTAATAGGGGTTACTTATTGAAATATGCAGAGCAATTTAATTCTTCCTGCCCCAGCTTTCCCATACTCAGAGAGATCAGTGGCACAAAACCAAAAAGGACATTATGCCCTCTTTGCCTTTAAGTCCAGTTCCATTAAACGATGCTGTCTTGCAGGCCTGTGAAATCAATTAGGAAGCACTTGTGAAGATAGCCAAGGAAAAACTGTTTAAAGCCTTAACAACTTAAATACCCCGTCTTGGTGTTGGCCCTATAAAGCTATTAGACTCCAGTCTGGATTGCATTAACGCTATGAAAGTCAGCTGCTAATCCCATAACCACAACATCTGCCTTGCCTCTCTCCTGCCCATGCTTCTGCACGACTTATTTCTAGCAGAAGCAAAAGAAGATGGGGCGTTGAAGAAGTAGCAGGCAGGAGAAAATACTAACCTGAATAAAAAGTAAATTTAGAAAATGGTTGAGTTTCCTCCTTAAAAAAATATAGCCATTCCTGGTTCAATGCNACGCTATGAAAGTCAGCTGCTAATCCCATAACCACAACATCTGCCTTGCCTCTCTCCTGCCCATGCTTCTGCACGACTTATTTCTAGCAGAAGCAAAAGAAGATGGGGCGTTGAAGAAGTAGCAGGCAGGAGAAAATACTAACCTGAATAAAAAGTAAATTTAGAAAATGGTTGAGTTTCCTCCTTAAAAAAAGATAGCCATTCCTGGTTCAATGCAGAATAGGAGTAGTTTGGGGTGGTTTTGTTTTTGAGGTGGTTTTGTCCCTAAAAAGTAAAATTCTAGCTGTCTTCACACTGAGAGTATTTCATTAGTTCAAGACTACGTATGCCAGAGACTGCTGTAATTTGAGGACGTTCCCAGAGAGGAAAGGAAGTTCAAGGAATTCTGTATATGTCAAGGGTGAATTACACTGGAATGTGATGAAATACAATTTTATTTCTTTCTTAGGGATTTTTCACACTAAAGGGTTTTCCAAACCTGGACAAAATTTATTTATTTACTTATTTATTTATTTCACAAAGAGATTTCTTTACTCAGATTTTGAATTCAGGATTTTTTTGTTTTCCAAGGTGATTTCTTCATATTATTTTTTTAACTCTGTGCATTTTATAAAAAATAATCTAATAATTTGGTATTTTATTGTATCTTATTTAATTAAAGCAGACTTCCAAGTGGAAATGCATATTTCTATTTGAAGAAAAAATAACTTTTAATCCAGAAAATAATTTTAAACTGGAAAATTTTTAAATACAATAAGTAAAAAAATCAAAATATAAAATCCAAGCACAGGAACTTATTCATCCTGCTGTCACATTTTTTTCTTCCTCTAGGTGTGATGTTGAGTCAAAAGGAGTCTATAAGTTATTCTCTAAAAGGTATTGTTGTCACTCTGTATTGGGTTTACGTGGCAAGATTTTGGCAGTGGTTGGTGTAACAGGTGGCTTTTCTGAGAAGCTGCTAGAAGCTTCTCCTATGTCTAATAGAGCCAAGGCCAGCAGGGTCCAAGATGGACCCACTACTGACCAAGACCATCAGTGATGGTGGTAGCACCTCTGTGATAACATATTTAAGAAAGGGGAAAAAAAACTACTGCAAACAGTAGCCACAAAAACAAGTGAGAATATGTGAAATAATAAGGTCTGTAAGCACCAAGGTCGGTGAAGAAGGATGGGAGGATGTGCTCAGGTGCCAGAGCAGAGATTCCCTCCAGCCCATGGTGCAGACCATGGTGAGGCCGGCTGTCCGCTGCACCCATAGAGGACCCCACGCTGGAGCAATCTGTACCTCGTGGAAAGGACTAACACTGGAGCAGTGAAGAAGGAAGGGGTGGTGGTAAGATATTTTAAGGATTTGTTTTATTTCTCATTACCCTACTCCAATTTGATTGGTAATAAATTAAATTAATTTCCCCAAGTCAAGTCTGTTTCGCCCGTGATGGTAATTGCTGAGTGATGCCTCCCTGTCTTTATCTTGACTCACCAGCCTTTCATTATATTTTCTCTCCCCTGTCCAAGTGAGGAGAGGGAATCATAGAGAAGCTTTGGTGGGTACCTGGCATCCAGCCAGGGTCAACCCGCTACACACTGCAGCAATTTTCATCCAGAAATCACTTAGAATAACAAACTAGCTCTTTCTATTGTCAGCGAGGAGAGCCACATATAAGAGAGACAGCTTGCAGATGAGATGGGGAGAATTTTCTCTGCTTTTCCGACAGACGCAAGCACCGAAGCTCAAGCCCAACTCAGCCTAAACCCATTCCAGAACAGTGAGATGAACAGATCATTAGGGAAATCCAGGGTTGGATCCAAATCCAGGCTCACCCGTTCCCCACGTACTCTCTCCTTCTCCATTCTGTCCCACCTCCAGTCCTGTCACATCCCTCTGGGTGGGACCTGCTTACCTGTCTGTTCTGCAATTGTAGCAAACAGCCTGTGGGGAATCCTGGATGGGATCTTCAGTCCAGCCCTTATCTGGTAATACCTGGGGAGAAAGAATTAAAAATGGCATGCCGTTAGATGGGTGAGCACTCGGCCCAACAAAATATTCTGTGAGAACACAACCTGGGCATCTGCATTCAAACAGAAGTGCTCAAGAGAAAAAGCATGCTCAGAAATACTATTTTTTCATGATTTTTAGTTTTATCTAAAATGGGTTTACACTGATTTTAATCAGACCGAAGTGGTGAAGCTGGTGAGGACCCAGGAGCACAAGTCTGATGAGGAGCAGCTGAGGGAACNCCTCAAGTTGTGCCAGAGGAGGTTAAATTTGATATTAGGAAAAAATTCTCAATGGAAAGGGCTGTCAGGCACCGGAACAGGCTGCCCAGGGCAGTGGTGGAGTCACCATCCCTGGAAGGGTTTAAAAAGCGTTTAGACAAAGTTCTTATGGACATGGTTTAGTGCTAGAGTTAGGTGAGTTTATGGTTGAACTCAACGATCTTGAGAGTCTCTTCCAACTGAAATGATTCTATGATTCTTCTCTAAATAAGGATTCAAATTGACTAGTAGACATACCATGGAATCTCTATTTTACAGCAGGCAGAGTGCACACAATGGCCTGATGTGTGACTAATGAGGAAAGACTGTGAAAAACTCTTGGATTCTCTTAAGGAAAAGAGACATAGAGAAATACCTACAGTAAAAGGCAGTGGGATGAGACAAGGAGCGAAAAAATTTAACACAAAATAAAAAAGGCAGAAACTTCTGTGGAAAAATACAACGAATGTGCTAATCTCACATGAAAGAAAATTCAGTTTAAACCTAGTGATTATCATTCTGCTGTTACATATTGAGGCCACCATATCATGAAAGTGATAACATTAATTGTATCTAAACCAGCTATTTGCTATTCCATAGGTGATCACGATGTTAGAGGAAAGAAGACAGGAAAAGAAAATATCAGCAATTTCATAGACTTCAGTCAGACATGGTGCAGGTTACTTTAGACAGTTTCAAAATATGAGCTCAGTGTAAACAGAAAAAGAACTCATCCCAGTGTTTGCTCATCACTGCTTTCATGAATTAGGAACAAGAGGCAGTGTACAGCGTAGTACCTAATCCACTACATTGTAGCTCAGGATACCTCCACCTGTTCGCAGATCTCCCACTGATCTGCTGTAACACCATGTTGGTGTTGATCCCCCTGTCTCTGCCTTTTCTCTCCTGCCCTTTGTTTGGTCTATTTGTTTATAAACTCCTCATATCTCACAAATGCTTGCAGATATTTTCAGCCTGATGTGTGTCTAAGCCTCTGAATACAATAATAAAGGTTAAATTATAACTGTAAAGGCCTACCCAGCAACTAAAGACGTTATGACACTTAGTAGAATTATTTTTTTGGAAGGTATAACCGTATGTGGAAACAAACAATTAAAACACCTAGTTTCCAGTGAACTGTTGCATAAAAAAACCAGCTCACACAGGTTACATTTATCAAAAAAATATTTGTTAAGGTTGTAATAGTGGGTAAACCAGATGTGTCTCTGCTAGGTTAAAAGCTGAAGAAAGTAGTTTAGTGGGGATAAAACAAAACAAGACCCACCACTTCAGAGGCAATTCTAATTGTGCCATGCTCCTTCACAGCTGAAAGCTCACGTTACCTTACCTACTCCAACTGGCAGATCCTTGCCAACTTGGATATAATTCCAGCACAACCTTAGACATTTTTAAATATCTATTTTAAGCAAGAACTTGGGCACGAAAACTCTCCATTTACTTTTTAGTTTTCAGAAAAGAAAACAAAAGAAGCTTAGGTTATCAATACACACAATATCTAGTTAAAAATAACAGCAACCAAGTCTGCACTGCCTGATCTTTCTCTCCCTTATGCTGTCCTTGCACTATGGTAGAAGTTTTTAAATAATGATATTGCTTCTCATTTCTTCCAGAGGGAGTGCAAGAATTATGTTTTAAGACTCGTTGTAATTTTGTTACAATTATATACAATACAATTTTTTAACTCACAAAAATGCCCTATTTGGACTAGCCATACACTGTCATTATTTCCAAATAATGACAATATGGTATTAAAGGAGCACTGCCACAGTAGTGTAATGGGACACTCCTCAGTATGCAGATATTAATGTTTTACTATATGCCCATCCCATTAGACATATTCCTTAGAATAACATCCTGTAACTGTCTGGCCATCTTTTTTAGATTTTTGCTGCTTGAGATTCTGGTGGATTATCCTTGACTAAGGGCTAATCCCCACCTAGATGCTCTCTCACTCACCCTTCTCAACAGGACATCAGGAGAAAATAAGATGAAAAATAGGACAAAATAAAGACAGGGAGATCACTAATCAGTTACTGTCACAGGCAAAATTGACTCAACTTGGGGAAAATTAATGTTTTCATTCACAATTGAGCAGTAAGAAACAAAACCAAACATTAAACCACCCCATCCGCTTCTTCCCAGATTCAACTCCATTCTTTCTAGGATGTTCAGGGGGATGGGGATGGGAGTTACAGTCAGGCCATAACAGCCCCTCTGCCACTCCATCCTCATCACTCATTCCTTGCTCCACTGTGGAGCCTTCCACAGGCTGCAGTTCCACCAGGAAATTTCTAGCTAGCTATTTACTGCCACACTATGATAATGTCTGCCTTCCCTCATCATGAGTCTCGCGTTCAGAAGCATCTCAAGCAGCCCTAAATACTTTAATTAGGAAACTTATTTTTCACTGGCTTGGCTGATGCTCCAGATTCAGTCACATAAAGCTGGGGAGACACAGGTGCCTAAAGGTTCAAGTTTCACTGACCATGTAGTAAAAACTCTCAGTAGGCTTAGAGACATTTGAATCCTAAGAGAGGATGCTGGGCAGACTTTGGATTTACTCGTTGTACAGACTAGAGCCATTGACTACAATACAGCCTTGGATATCAAAAACATATGAAGACACCTCAATACCAGTGACTTCATAACAAGGTTACTTCCACCCTTTATTATTGCCTTTGCAAAATGGAGTAGGTGTAATGACATAATGGAGTTAGATTTTAATCTTATTTTTAACATTTCCCTGTTCATCCCCTTAATTTTGGCATATTAACTTGAATGTCGATATATTCTAGAATTCACAAATAGGCATCGTCCTCTGTACCCACAAAGTTTAACTGCTCCGAACAAACACTGCATAGAAAAGTTGTAGAAACCTAAAGAACTCTCAGATTAAGTTTAAGTCCTAATGTTAAGGGTCCAGATGTAAAGAGAATCTGAAGACTTGTAAGGTCTGCAATTTCAAGCAATACACACAAAAATGTGTCTCATATTTTATAGGCGACCAAATATTTTCATTTTTAATAAAAAAAGACACTAAACTGTTACTAATGAATGATTCATTGCAGATTGTTTAGCACCTCATGCCAAAAGATCTGGTCTTGATAATGCTATGGCATAAAGAAATTTCAGTATAAACCATCGTGGAATTAGATACATTCCTCCTGATGAAATACTTTAGAGAATGGTCCTATACTCAGATTAATCGGATTAATTACAGAGAAGGACAGTGGTGTAGAGGACCTCAGATCAAAATGCCTCAACACCCCAGTGACATCCCTGGAAATTAACACACAGGGCAGTGGAAGTGTTAAAGGTTCAAACCCAACAATTAAATTAAAAGACAAATAGAAATGCTCAAAATTTCAATTTATTCCTTTTAAAATTGAATAGTTCCCTGAAAACCTTTGAGAACAAGTCATTTCCCAGTGATAGTTTCAGGCAAAACATTAACAACAGCTCCAAAGGAGGTTAAAAATATCACAAGCAGAATATGAGCAAAGAACAGGTTCACCTTGGGTGAGCAGAAAAAGCTAAAGACATTCTTATTTGAGTTTCACCAGATCTCTTGTTGTCCAGTTAAAATAAACAACCTCCATACAGGTAACTGAGCAAAACACATTACTTGTTTCATTTTGGTTTTCTATTTTTAAGTTACATATCAATATTTAAATCATAAGACAGGAAAATATTATCCATTCCTCCTCAGAGCTTCCTCTAAATCTCTGCAGGCAGAGAGGAATTGTGAAACGACTTTATGCCTAAATATAAACATAAAAATAAAGATTCCTGCTCCCACACTGTGAAGTTGGATGTTACTTCACAATTGTTTGTGCATTGTGAGGAGTGTTTTGCTGATCAAAATACAGGCTACTTCAGGACACTGAATCCCATACATTTTCTTCAGTAACAAGCACGGATAAATTTCTGTTTCTTCACCACACTGCCCTACACACCTCTTGATTGTGCCAGTACAAGTAATAGTGAGACTAAATGCAAAGCAGAAGCATGTTAATGTGAGCACAAATAACAAATAAAACCCTCTTTTCGCCAGTACCTCTACAAAAACCCACACTGTGGAACGGCTGATTACTGCGCTCAGTCCGCGCTGACGGAAGGGTAGATGGAAAATATTTTTTGACACGCTAAGAACATTTGTTCTGTCACAATGAGGTACTGTCTGAACTAGAAATGGTATAAATCACGCAAAGAAGCAAAGGTTCAGCTGACCATAGCGTGTTCCTTGCTTTGCTCAAAATGAAACGAACCATCTCCAGATGGCTCATCAGGGAGTGGCCTTATAGGCTGGTCATCCTCACCAGCCTCTTCCAATCCACCCAAGCAAAAGAGGGATCAGTTTAGTGGCCTGAGCTCTCCCAGAGTCTATATGACCTGTTCTCACCTGAGTGGAACATTTGCGGTGTGGACACTGAGACAGCAGAGCCTTGAGGATGGGCTGCTATCTGCACAGATGTGGCTTCTCCTTCTTTGTCTAAGTAGCCACTTTCTGCATTTCAGGCTTGGGAGGAAATCCTGCAGACAAGTGCTTTATCTCTGGCCAGCTAAGTGAACCTCTCCAAAATGATATGAGATATGAACAGAAAAACCACAAAGAATAGCAACAGGACCTGCAGATCGAAATCTACAGCTCAAACTGAAAAAATCACACTAGGGTAAACATTGCAAAACAACACCAAAATCATTAGGGCAGGTCCTCCACCACTAATGTGCAGGAAAAGACTGCCTGATAGTGATGTTGGGCTAGCAGTAATGACAAATGAGAAATTACCTCCAAAAATAACAAGTTATTTTGGCCACATGCTTAACTTGTTTATAAAGAGCACAAATAGGAAGGCTAAAGTGAAGGAGAACAAAGCTTCAAAGCAAGGCACAGCCAAGATGCCAAAATTAAGAGATAAGCATGGTTAGTGAATATAAAGCTGGAAAATCTTGGCAAAAGAGGCATGTGAACTGGGCACTCAATAAAACAGGTTTACAACAAATGCAAGAAATTGATAAGGGTACAGAAGGGCTGGTGATGAGCAGAATCTAAACAGTCATTTTGCAAAGTGGCTGAAAGGGACGGCATTATGGGTCCCGAGTGTGGCCCCAGAAGTACATAAGACTTCAGAGTAGATTTTGAAGGTAATAATAATTATGAAATAAAAGAGAAATTGCAATACAATTCCTGCTTTATTACAATTAGGCTAAGTCTGGCTTATTAGAATTAGGCTAGGTAGTACCTCTCTTTGGGTAAACAGCTGGTTTGTGTGGGTTTTTTTGTGTGTGTGTTTTTGTGGTTTGGTTTTGTTGTTGTTTTTTGGGCTTTTTTAAGACAAAAGTTGGTGCAGAAAAGCTTCTTTGAACTTTAGTAAAGTAGGGAGACCACGGAAAATTGCCAGTTAATGTGGAACAGGTGCTGTGAAGGGAATATCAGGAAACAGCAAGCTGAACTAAAGGAGCTTGGCACACTTAACTCAGCAAAACACAGAGCAATCAAATCCCCTCTCAAGCTATAAATACAGTGGGAAGAAAAACATTAGGAAGGAAGAAGAAGAGTGGGATACAAGAAAGTACAACATTGGCACAAGAAAAAACTACATATAAACTGTTCGTGAATAAATGCAATTTGGAAATAAAAAGTTGTAGCTGGCAAAAGAGCAAGACTGAAACAACCTCCTAACAGAAGCAGAAAAAAAAAAAAAAAATTACTTTCAGGGGAAGTTTGGTAAATTTCCTAAAGATTTATAGGATGTGGATCCTTCTGGACAGGGATCCTTCTTATTTGCAAGACCAATGTTATTTATGCAGGCAGTCCAAGTCCATTCTCTCCTGCAAGACAGCCTGCGTGGGTCACCCTAGTAGGAACGAATTTGCCATCACCACCTTCTCCATCCATTTGTGAATTATTAATCTTTAAAATTAAATAGATCATTTGAATATTACCTTCGCTTTCCTGTGCCTGGGCACACATTAATCCCTAATGACTTTTACTGACTCACCTAGGGTGCTGACATTAAAAGCCTCCTCGGATGCCTTATTCCACTAGCAGATGTGTTGGGTGATACGATATCCTCTTGCCTACCACTGTCACCTTTCAGTCTCTCAGTGCTGCGGTCAGACCTCCTCTCAGTACCAAGATCACTCTCAGATGTTAAGAGTGATCAGTCAGGGTGCAGAGAGTTGGGTTTTTCTGCTGTCTTTTTTAATTATTACATTACACTCAAATACAGAGAGGAAATATTTACTTTTAGGAGAATAAAACATTTCTGCTTCAGATAACTTATTATACCATCTCTAGTGATCTAACCATACCACAGGGCAGTACCTAACCCCAAAGGATTTACATTAAAAACAACAGAGAGACACGTCAAGGGGGCAAGCTGGTACCAGTCATGTTACTGACAGTTTAGACTCCAACCCCCACGTTGCATCCTCCTCTCAGATCAATGCCAGAACATCTCAGCTCTCTAGTCCTACAAGCTGCTGCCTAGTTTTATACCCCTGCCATTGACTGGTATTGGCATTGCAGAGCCTAAGTTAAGGACAGATGACTAGTTTGAGAAAGGCAATTTGTTGATGTGTTACACTACCAAACCAGATCAGTCCCACCAGAAGCTCTGACAGATCAGGCTGCTCCTCCCTGACCATTTTTGCAGCATGGAACTCAAAAAGATTGGCTCAATAATGCTGCCATAGGAGACAGACAAGTTCAAAATCACATAGCTCACACCTAATTTGAATTATACTTGCCCAGTTCCAAGGCCTAAAATTTCACCCCAAGTTAAGCTACATTTTAATAAACAGCCCTTAAGCTAACATATACTGCAAACAAACCAGCTTTATGCTTGGGCCTGATCAGTCAACCGGGAGTTTCTGCTGCTCTTCAGACCAGTGTTGGAGTTGCCCTCCAGCAGCCCATGTCAGCAAAACTACTCTGTTGAATTACCGCTGCTGGGGAGCCGAGGCAGCACACCGCTTCTGAAGTCAACTTTTTCCTTGCAGGCAAGGAAAAAGACAGATTTCTCCATGAAAACAGCATGAGAAGAGACCTCAAATCTCTGTGCAAGATGTAGCTTCACTTGCCACAAGGAAAGTTTAAACTCAGGGGTTACAGCTCATTCTCTCTCTGGAAAAATTAACAGACCTTTTCGCCCTGTGGCTGGCTGAGCCTCAGAACAAGGAGATGATATAGGGAAAGCGGTTTAGCTTTTGTTCCTCAGCATCCCACTCTACTTTTATCAATAAATTAATTCATTCAAATCAAGCCTGGTTTCCCTGTGGTGGTAACTGGAAAGTGATCTCCCTGTCTTTACCTTGACCTGAGAGCTTTCTTGCCTTATTTTATCCCCCTATCCTGTTGAGAAGGAGTGAGAGAGCAGCTAGGTGGGGTCTGGCAGCTGGCCCAGGTCAACCCACAACACCCAGATCCACCTTCGGGTACACACTCTCTGAAGCTGAGTGATGCTGGAAGTCCTCTGGTTTTCTTGCATCTCTAACTGCAAGTTTACCTGTGATATCTCCTGATTTTTACTGATCAAATTATCTTTACAGTCTGCTAGCTAGTCTAATAAGGCTGTCATCTCTCTTCCTTCTGTCACAAGTGCTTCCTGTTCTGCCTTTAAGTGTTCCTTCAGCACTTGATCAAAACTGCCTTCTGTAACTATGCCATGCCGTGTATCATCTGATTTAAACTGTAGAGCAGACATCTGAATCAGGTTATTGTACTATCGTAATTCTTCTTCATTTCGTTTTAATTCTATTTCCACTTTATTCATTTTTATAGTTGTTGTTCCAACCAGTTTACAATCTTTAAGACTTCAGTACCTCTGTTCTCCTGTTCTCCTATCTGTGCCACCAGTTCCTCTATTACTCTCACAAGCTGTAAATTCTTGATGATTTTGCCCCTTTTCTAATAAAAATATATCTTAACCATCCATCTTCTATTTTATTTCTGCTTGTAAAAATTCTACCTTATATTCTTTGAGCATTCCAGAAGTCTCTGATTTTTCTGTGAGTTTTCACTGTTTTTCCAGTTCTTCAATTTTTTTTTAATCCCATTAATTTTTCCTTTCTATAGCTTACTTATCCATCAATTGCCGCTGGTTTTCTAACTGTTTTTCAAGAAATGGTATTTGCTTGTTTAGATTTACAGTCTCCAGTAATTACTTAGCCAAGTCCTGATTAGTATGCAGTTGTTATTCACGTTCTACATCTTTTTTCATTTGAAAATGAAAGCTCAGAGTGGTTTTTTTCTGATTTTGTACAGAGATCTTTAGTCTTTTAGAACATGGAATGCTTCCTTTTGTACATTTTATTTCTCTGTTTGCACCGTGTATGTCACAGTCATGTCTTAATCTGTGTTTGCATTTCACAGGAGCTGCTCTCATAAATAAGGCTGTCCCTCTGAATTACGAACTTGATTTTGAGAAGAGCTGAACCATTGCAACCCTATTCTCTTTAACAGGAGAAAATCAAGTTGTAATGAGTTTTGGGAACCAGGCTCCAAAAGAGAACACAATGAATTTCTTCTCTCAGATCCACCTGAGACATCTTAGGGAATGGCTCAAAGTTTTTCCACTGAAAATGTAGCTTCTAAAAAGTGTGTGTGTGTGGGGTTGTTTGGTTGGTTGGTGGGGTTTTTTGTTGTTTTTGCTGTTACTTTGTTGTTATTGTTTTCCTTTGTTGTGCTTTTTTGTTTGTTTTGTTTTGTTTTGTTTTGTTTTTAATGAAAACCTTTATTGTCCTGCTTCCATTTCCTTAGTGACTGTCTTCAAAGAAAATAGAACCTTCAAATTTATTTTGGATAAATTACAAAAATAATAATTTTCCTGTTATGGAGGCATAGTAGAGACACACATGTGAATCGAAGGTTTTCTAAATCAAATGGTATATAGGGGTTCTGCTAGTTCAGATTGTTTTTCAGAAGAAGAACTTGTCCAGGTGGTCAAGGCCACAAACTGTAATGCATTTATAATCTACAACTTCCAAGATAATGCATGAGACTTATGTAGCTTATGCTAAGCTGGTGCAAAAGAAAATATTTCAGATAAATTAAACATTTGAATGCAAAGAATATACTCTCCCCCCAAAACATGCAACAAGAAGAAATAAAGCTTAATTTCAGCAGAAACCACTGAAACAGTGTCTTTGCACTTCTGAGATAAATGTTTATTTTATGACAAGTACCTGCTGGACCCAGGCAGAAAGGAAGAATTCTCATAATTTTTGACGGGTGCCTGTTTCGAAGTTCTCTTTGCTCTGGTACTAGTCTGTCATTACTGGGCTCAGTTTTATGCTGTTCTGCATTGCCCTTGGGAAGTGTGCTGTGTGCTATTGACAGACGCTTCAGCCTTCTTGATTCTTGAGGATCCACCTGCTGATACACCTGAGCATATCAGTACCAGAGCAATGGCTGGGTGGGATCACAGACCAGGAGACCTTCCTGAAACTGCCAGGGATACAGACGTAGCCATGGGAGAACACAAGTCTCAAGCTGAGACCATGCAACTTGACCTATCTGCATGGCTTTCTTCCACCATGAGAAGTGCTCGTCGTGTATGGGACTTCCAAGTGGCTGAACTGACCAATTTAGTGACAGCAGAAATTAGGATGGGCAAAATGGCATAAGTTGTTCAGGGTTCATGGCTCATGGGTCAGACCGCGCTACATCTTCACATTGCTCATATCCCCAGACTTCCTTCTTTCAGAAACTAGTTCAGGGGTTGTGACTGGAAGATACTCAAGTTTTATATTCATTTAGGACTAGACAATTGCCAGGTTGTGAATGAATTGGTATGCTGTGTTAGACATACCCATTCTGCTCCCAATCAGTTTGTATCTCTCTTTCATGGTCACTTCAGCTTTCAAACTTCTGGGAAGTTCTGAGAATCAGAATATGAAAGTATTTCACACATTTTAAAGCAGCAGCCTCTGAATAGCCCTTTTATGGCTATCATTTTCTGTTGTCTCCTGTTTCCAGGAGTGGGATCCAAAACTTAATAAAATTTAACGTAAATAGCCACTTCTCCAAACCTGTTTATCCATCTTAGTCTATAAACATTACAGAAACACTTCAGAACTCTCATGAGATGCCCTATTTGCCTTTTTCTAGTAAAAAAAGAGGTAATATAAAAGTTGGAATTAAGAAAGAAAAAGAACGTTCAGCTCCTTTTCTATCTATTATATGATTGCTATGGAGTGCCTCTTATTTGCGCCCAGAACAGTTAAGGATTACTTAACTCTCTGAGATTATCACAGTGTAAGATTTTTCAGGTGCTTCAGTTAGAAGAGCACAAAATCTTTCAGTCTCTAGCTGTTCTTACAACCTAAGAGCAGATCGAAAAAGGTTAGTACTTGACCATGAGACTAAATGAAGCCATGTTTTGAAGGTTTCTCGTTGCCTTTGAGACGAGGAGATAAGTGCTTATATCCTTATTAGGGTCCTAATTTTTCTGCCCTGTCCTGTCCCTGTCCCTCTCTTCAAACAATAAAGCATGCTTCTTTCATTTTACTCTGCTGCTCACCATTCTACTGCCTACTCCTCTTCACCCTTACTTTACTATGCTGTCTCGAAGGGATGTAAAGGGCAAATTGCTTTAATAGTATGGATATGGGACCAAATAAAAGGCAGTATTGCTACCTTGGTAAGCATAAAAGGGCAAGAGCCCCTGAGGTGAGCATAAAAGGAGATGTAGAGACTGCTGACTGGTGAAATTGTCAGAGAGCTGCAGGGATGCAAGGGCTGGAGCTTTTATGGCCTGTAGCGCTGCCAGTTTCTGCAGATAAGAGGTGGTCTGATGGAAAGCTACACAAAGCTAGAAGTATAAAAATGATCAAGACTGTGGCTTAACTGGATCCAAATGAAAGCCTTGCCTCACATGCATCAAGTGGTAAGTGTAGGCTCTGATTCAGGAATGCACTGAAATATGGGAGCTCTCTGATTACCACCGCTGCTCATTTGCCAAAAGTTGTTTATATCTTCTCCACATTACCCCCAGGGCTTCTAGCTCTAAATCTTGGATTCAAAACATATCTACCTGTGCTTGATCCTGAGAAACGGTGGGCACCTCCAGAAGATGCTGCAAACCCTTGCAGGGTGAGAAAGAATCACACCAGGTACCTCTCAGGTCTGCAGAACTGGACAGCGTTTGTTATCAAAACAGGATTTTCTGTCAGAATGAAAAATCAAAAAAGAGGGCAGCCCTACATTTAGAATTGAACAATTTCCTCTAATTGAATGCACAACTCCCTTTGTCATGCTTCCTTGTGTCTGCATGCCACAAGTTCCTTGTAGGTGAGAAGTTTACTTTCAGGAGACCCACTATGCCTTCTAGCTAGAGGGAAGGGCTACACGACTTACTGTATGGCAAGGAGGGTACGGAATGCCCTTCTCTTTCCCTATTAATTTTAGACCTGCCTTCATCGAAAGTTAGAGGATAAATCTGTGGTGACAACTGTAGAAATTCATTGTGATACGTCCATGGAGTCTGAATTGCAGTGCCGCAGTTGTGTTTGACTAACCTGCTGTTGTGCCTTGGCACAGCAGACATGGGCATTGTAGAGGAAGCTGCAAGACAGACCTGTCACCTTGTTCGATGTTTGTGTGTGACTGACAAAAGCCTTCCTCTTGCCACCTCCAACAGATTCCAAAGTGAGGTGAGGGTTCCTCGGGCTGCCCAAGATGTTCCTCTTACTGCCAAAAAGGTGGGAAGGAAATGCTGATGGTGAGAATGGTAATGGCTGCTGCGAAGAACCACATTCTGCCTACTGGTAGCTCCTGTGCCACACATTCTCACCCCTTTTTTTCTGGGGCACTTCAATACCCTACAAGGACCTGTGGTAGAGCTAGGTCAGAAAGGCTTCTTGAAATAGCAATTGACTGAGAAAGTGTCTGTCTGGGTTGGTGTTAGTGGATGTGTGTAGGTTCTCAAAATCATCACATCACGAAAATGAAATTATTTGAAATAGGCTTGCAATTTAGTTTCAAAGTTTACACTTGAGATTTATGTTTTGTGGTTTTTTTTTTTTTTGTCAATTCAAAATGCAACAGAAGAGGAATTATTTTCCATTCTTTAAGAGTACATTTCAAATAATTAAGAAGAGCTTTATGCTAATCCGCCTTGTATTCTTTTCTGAGTCAATTTACTTCCAGCTCCTGTAACAATGGAGTTTGAGATCAAAATGTTACTGTTCATATCTGATTCTTTGTGGCATAGTAGGAAAGCTCTTTGGTTGCAAAATGAAATATTTTGCACTTGTATGTAAAGAAAAAATATTTTTGTAATTGGAAAAGCTGTGTATCTATAGTGGCTTAACCACAGCCATGACTAAGGGCCAAACCCCCACCCAGCTGCTTACTCACTCCTCATCAACAGGACAGGGGAAGAAAATAGGATGAAAAAGCTCATGGGTTGAAGATAAAGACATGGAGATCACCTACTAATTATCATCACAGGCGAAACACACTCAAATTGGGGAAAATTAATTTATTTTTTTGCCAATTAAAATAGATTTGAGTAGTAAGAAACGAAAACAAACATTAAAACAACACCTCCTTCTCAACCTTTTCCTAGACCCTTGTCTTGGCCTGAGTGAAAGGAGAAGCAAGAAAGAAGAACAGTGTGTCCCTTTCCCCCAACTTTGCCCCAGCTCAAACTTCACCCCTTCCCTCCTGACTCCTCTTCTGAGGCGTACAGGGGTGTGATGGGGGTTGTGGTCTGTCCATCCCAGCCCGTTTAGGCTGGTCCTCCCTCCTCATACGTCTTCCTGCTCCAGCCAGGCCCTTACCCGGCCTGCAGTCCTTCAGGGACAGCGTGCTCCCGCCTGGGGCCTCCATGGCCACAGCTTATGCAGGAAAGTTTCCCCCAAACACTGATTCAAGAGATAAATTGAGAAACTGGCCGTTTCAATGAGTAGAGGAAGAAACTCCAGACTTTTAGATACAGATCTAATCATATTTCTCCCACACCAGGACTGGGGATGACCAAATTAGTGCACCCCAAGGAAATCCTCCTCCTCCTTTTGGCCTTATGTTCCTCATTTTAACTTTCCATATCAGATTTTCTTTCCTACTTTTTCTCAGGTAATGGATCATCTCTGTTTCCACCCACTCACTCCACAGAAATAAAACTAATTGCTAAATGTGGGATCTTACCCAAATTTACCTATTTTTCCTATTGAACTGTTGCCAGCACTGAAAGGATGAAGAAGGATGAATAGTCTCTTCTAAAAGTACACTCAGTGCTGGCACAGCCCTGACAGCTCTAGAGATGGAAATCCCATTTTCTGTGGAATGGATTCAGTACTAACAACTGCATTGCAATCTCTCTTCAGAATGTTTTTGTCAATATGAGTCCTCTCTTCCTGATTGAAAATCTGTACAGAGTGGTGAAAAGTCTTTTCATTCCCGACTGTGTCATGAGTCTGTACCCTCAGCTAAAGCTATGACCTCATTTTTGTGCTAATCCTAAAAATATTAATATTAATCATGTAAGAATATACAAAAACCTCATGTTTCGGAATTTTTTTTCCAGGAGAATTTTTTCACAGAAGACAGAACCAGAGCAATACTGAACAACACAGGCATAGAGACAAATGATGTGCCCACCTGGGCTGCTACTAAATCCTGGAAAAAAACAAGAGTTGGTAGCCACTTAGCTTTACACCAGTAAAGTCTCCAAGCTGGTTGCAAGTCTGTTCTTGGTATGAGGAGGACTTATTTCTCAAACAGCTGGAAGTGAAACTCTCACTTATCTTCCATCAGGATCCACAAATCAGATATTCTGCAGAGTCATAGAATCAGAGAATAGTCTAGGATTGAAGGGACATGAAAAGGTCATCTTGTTCAGCCTTTCATGGGAAAGGGAGCCTAGATTACATTGCCTAGGAGCTTGTCAAATCGCATCTTGAAAACTTTTAGCGATGGGGTCTCTACCATCTTCCTGCGGAGGTTGTTCCAGAGAATGGCTGTTCTCACTGTAAAATTTAACTCTTATACAAGGATGAAAACTCTTCAGGCGTAAATTGTACCCATTGTCTTTTGCCTCTTCCACGTGGCTCCTCTGTCTTCTTTGTAGCAACGCTTTAAGTACTAGAATACTATGATGAAGTCTTCCCTTAGCCTACTGTTCTCCAGGAAGAAAAATCCTAACTCCTTCAGTCATTCCTCATAGGTCAGGTTCTCCAGATATGCTTTGATCACCTTCATGGCCCTCCTTTGTACCTTCTCTATTCTGTCCATGTCTTTCTTTAATTGTAGGAACCAGAACTGGACACAACACTCCAAATGTGGCCTAACAAGAGCTGAGTAGAGTGTGTCAATCGTATCTCTGTCTCTGCTAGCAATGCCCCAGTGAATGCAGCCCAAGATCCAATTTGCCTTCGTTGTTGCGGAGGTACACTGCTGACTTGTGCTCATCTGGTTGTCCACCAAGACCCCCAGGTCCCTTTCAGCAAGGCTGAACCCCAACCACACAGGTCCCAGTCGGTACTGGGATCTTTGGTTAGTTCATCCCAGGTGCAGGACTTGTCTTCGTTAAACTTCATACAGTTGTTGCTTGCCCACTGTTCCAGCCTATCCAGATCTTTCTGTTGGATGCCTCTCCCTTCTGACATATTCACCTCACCACCCAGTTTGGTGTCATCAGTAAACTTGGTGAGGGTGCTCTCAATCTGATCATCCAGGTCATTTATGGAGATCTTGAACAGCATGGGGCCCAATATGAATCCTTGGGGTACCCCACTTGTTGCAGACTGCCAGCCTGGGTAAAAACCGTTGATCACCGCCCTCAGAGTGTGACCTGTGAGCCAATTTCCCACCCATTTTGCAGATCACCCATCCAGTCTATATCTTGCCAGTTTGTCTAGGTGGAGGCTGTTGGAAGCAGCGTTGAACACTTTCCTAAGTTCAGTATCCCATCTGCTCAGTCAAGGTCTATGCAGACTTTTTTTCAGAAGAAAAAGTGCTGCTACACTTTTCTGCATTTTTTTTTTTTTGTAACCTAAGTCAAATGATAACTATGTCCAGTTCCCTCCCATGTCTGAGATCATCTGCATCTTTATCTTTTCTGTACTTAACCATATGGTATTGTTTTCATTCCTGCTGAGGCTGTTCCTGTTTCATCGAATAAAAATATTAATTTGATCTCAAATCAGCATTCTATATTAGATATTAGCAGTAGCAAGAATGAAAACCGAGGATTCCACTGACACAAGTGAATTCACATTCCTATTTCTCTAGCCCTTCATCCTGTTTCAGAATACGATGACCCTCCTAACTTGTTCTGTCCATTCACTGTGTATCAGATAAACATGTCTAAACTGGATTTGTGAATCCTAGTCTGGAAAATAAAGCACCTAAACGTTTGTGCTGATAACACTAAGCACCATCAGACTCAAACCTCTCTGTGGATCTGGATCTTCATGTTGGCATTTAAGATACTAATGACAGATATGTTAATTCTTTGATCAAACATATAAGATACTCTAAAGTGAGACAGACTCATCAAACCTCCTACCAAAGTCAAGTCTGAAAAGAATCTCAGATGATACCTCAATCTGTAAACTTGGTCCTTCATTACAATGGAATAAATGTTAATTTAATTTAGACAATTATTCTAGCAACAGCCTAATCTTAATAATATTCTCATCACATCAGGAGCACCACAAGTGTATGGATAGACATTAATGAATTTGTTTATTCTTCCTCTCTCCAACCAACAAATAGGCCACCTACCTCAGAGAATAAAAACCTCACTGGCTTCCTTTAACCATTTTCCTACTCTTATTAATCTTTGCTAGTGCCTGAGTTAATCTTTCAGTACCTGAATTTAGTGTATTCAGTACCTTGCTGGTTTGGCTAGCAGAGAACCCTTTATAATATAGGATGCCACCTGACACTGGGCTGATCTTTGAATTGGACCATCCTAAAAGCACAGTGTCTTTTTGCAGGTAGCAAATAGCATTGACCATCAACTAAGTTCTGCAGACCAAGCAGCACTGCAACAGGTCAAGAATAACCCAGCATTGCTTTAATTAAGGAAGTACTAGGAGCTGAGAACAGGGGCAAGTTTTCAGTGCTTAGAGAACTTATTTGCACTTTATTCTCCAAAATCTATCCTACTGTTTTACTCTCTAAAAGCTGCCAATGTATTTAGCCTTTCAATAACTCCATAGGGTAGGGGAGCACAGGTATTCATTCCAAACTGGCAACTTGACCTACTGACTGAAATAAAATTATCTGTTTACTAAAATCTGAATGTTTAATTATTGTGCTCATTGCTAAAAGTAAGAACCTGAGTCCAGTATGTTTTCTGTTAAGGAATTTAGCCTTCTTTCTTTACTCAGTGCTTGAACAAGCCAGGGCTTATCTGAGAATCATAGAATCATTTAGGTTGGAAGAGACCATCAAGTTCATCCATTAACCTAACGGTGTCACAAAACCATGTCCAAAAGAACCTCACCTACGCATCTTTTAAATATCTCTAGGGATGGTGATTCAACCACTTCCCTGGGCAAATCTTCACATCCAGTCACTTTCCTTAAGCTCTAGTATATCTATTACATCAATTTAGTTCCCCCCAGTGCTAGAGAAAGTTTATCTTGTAAGGAGGATGTGTGAGTCCTGACAATATCTGATCCAAAGAGAAAACACTAAATCGGTCATAAAAAAAAATCACAAAATAAATTAAAAATCCACAGCTTCCTCAGCATTTTTAGTGTTGACTGGTTACAGACATAACTCCAAAGAGCCACATTATAAACTGACTTTTCATTTGTTGCAGGACATCATTAAGATTTATCATGCGTGGCCAAATGAGAACAAGAGATTACTAAAAACCAGTTCATTTTTCAGTTGCATTTTATTTGTAATACCTTTTCTTGGCAGATGTTATCCCCACAAATGAATGAATGTTCTGAAGTAACAAAGTGGACACGGATTGATGGGAGAAATTGATCTGCATTTGTTAATGTGCTTTTGCTGCAGCAAGCACATTAAGTAATTAAAGTGCTCAAAAAATCTTCCCATCCAGGCACACAATATACTGAACTCCATTAATACAAGGACAAAGGCCAAGTATTTTTTCCATTGCATCTCAAGTGCACCTTGTCTGCAGTATAAACACCATATAGTTTGATTGCATCCATAGAATTAAACTACCTAGTTACACAAACAGTTATTATCTCAGGGCAACTCTAAAGGATGAAGTGTCAAAAAAGAGTAATGATTTTGAGTTCCCAACATAAGCCATGTTAAAAGGATCCAATCCAAAGAGAGGGTACGGTTCTCCATTCTGAAAATTAGACTTTGGAATGTTTTAAGCTGAATACAAAATATCTGGAAAATAAAAGTCAGAGCCACACTGGAACAAACTTTTCCCATGCACAGTGATGTTTTCTACTATCACAGCATCTGAGCAATTGTGATTGTACCCTGTTAAGATCAATCTTCTGAGATATTATGACTACTCCCATATTTGTAGGTAATAGCTGATAGACCAAAAGGCTTTTTAAGCCCACCTCAAGTCTTTTCCCATACTCATTACTCACTCCAACAGATAGTAACTATTATACTATTTGTGTTTGGAACAGTTACATTAAAATGCACCTTACAAAACTGTGCAGAAGTGTGTGGACAGTATTGCCAACAGAGGATTTCTTCAAATATAAGGCAGGAAAATAGAGCTAAACCATATGTCCTAGCCACTAGGCAGTGTGTGCTTCGCCTCTGAAAATAATGGGCATGGGGCACTAAGTTAGGGACATAACAGTAAGAGAAATTACGGGTCTGTTTTTTTTCTTCAACACTAGTTTGCATGGCAATGTGATTTTTTTTTTTTATATTCACACAAGCTTCCCAGCAATCATTAATGCAGACTTGAAACCAGGAATGTGCAATATCTGAACGAAAAAAATTCTGGACAACATGGTTATTTAAAACAAACATATGGTGGAAAGCCCAGAAATGTTATATTAATTTGAGAGCTTATGAGAACTCCAAATGTCGTCTTATCGCTTCTCAACCCATATGGGCCAGATTCACCACTTGTTCTGCTCCCATTTGGTGCCCATGTAGCACAACAAGAACTGTCTGAGTCATATGTCAAGAAAGAGTGTGCTCACTTCAGCTACCTTTCACACGTGGGATGGCAGCTGATTTTGTTTGATCATGAACACTAAAATGATAACTAGTTATTAAAAAAAAATATTTAAAAGTACACATTGCACAACCTTCAGCAAATTGGCCTCTGTTTAGTAAGGGAAAAACTAAATGTTTAAGTATAATCTAGTGAATCAATAACTTCACTTCCCAGCTTTCTTTCTGATCTAGTCTCATTACAGTTGTCTCAGCTTTTTTCCCCATCTGTAGAATATAAACAACTAGGATGTAAAAAAGACACTTTGAAGGATAAATAAAGGTTGTAAGGTGATTTCTGATCCAAAGATAAAAGGTGGCGATGCTTATGCAGATCACAGTTTGGTATAGATACTCTGGCTACTCAGGTGGAAGGCTTTGTACACACCAGGAAAATTCAGAAGTCAAGAGGCAACGATACAGACGGAGAAGGCATTCTGCTTGCTCTTTGAAGACAAACATTAAAATATATAATACAGATGGCGTTAGTCAAGAGGGATGTCATGCAAACAGATGGGATCCACTCTCTTAGGAAATAAAATGCAAGGTGTAATGTTAGATTAAAATCTCTGGTAAAAATATAGTTTAAAAGAGTAGAAGAAACTAAAATGAAACTTTTGGGATTTAGCCAAATTTAATGCTCGTCAGTCATTAACCTGGAAGATGGCTCATTCTGTCATCTATAACATTAAAAATTGACCATTGTAAGGTTTTCTTCAAAGCTCTTGGTGTATAATTGGGCAGTGCTTTGCCCATTTTTTATGAATCTAATTCATAAAATAAAAACATTTCTACAAGCAGAGATCTTAAATTTAAAGTATTAGCCTCTGGAGTATCACAGAGTGGCTTTGATCACCCTTAAGAAAGTTAATTAAGTTTTAAGTTCAGCAAAGCAAAACTTTTCATTTAATGGGCTAAAACCATGTCTTTGATTTGAATTTCTACTTGAATCAGTAGACTTTATACAATAAGTGGCTGATTTTCATTCGTGGGTCTTCTTGAGAAAGCTGTGATCATTGATACACTTGAGTCTTAGCTGTTTCGCTCTGAATATTTGGGCTTACTGATATAACGGGTAATAGATGACATGAGCACCATAAATTCTTAGAATCAGGTGACATTAAGTGCAGCATTGAAAACTAGGGTCCTTCGGGATGTTGATGAACCGGATACAATAATAGCAAGACTTAAGGTATGGAGCATTGCATACAGAGGAGAAACAGAACTTAATTTTATTTGTAAACTGCATTTCTCAGCTAAGAATAATTTTTTAATGTTAATCGAATAAACCTATTTTGTGCTGTAAGCTAAACAGCTAGATGAATTACTGGAGACAATGGTGCTTATGAGAAATCACTAAAACAAAGTGTCTGCTTCACGGGCTGAACCTGAGTGGCGCAGAAGGGAGCTGCACAGGGTTGTTTCAATGCTGAGGAAGACTATGGTCACACTCATCCCAGAGTCAGGGAATCATTCATGCGGGAAGGGAACCTGGGCAGTGTCCAGCACAATGCCTGCTCAAAACAGGACAAATTATTGAATTTGGACCAAATTCCGGTCAGGTCTTGAAAACTTCCAAGGATGGAGATGGCCCAGCTTCTCTGGACAGCAAATTCCAGAGTTTGACTATCCTCATAAGATTATTTTTTTTTTCCTTGCATCCAGGAACTATAGGAAGGGACCAGGTCTAGCTGCTCTCCCAACAGCTTGTCCTATATTTAAAGACAAGATTTGCTGCTCATGATTATGTCGTGCTTCCTCTAGGGATATGAACAATGTGTAACAACGTGATAACACATTCTGAACACAGATAACTTCATCTGTCTCCATTAGCTGCTGCTTGCAAAGTGCTTTAGAGTGGAAAAGTGCCCAAAGAGCTGCAAAGCACCACAATCACCCTCACATAAAAACTTGGAGAATAACTTCTCATTCCCTAAAGATTGCACACAGGGAACACAATGGTTTTTTCAAAGATTCTCATAGTTATTTTGTTACCAGAGCTGCTCATTCAGTAACTTCTGGCACCCTCTCTTCTTTAGAATAATTGCACTGACACAGTCTGTGCTGATGTCATGTTTCTGGCTTGTTCTCGTGAAGTTCTGTGCTTTAAAAATGTGTCACTTCACTTGTTCTTAAGTAATAAAATATGGCAGCACATACACATATATCCTTTCACGCTTGTGAGAGCTTAGACTCCCTTCCCCTACACACACACAGAGCAGTGAGTGATTCCCAGCTGTAGACAGTCATCCATCGGCAAGTCTATGAATTAGGAACTGCAGTCAACATTTAAATGCAGCTCTGTATAAATGTAAATCACATTAACTGAAATTGAAGTTGCTTTCTGACATAATTCACTTAGAAAGTCATCAAAGCGGCAATGTAAATGTCACTTGGATTGGGGTAATATTTGTTTTCCTTAGAGGAGATAGTATCCAGTTGTTAAAGGACAAAGGTTTACTTTTTGGTAAACCAAATACTACAGTTATCCAAGTTTGAGGTTTTCTTATTTTAACTTTTTTTTTTTTTTAAAAAGGCTTGTAAGGAATCCACTTTCTTTCCACTCTTCCAGCACTGATTACCAACAAGAATTAATTTAACAAGTGAACTGAACCTTGAGTTAATATATTAAAAAAAAAAAAAACAAAAAACAAAAAAACAAAAAAACACTAATAAATCTGAAGTTGTTTTTTAATCTTTGGGATACAGCCTTCCATGGGTTTCATAGCGATCATGAACATTAAAATGTTAATTTTAAATAGTACAAGAGTTTCTTGTCTAATTGCCTGACTCCAGGTAACACAGGTTTTAAAAAAGAAAAAGGAGTAGGACCTGCATTGAAAGCACAGACATTGCCAAAGGCTCAGCTACAAATGCTGGCAGAGAAATTTTACTAGAAATGTCCTTGCTTAATATTAGGTATCACAAAGACACTTCCTTGGAGGCATGAGTTACACAGATGTATTGCTTGCCAGTCTCTAAATCAGAGAAGACACAGTCCAACAGGCTGATGGAGCAATTCCCATTAACATCAGTGGTTTTAAAGAAGACTACAGAAGTCTGATTAACATAAAATACTACATGGTTTAACTGACTGTTTATCAGTCTTGAAAACCGAGGCTGGATGAACAGTAAAACCCCTGTCTTTTCTGAGATGTAGATATTTATATTCTTTTATTCAGCTATCAAAACCCATTGCTGACAAGATCACTACAAAGTGTGCCTTGTGCTATGATACTGGCTTTGTCTAAAGATCCAGAATTTTATAGCTTTCTTTAGTAACAGACATGTCTATAAGCACACCAAAAAGCTTTATCTTTTTTTTTTTNTTTTTTTTTTTTTTTTATAATGCCGTTTAGTATGAGATTCTTTTATGATACTCATTACTAATATCTGAGCAATCATCGGTAGTGCTTCCATGAAGACCAATGCCTTCCAAAGAATTTTGCTGTTTTTCTCTCACCTTGGGTAGTAGAGTGTTTCCTTTTTTAACTCTAAACTTTTTGCACACAAACACACTATTTTTCACAGTTATCAGAAATGCCAAATAACTTCTAAGATGCCTGGCCCTTGGAGATGATCCCCTGTCCTGTAAAGGTTCACTGCACTATCCCAGTCAGGTCCCAGAGAAGGGTTGATCCTTCATACATGTGCGTTTTCCATTTCCAAAACAAAATTCTGCTTTTCTAAAAACAAACAAACAAACAAACAAACAAAAAACCAAAAAAGCTCACCACCAAACAAATAAACAACAACAAAACCAAACAAACATACAGAACAAAACAAAGACAACAAGGAAACCGAAAACCAAAATCTGATCTCCATGTTCAGTCCTGAGATTAAGACCCTTGCCTGGATTCTCATCACAGGCTGCAAAGCACTCTGAAAACAGAAAGTAAGTTATTCTTTGCTTTCTACACCAGTTTCCCACATGATGCGGTGTTATGGAATCATCAAACAGTTTGGGTTGGAAGGGACCTTTAAAGATCATCTAGTCCAACCCCCCTTGCAGTAAGCAGGGACATCTTCAACCAGATCAGGTTGCTCAGAGCCACATCCACTCTGGCCTTTAATGTCTCCAGGGATGGGGCATCCACCACCTCTCTGGGCAACCTGTGCCATTGTTTTACCACTCTCAGTATAAAAAAATCTCTTAATCATATCTAGTCTGAAACATGTCCAAGATGTTCTCAGCAACCTGTGGAGCTGAGGAGATAATGTGCAGTCTTATGTATTAATTCCCTTATGATGACATTACTGAAGCTCAGAACAATTGTCATTAGGACATCAGAGCAAGAGCGTATCTCCTGTCCAGACAGAGATAGTAGGAATATCAGTCGTGTCTGTTATGGTTATTATCAGCAAGCAGCTTAGGGACCAGTTATGGAGATAAATATGTATATGTATCTTTCATCAAAGAGTAGCGAGCCACATCCTACAAGAAGCTGTCATCTAACTGCTAATTTGTGTCTTACTGAAGTTCACCTCTCCTTTCTCTGCTTCTCACTGGACCATTGTAGTGTGACACACTTGTGTGTGCAACAGATGGATGTGCATATTCTCTGCATAATGTTGTCACTTGATTTTACACCGTCTGGTTAATTGTACAATCAACAACTATTACACAAAAGTGGCAGAAAGACATTAAGGGAAGTGACCATAGTAGGTCACACAAAAAGGAGCTCCAGTACGCAAGACACAGTTTTCATCACTGTACAGTTGGCTGCCTTTCAGAAAGGACACACTAAGGTTATCTGCCACATATAGCCTGTGGATCATTATCTCAGGCTCCTAAGATACATGTCCCTTATTTCTGAATCAAGATCGTACTAATTCTGTACTATTGCCTTGGTTAGCCCACCTACTAGATGTGTTGGAGTTGGCATTTAGCTTGGTTCTCTGTAAATGAAGAAGTGACACAGAACAACTGCCTAATGTATGTAGAGTAAGTTAAGGCACTGTTACTTATTTAATGGAGGAAGATAATTTCCAGATACGGGGGTATCTTACTTTCCACTGACTATTTTGATCATTGGTTAACAGACTTTGTTGAGATGCTGCTCTTCACTTGCAGATCAGTCTCATATCATAGGCTTCACTCTATTTAATTTCAGTCTTTTCCCCCTACCACTGATGCTGGAGATCCCTGAAAGTTAAAGATGGCTACACTAACTACCCGAATCATCTTCACCAACTGTCATAAAAATAGCTCATCATACGTAATTCTTCTGAAGTTTTACATTTACTACGTTTTGGGACATAGATGTTTGGCTTACTGAACACCAGCATCTCAGCTACTTTCATGAGTACAGGTTGCCACTGCATGACCATGTAGACAGTTATTGCATTGTTACTCCTGAGCGTATTTTTCTTTCTTTTTAGGAACGTCTCTGATGCTGCCTTAAAGTGGAGGTCTGTTCAAGCCTCACATAAAAAATAATAGAAAGAAAAAAGTCGGTTCTGTTAATAAATATGTTTTGAGGGACAGCACTTATTATTTCATCACTTTGGCATGCCTGTTAGCCCTCTTCTTTTTCCTTTTTCCTTCTTCCTTTTTCCTTTTTCCTTTTTCCTTTTTCCTTTTTCCTTTTTCCTTTTTCCTTTTTCCTTTTTCCTTTTTCCTTTTTCCTTTTTCCTTTTTCTTTCTTTTTTTTTTTTTTTAAACTTCATTTCTGTTAAAGAGAATCCATGCACCATAAATGAATTACATAAGTATTTTCAAATCACATAAATTTACGGTTTAAAATGGGTTTGTATTTCATTACAGGTGGGAAATTTGAATAAATTCACATTGTTATGAACAAAGCAATAAGATTTGCCGCTGTCCTAGACTATTTTTTTTTTCTTATCTTGACACTGTACCTCAAAGACTCTGGGAAATGAGGTCTGAAACTCTGAATATGGCATGTATTTTCCAGGTGTCCATCCCAAGAAGAAAGGCAGTGATTGATTGCCAAACCCCAGTTTGCTGAGGAAAGGAGCTGCTGCATTTTGTCTCTGAAGGGGATGATTTTATAACTAAGTATGCTGAAATAGTGTTGTCCATCTGGTAGGCAACAGGGATGTTTTTTTGCCACATAAAGGCTTTGTCTGTTAAGTCAGAATATGTTTTCAGCAGCTCTGAATGCTATTGGTACTTGGTCTGATACTGGTAGGGTTTTGGAAACTCTGACACCACTGAACTTTTCCCTAGGGCAGTGTTGCATTAATTTTAGAAGAATGTGGACTTTGTTTTTGCACTCATTTTTAAACACCACCACCCCTTGCACACATAAACCACCAGTGTAATTGTTAGACACTTACAAATTGCAGCCTGGAATCTGAGGAGTGAAAAGACTGTTAAGCAGTTGATTCAGTCCTGCGATTGGTAACTAATGACTTACCTTGATCCTCATTTTATCATATCATTGCCAGAATCCCAGCATTATTAAGTCACTGTTTCACCTTCCTTGTGCCCTCTATTCCTTCACAGACTCCAAAAGTAAGTTACTCTGCAAACGCAATAGTTGTGGGGTTGGTTTTTTTCTCTGTCAAATAGCTTTTGAAAAGCTTTAACAAAAAAGGTGCAGGATAGCTTCTGACAGAACCAGACAAATCAATTAATTGATCTCTGGCAGTCAAGGATAATTTTATTTCCTACTCTATTAAGGAAAATCAGAATCAGTTAGCTAATTTCACTAGAGAAAGTATCTGTCACCAGTTATTAAGCAGCACATGACAGAGAGAATTAAGCATGGAAAACTTAAAAATGTTTGTTTTTTTTTCTTCCAGAAATTGCATTATTTATTACTCAACCTTTAGAACTCCAGCATCAAACAGCATTGCAAATCATTTGGTTTGACCAAATAGAAGGTTCTTTCTTCCCATATAGAAGCACCTACAGCATTTAACCTTTGATGTCTATAAATACTGACAATGCTATGCTTGCACTTCAGAAGATAAATTTATTAACTGACCAAAGTAAACTACCTGTAACACATAATTTACTAATGACTGTTCCTATTATATATGCCACAAATACATAACCAAAACAAGTATTTATAAAAAAAACCCCAATTAATTTTATATTGTAGTCTCTTTTCAATATCAACCATTCATACAAGTTAAGTAACATGATTGAAACATCACGGGTGTAATTCAGTTAGAACAAAGAGTCTCCATTTCTTGTGGGGAAGGAGAGGTGGCAACTGTCTGTGTGTGCAGACAGAATTCAAAATAGCTTCCAGTGCAACCAAAAATAGAACAGGACCATTAGTGAAGGCCTTAAAAGCACTTTGAGTGTGGCTTACAGCCAGTAGATTATGTCCTTAATCAATTTTGACTATTAACTATCACCTGATAGCTCCAGAAGGGTGGATCCTCTTGCTAAAACTTGTTGATTTATCGATTCCTTTATTTGCATGGAGTGCTCTTCTCCAAAGGGCTCGCTGTTGGCCCAGCCATGCTCATCCTAAAAGTACTGGCTGTAGAAGGACTGTTTTTTTGCAAGATTAAGTATTTTGGAAAACACTGTCCTTATTTCTGCACAGTTACATAGTTCCAACCCAGGAATCCCAACCTTATGCCAACTAGGCATACAGTAGCAGGACTCCTATGCATTTGTGGAGATAATTAGGTTTTTGACTGTGTTTTTTATATTATTATTATTTTGTATCAAAATGTTAAGAGGAAAAGTAGGCAACGGAAATTAATATTAATACTCTTCATTGTTATTCTTGCTTTTCTTCTTAAAAAACACAGTATGTTGGGTTCCCACAGAAATTAAGATTCATTTCATCTCTGCTGTTTATCCTGGTGGACAACCTTTCATAAATCACCTTTCTGGCCTTCTGCAGGACAGAATGATATTGGCTCAATTTAAAAGGCACTCGAAGAAGAAAAACACTAGTTAAATAGAAAATTCCCATCATCATTACTTCTACCACCCTCTCATCTGCGGAGACTATATTTCAAGTCAAGATATCTCAGATGTCTATAGTGAATATTAACAATGGCAATAAGAGAAAAGAGAAAAGGTGTGCCCAAGCTAAAATGAAATTGGACAAGTTAATCCTCTGCTTTTCTTCACACTTTCATGCTGCAGTGATAGGGGCTGCTGACTAGATGAAGCCAGCCAGAGGACGCTGATCAGCAAATATGAGATACAATAAAGGGTTTTCTTGGAATTGCAAAGGTTAAAACTATAGAAGGAAAGCAAATGTAATACTATGCAGGATACAAAGAAAAATTACTGTAAACAAATTAATGCAGTATAACATATAGTACTGTGTGTTTGGAATATTAATCAGTAAAGCAAGGTAAGCACCTGTGGGGAAAATGCAAGGGTAATTAGGAACTCATTAGTGTGACAGCAGAATATATTATCTCTGTTAGTCTAGGCTTACCTACACACCAGAGATTTGATCTGACCATCAAAGCCAATGAAACCATTTTAGAGAAATTATTGAATGCAAAATCTGGCCAATACGACAAAAAACAGGCAGCTTGTCACACAGTAACATGAGAAGTGGGATGATTACTGGCCGTCTAAGTCCAAAAAAAATCAGTGAATGCACAGATGGCTGTGAATTTTCAAATGTGAGGAAGATCAAAGACATTACACTGATCATCAGAAGCCAAGAAAAAAAAATATCTATAGCAAAACTGTCTTCTAAGGTTGTAAGGACCAGAATACACAAGAGACTTCTATAACTCAAATAAACCAAACACCTCAAGAACAGAGAATTTTTTTTCCTATTTAACACAAGTATTGGTATAGTCAGAATGTTTTCTGACATAGATTTAGTGGATGTTTGTTTGGACATATTAACAGAGTGATAGATGTCAGCTGTTAAAATAAAACAGAGACATGTTTCCTTCAAGCTCACAGCACCTTTTTCACTCAGTTCATCATAGTAAAAACAACCAAAAGCCTGAAGCAGCTCTACCTAATCCATCCCAATACCTGAAACAAATCTGTGGGTTTAGTACTTGGAATGGTGCTAAAGATGGACCACCTCAGCAAAACTGTGAACCACCCCTGTGTCAAGCTAAGGACTGAAAGAGAATTGCTGGTGTGCTGTACACGTCGATCCTCAGAGGTGAAAGAAAACAATATTCCACTAGACCCACTATTGTCCATGAAGTACATTCATTTGACCCATCTTGGTCTTCTGGTATCCTCAAAAAGTGTTTCAGCATCTTATCTTTTCCACACTGAAAAACACCTGTGGGGTCCGATGTGCAAACAGAGTAACAGCTCACACCTGGTTAGACTTCTCCACAGCCGCTGGGCCGTTATAAAAGTTGTTAGGAAGAGAGGTGCAAAAGAACAGGGGCAAAATTTTCGATAAACCAGAAGTTGCACATATTCTTCTAACTTACAGGGACATGAAAAAAAGCAATGTGGACACCAGAACCAGAGCTTTAGGTAAACATGAGTATTCATGTTCCCTTCTGAAATGGTGGGATTCAGCTAAACATTAAAATAACATAGTCATTAGATTTATTACTACAAAATGAAAATATTTTCATTATAGTTCAATGAAGTTATCATTTAGCACAGAGGCGCAACAGCAGTCCAGAAGCATTTAAAGCAGTTATTGTGCTTATATCTGAACATATGCTTAAAATAATTTGCAGCGTTACGACATCATATTACAAAAACAAGTTTGTCAGTCTGACTTTACAGTGAAAATAATGTACATTGATCTTCCTTGACAGCAATGAAAACCCAATGACACCCTTCCCTGCCCCAGAGATTGCACGAAATATAACTGCATTTGGTGGAAAATAACTTGCTTTGGAGGTTAACTCCTTTCTGTAATCTACTTTTCTGCAAGCAGCTGCAAATTAATAGAAACATCAACTCACCCTCTCTGGAAGAGGTCCACATTATGGAATTTGTGTAGCTCCACAGAAAACTCGACCGTTCCCTGGACCTCAGACATGATTTTTTCAGGTCATCACCTAAACAACACATATACACAGGCATTATAAAAACTTGAAGTATCTTGCTTTAAAAGTCCATGAATGGATTACTACATTTTATTCAGCATCTAGAGGTTCCTGCAAAGCTTGAAATTGACTGAGATCAACTGGAATCTTTCCAATAACATCATTGAGCTCCATCTTCAGGAAGACTTGCTAAAAACCAGATCAAAGCAGCAATTAAAAGAGGTAAAAAGTTTAATTAAGCCTGAAGACAGAATGATAATATTATGGAAAGTATAAGAAACAAAAAGTAAATAACATATTATGTGTAAGAATCTCAAAGCAAATTTTAATTAACCTTCTTGCTACTCTTGTACGGGAAATTGATTTTTTCTTCCCATTTTACCAAATGGCAGATATCCAGGGTCAGCACAGCTCATTTCAGTAAAAGCACAGGCTAAGAAGACAAAAACCCCAGACAGATGAGAGCAGAATTCAGAATTATCTTGCTTTTGACTCCTCCTATAACTTAACTAAAGTCCTGGAAGGGAAGCTTCTGAGGGATTATGAATAATTTAAAGATTAATGAATAGAAGAGATTCTTCTAAGGGAAACGCTGACAATCAGAGCACCTAATAGGCCAAAACAGACGAATCAAGATTTTGAAGCATTGCAGCCATTTGCAGATGATACCTCAGATGTTCATTGAATAGAATAATTTAGGTTTGAAGGGATCTCTGGAGGTCATACTTTACTCAAGGAAGCTTTGGGAAAGTAAGTTTAATACAACCGTGTAAACCCTTAACATTTCCCTAATAGCAGCAGAGGCAAGCCAAGGACTTTTACAGATTTTGGACAGATTTTGAATTTTCTATTTACTTTTTTCTCCTTTTCTCCCTGCAAGTCTACATCTGGCAATTTGCAAGCTGTCTAGAAATTGTCTATAGTGTGGAGAAGATAGAGATCAGATTTGTTCAATTAACACATTCGTAAGCATCATTTTGGTAGCTATTTGACAGCAGCCAAGTACAATCTCTGAGGAAGACCCATGTCAGGGCTATTAATAATTCCCATGTCTGAGGCATAAGTGGCTTTAGGGGACATCCATTTCAGACTGCAAAGCGGAGAATTTCTCCATTTGTACTAACCAGTAGTTTCCATGTCACTCAGAGATTTGACCATTGTCTCCAATGAAGTGGGAATGAAGAGGAATTTGATACATTAAGTCCTCAGAGAAGCAGAAGGTTGTAGCTTTCTGATAAGTCTCAGTGCTCAACCCTGATTAGTAATTTTTCAGCTGACTGGCTTATTACATGGCTTAATTTAAACTATGCTTTCTTTCTGGTCATCCTCTCAAGCACTACCATTTCTCAAAAAGAGCTCCCTTCAAAGTTAAAAGGTTATTGGGTTTTCATTCACTCTCCTCAAAAACAAACATTGCAGATGTTGAGTGTGGAATGAAAAGAATGGGACATAAAATGTATGCAATACATATAAGAGATGTCAGTAACTGTGAAGAAGAAAAGGACAATTGCCTAGCTACTCATCTGATATATCTCTAAGGCACGGAACTCTACATTAAGTTGTGTCAGGACATGATTTAGGAGCAGTGAAGGTAAACTCAAACATTATCACTTGACAAAGTACTATTTTTTATTTTTTTTCCTTCCATTTGAACAGGAATCAGACTAATCTTTTCTCATTTTGCCTTTTCACACAAAGGATTTGTATACTGTTCATGAGGCATGTATACCACATATCCACCTGGTTATGTGGCTGATAGTCTTGTCTGAGCACACAGCATCAAAATAAATTGGACTGTGTGTGAGAAGCCAAGACAAAACCACACAAAATAACAAAGTGATACTTTGACAAGGTATTTAACCTCCAGGAGAGTGCTAATTGGAAGAATTGCCCCTGGATAAACCTGCATGGTGTTCCGATGTGTATTTCCCTAGACCAAAAGCTCAGGATCAAAGGAAACTCCATGCTTTTGAAGACACCAGTTTAAAGAGGAGAGGTGTGAACGGATGGCCAGCCAGTTCAGACCAGTACTAATGTTGTCCAAGATACAAAGAATGACATGAAGTTAAGGTAAGCTAGGGTGAATGAAAAATTAAATACATGGAAATACAAACACACATCTTCATTCTATTTACATTTTATTTTGCATGCTCTGTACCTTCTCAAAACAAATATAGCAGAATCATCCTAAAAAGCCCCAAACAAACAAACAAACAAAAACAACAACAAAACACCTGATAAGTTCTAAAAGTGACCTCTGGTACACCTTAGCATCACGGCACTTAACAAGTTCAAAGCAAAGTTGCTCAGAGGCAGGAGCATCGTGCTTCAATGCAAGAAGCCATGAAATTCAACAAAACTGCTGCAAGAACCCCTGGATCAAGAAAATATGTGTGCTTAAAATGATGCACTAAATGTTTGGTGCTGTACCAGCTTCCTCCTTAAAGGAATCTGATCACAGCCCTTCAAAATCCACGGCTGGTGAAGGACCTCTGGCTACCCCTTACTCACTACTGATGACTGTGGAGGACAACCTTGGGCTATAAATAGAGGAATAGTCAGTAAAAATAACACTGAAGTGAAAGATGCCATTACATCAGCATTGTAAACACAACAGGGAATGTTGCCAGTACTAAAGTATCATTCATTTCTCTAATAAGCAATTTAAAGAAAAATGTAGAAATGTTTTTTCAGAAGGTTTTGGTACATGCTGTTTTTCTAAAATGTCTGGTTTTAAGTCAAAGCCTTTGTATTTTCCAGAAGAGGACTGAAGATAACACTAGTAAATATCCAGGGCAAGCTACTAAAGCAACATGGGAAGTGTTGTGGTGATGCGCTTCTGTAAAAGAGGTGTCCATGCTCATTCTCATCACTTCCAAAGCACTGATTGCTTCATAAGGTGCTGCCCCTCTCTCCGTTTGTGCTGTGCTGTCCTACACTCACTGATGTTATGAGTCAGATCACCTTTTTGACAATTTGTCCTTCCAACTACGCTTGGTGTCCTAGGAAAAGACAACCAATTTCCATTGTCATTTTACTTGTAGCAAGGAGACACTAACTGAAAATCATAATCCTTTATACAAAGAAAGCCCCATCAAAATCTACGTGTTTAAAAATTGGAGACTGTCTAGCTTGTATTTTTAAAGGAAGGCTTGTTTTTACTCCCCACGTCTCCGTTGTTGTCAGTGGAGTTACTTTCTTCACTGGAGGTTGTTCAACATACGATGCTGGCCAAACTTCTGTAGTTTTTTTCATTTTTATCTTCTGTTTGCCTCTCTTTGACTCACAGTATTTGTGCTGATGACATTTTAGAGATACAGTCAACCGACCAAGCCCTCTGACAGCCAGTGATTAGTTGGTTATGTACCATACACACACCTTGAGGCTAAAAACCAAGTCTGACTATTCCCTGCTGAGAGAGCGTCAGCATCAGCCCAAGCAAAGGGAGTAGAGGAAGGTGAGATGGGGACAGAGCAGAACATTCATTTAGGAGAATAAAGCTGCCTCTTGGGAAACACAGCACATACTATCTCCAGGATAGCACCGCTGTCCTTACTGCTTTTAAAGCAGTTTTTATTTTATTGTGAATTTCTTCAGAGGCTGGCGTTTGTTGCTAGCTGGGCATTTTAATCTCTTTATTTATTTGTTAATAATTCATTGGTTAAGCTGGTTAAGCCTGTAGAATAAAGTTACAGTGAGATAACCTCATTCTCCTCTTCACAAATGCCTTCACCTACCGTAAAATTCTAAGGAACAGAGGAACAAAGTAGAAGAAGGACTATAAACATACGCAAATATGCTCTGAGATTAAAGTATTAAGAGAAGAAGCACACTCATTACACCAAGTCTCTTTTATGTTGTTGTTGTTGTTTGTTTTTCCTTATTAATTAAATTGTCCCAGTGTTCACTCCCATGTATCTGAACTGGATCCCAGTTCTTACGGCACTGATTGCATTTCAATAGCTTATTTTGAGCATACATTAATTGCTTGAGTCAAAGCAGTCACAAATGTCAGTAAATCCTTTCACTGCAACCTTGTCACGAACTGTTCTCTAGTTTACAGAATCTCTCACTTTTTCTGCCAGCACATGAGAAAAATAGGAGAGGTGAGGTCTTAAACAAAACAATTATTTCAAAACTTAACTCGTTTTGTTAAAATAAATCAAGCCAGTAATTCTCTTCTAAGATTTTGAGTGATATAAGATATCTCCTTTACACTTTCAAAAGGAGACAATCTAAATGCAACACAAGGCTTGTTTAGGAAAGAAAAAAAAAAAAAAAAGAGTTACAATATTTTATATTTTACCCTTTCTCATTATAAATTACCAATATAACAGGGCTTAGATCTCTCATAAGTAATAATTTTTTAGATGATTCTAGGGGAGAGATGGCACTGAATTTTATCCAGAATACCTCTTCTTTTCCTAAGACAGTTTTGTTTGTTTACCCAGCACTGCTGAGAATAAAGAATTACTGAAATGTTTTGGTTTGTTTTTTTCTT
>VWYH01006539.1:87500-89377 GCA_013399365.1 Pampusana beccarii | reverse complement strand
TCTGCATTCTATTGGTCACCCTTTTCAGCTTTGGAGCACAGCGTCCAAAAAAACATGCAGTTATTTAGAAGGTACTTAGAAGAACTTAGCTGAAAGAAAAATTCACTAAAAGAGAACTGGTCTTGTCACCTGTTGGAATCCTGAGGAATATTACTACTGATTAAAGCTTGTTCCAGTACTGCCTTCTTTGTGAGAGCAAAAGTCACACATTCTCTGGAACCCAGTTTTAGTGAATAATATTCCTCAGAGCTAGAATATGAAAATTATTTCCAAGTTGGTCTAAACTTCCTCGTGAATTTGAGATATTAGTCAACAAATTTAGTGTTCTTGTTCCTATGAGTTCAAGTATCAATAGTATTGTTTTATGCTTTATTACATCAGTTAACCAGTTTTGTTTTCTTTAGTGAGATCGACTCATCTAGATAAATTTGACTTCACAATAATTTTTTACGCTTATAATGCTCAAGACCGCAAATTTAATCCTGAACTTAATTTAAACTATGAAATTTTATAACAGAAAATAATCTTCTGTTTGATCTGTATAATGAATCAGCTTCCATAAAAATCACTTGCTCAGAAAACGATTGAATTAAAAATATTGCATGATGTTAACAAAAGTATTAAATGTTGATCAGAACAGCTTGATAGAATGACAAACTAAGGTGAGAATGTTCTCTGTAAGCTAATATAATGTTCTACCCAAAACAAGCCATAGCATTTCCTTGAATTAATTTCTACTGTAAGTGCAGTGACTATGGTTAGACTTGTGACTTTCAGAAAGGAGCTTACTCTCTATCTTAAAATGTTCAGTGCTTGAAAATGAGCTGTTCTAAAGACTGATTATCTTCACTGCTACTTTTCCAATTACAGCTGGTTTAAATACAGAGGTAACCAGCCTACTTGTTTTTCTCTGATACTCTTTTCTGTATACATTCAAATATATATATATGTATGTATATATATATGGCCACTATAGGCTTCTGTTAGGTATTTGGCAACGTTACTGTTCACACTGTACTCACCCCTAAGCCTCATGACACTCTTTCTGTCATGCCAGGGAAAAAGTTTGTGCAGATGTATAGTGCTGTGGAACGAGAAACTGATTTGGAAGAAGAGCAGTTAACGGGAGAAAATACAAGTTTTGGAGGAAGAGGAAGGAGAATGACAATGTGGCAAGACAGGGCATGATTTTGCACTCTAGCACAGTTGAATTTAATAGTGAACTGTAGGCTTAACCTCATCATTACACTACAATACGGTGAAAGTTCACACTCAGATGATTGTTTATTCTGATTCTCACCACCCTTCATAAAATGAAGTGCTTCTGAAGAGGAAGATCATTCCTCAAAGAAGTGGATTGTGTCATATTCTGTACCAGTATTTTAGATGCTTGAGAATATTTACTTGTGAAACCATTGGTGACTCTGGACCACCAAACAAATAAACAAAATTCTTGTAAATAACCTCCCAGATTCAGCAAAATACTTTTTCTTTATATTTCAAACCCAGATTTTTTCACAATGAGATGACGTTAAGGTTAAATACAGGAAAGCATTTTACTACCAAAGCAGTTTACTTTCTCCTTTGGCCAGTGGGCAATGTTTCAATATTTACTACACGGGTTTACCCACTTAATTGCCAAAGTGTCATTGTTCTGCTGTCATATGATGCACATGGTTGCAACTGGAGAAAATGACAGTGAATTTGATGGGCAATAGGTCTACTTAATATTAGGGTGAGTAGAATTCCGTGGATGGACGATTGTCCTTTTAGAGTTGGATTCAGTAGACATTAAGACTATCTATTTTTAATGCTTATGGTTATGATTGTTCTCCTGTTGTACAGTACATTTTGAGATGCTAGCACAGAAATAAGAT
>VWYH01006539.1:0-82500 GCA_013399365.1 Pampusana beccarii | reverse complement strand
GGAAATACGAAAGACTTTTTTGACATTGAGGTTTTTTCTTCCAAGTAATAGCTTGTTGGTGGACAAACTTGAAAATGTTTGAAAACAAAATGGATGTTAAATTTGTAAAAAGCATCCTTGAATTATAACTTCTGGTGTTCTTTCTATAGGAGTTTGTGAGATCTACATTGAATAAAATAAAATAATCTCTTTAAAGGTCAAAATCTTTGGAGCTTGTAAAGCTTTTTGCTGTATCCTGGAGCACTTTATCTGGCCTTATATTTACACTATTCTGAGCTCTGTTGTCCAAGAAGTAGAAATTCGTACTGGTGCAAATGTGGTAAAATAGCAATCCAATTAACACTATACTCATTTTAACACATATGTGATATGTAACAAAAATCTAGAAGTTGTTTGTAACTGTGAAAAACCTTCTTGGTACTCAGTACTTCATAGTGTAAGCTTTTTGCAGGACAATTAACCTTAGCATATAGAGCAGCAGCTCTGAAAATAAATACGCTGGAAAACACAGAAGAAAGACATCATGGTTAATGCAAATTAATGTAATCATAGATTCAGAAAAAATAAACTACTCCAGTGCCACAGTTTATTTAGTTTTGTTACTTGACAGTCTTAACCTTTCTTTCTATTCCAGTGATTCATATTTATGATCTTTGTTGTGAAATGATTTTGCCAAAATATATTTATATTAATCCATTTTTTTCCATTTTTGACTGATTCCTAAAACAAAAAACCACCAAACAAAATCAAGAATAGATCTATTTCACAATTACTCTTGCTCAATGCACTAGGATTTTTTTATTGTGACTTAAGTCTTTTTCCTGAGATCTGTGTGCTACAGACACATTTTTTTAACCAGAGCAAATTCAAGTGCAGCTTTCAGACCAGTCAAACCCAAGAGACAGGCAGGAGGGCAGCCCTTCCTCAGCTTCTCTCTGCATTAGCCTTTCGTACTCAGTCTCCATCGACCTGTCAGAAACATCACAGTGATTGACTGCCCTGGCAGATGTGCCGCTATAACAGGTAACTTGATCATCCAGACCCATCTGTCTCTCAGTCCTCTTCAATTCACACTTTCAAAAATATTAGAGATTGGGGAGGGGTTGGATTCTTTGTTGTGATTTTTTTTTTTTTTTGATGTAGGGTATCTGTATTTCACAAAAGTTTACCCTCAGTAAATGAATGGTGATGTGCAGTATTTGAGCCATATCCTACTGAGAGGAGCTTCCTAGCATTGTTCGGTGTCAGTGTTTCAGATCTGGGTTAACAATATCCAGAGAATTTAAAAACTTGCTTGTAAGATGTCTAAAATTAAGGACAGTTTTTAGAACCACTGTGGTAATAATAGAATGATGTTTCAAAGATAACAGTTCCAATGTGAGACAGATGGGCTGTTTAACTGCGCTTAGTGAGATGAGGGGATCTGATTCAGTGGGAGTATTTTCACGTCTTCTCTTCAGTGCCCACAGCCTGGCAAATGTTGTGACATCATTAAGCTGAACTGCTGATTTTAGATGGGTCTGGAACAAGAACGGGCAGGGGTAACTCAAGCTTCCTGCTGAAATGTAGTTAACTAATTTACTCGTGTCACTATTTCTGATAATTACTTTTCACCAAAATATTTTGCTGTGCTTGTGTGTAGAGGATTTCATTCTACAAGTCAACACCCTAAGTGTTGTAGCCTCACAGGATCTATCAACAGCTTCTATTAAGAGAGAATATAATCTTGGTGAGAGCAGTGGCTAACACTTCTCTTTTCTATTTCTCAGTAAAGTCTACTGCATACTCACTATCAAGGGATGTACATTGGCACAGATGACATAGTTCACAATATAAGGGGAAGTAACATACTGAAGCAAGCAAAACAAGGTAAAATGAATGACAACTGACAAAAAAGCAAGTGAACTCGGAATATTTTTTTTCAAATGAGAGGAATAAAAATATGCTAAGTGTGTACATAAGCAATGACACATGCAGAATAAAAAGAGATAAATAATGGGGGGAGGGGTAGAGGACTGAGGAGTATGTAAAAGCAGAAAAAACCTCTCAGGTGCATATCTGCAAGGTTTTTGGATCAGACTAGAAACCAAGGTGACACTGAGAGACACAGCAAAATAAAAGTTTCGTGCCTTCCTGAAAATTATGCTTACCATCCTGAACCTAGAACTTCAGCAGGATCTAAACCACTCAAGCAGTGCCTGTCATTTCATTAATAAATTTCAATGAGTAAATTATATCAGATTCACAGTTTTTGTGAGGGAGTCTGTAATTATGACCCTATTGCTTTGATTTTTGGAATGACGAAAAAACCAGAAAATTATTCACTCTTAATATAATGCATGATATATATGGAGGATTTGTGGTGCACAATCCTTTGTTCCAAAGCCAGAAAACCAGGTAGAATGACAATCATCACCTTGTCACGATTCATGGAACAGAGCACTGGGGAAAACAAATGTGTAGCTGAATACAGACAGCTGAGTGTTGGCACAGGCAAGGGAAGGTGTAAAGGACTCATAAGAGATTACTTTGTGGATTAACTACTCTTTTTTTCAAATGCACACCTTCGTGAGACGGGCACAAACTCTTCTGAATGGAATGATGAGTGCAGTTTGGGAAAATGAAATGCCAGTTTTCCACATTTCTTGAGGTTCTCAGGCTGCAGATGGAGTGAAGATTTGAAACAATGAGTTCTGAACAGATGAAACTGCTACAGACGCTTTGTAACAGAGTTGCCTGACCATATCTCTGTATGGTTGTAAGCCAAGGTAGGCTTCTTCCAAGAGAGCTGGTGCTTCATTTCATGTACATCTTAGGAACTTCTGGGTAAGTAATACTGATACTGCATTATCTGTGACAGGCACGTTCTATGTTAGTCTTGCGCAATACTTACCTAGATTTTAATTAAGTTATTAAATAGGTTTCTTATGTAATAATCTATAAATAACAGGCATGGAATTCTAAAAAGTAAACCTATCCCAATTTAATTACTTGTATCAAGGGAAATGTGCCTTTCTGAATGATTTGTATTTCTCATCTGGGAAGAAAGTTATCTAGAGACTAAACACTGGGACCTCATGGCAATCAGCACTCTTGAAAGGGCAGACTAGAAGTTATATCCAAATAAAATACATTTATAACCAAATATTGCCTCAGAAACTCAGAGCTTGATCTGAGCTTATTTGATCACTTTCTAACTTGATAGTAAACATATTAAAATATGCATATATAGTACAAAAATATATGTTGGTATATAGTCTTTGCACAGTGCTTAGAAATCAACAATATACATATACAGGTAAGATGACATAATAATTACATCTATGACTGTTTGAAAAATTAAATCAGTAAAAAGATTTCATGGTCACCAAATCTGACCAAATGGTAATGAACTGTAAGTGTATTTCACACTATTATAGAAAGTAACTCTCTGTCAAGGTTTGATTGCAGGGCGACAATAAACCATGGCAGATGCTTTGTTAACCCCCTCTCACCCCCAGCCTGCTTTAGCTGTCCCCAATCCCCCACCACTAAGTACTGGTGATAGGAAGGCAAAGAAGGACCAAAAGAGAGAGAGTTGGAAAAAAATTAGAAATGTTTTACTAATGCTACTAAAATAATAGAGAAAATAATACAAAATATACAAAACAAATCTTGAATTCCCCGGCAAAGATCAGCACTGCTCCAGCAGCTGCAGAGCAAGCCCAGAAATCCTGGGGTGGATTCTGCAGCAAACCAGAACTGGATTCAGACTGTCACTAGGCCTCAGATTTGGAGGCACAGCAGGCAGGGTGCTTCCCAGATGTTGGCCATAGTTGAAGAAGAGAAAAAAGGGACGAGATCCCTGTGGTCTCCCACTTTTGTATGAAGTATCATGTGAATGGGATGGAATACTTAGTTGGTCAGTTTTAGTCACCTGTTCAGTTCGCTCCTCCTTGTCCCTCTCGCTTACAGGGTGCACATCCTTATCAGCAACCTTGCGTTCCATTGGTATGTCTACCAAAACATGTATCCTACTTTAGAAAAGTGCAGTTACTAAGAAGACTTTAGCTGAAAGGAAGATTCACTAAAAGATAAACTTGTCTTGGTTTTAACAAAACCAGGACACTGTCCCAGTGTATCTTTCAACGCTTGGTGCCAGTCTTGCAAAATGAACAATCTGAGTTAATCCATTTGGCCTGGCAAGGTGCAAACACACATAGCTGTCTTTCAGGACTCAAACTGTAAGAGTCTATCACTAGAAATGCTGTGTTCTGCATGTGAAAAACCATAAAATAATAGGCCTGGAAAAAACAGGAGAGTGGGCTTGAATAAAACAGGAGTGGAAGTATATGCATTCAAATAGTAGGACTCAGGGTGTGATTTGTGGTAAGACAATCTCAAGACTTCCTCATTCAACTCTTTGAGAAATCTGGTTTTGGTACAAGGGAGAAAACTTTCTTTAGCACTATTATTCAGTCTTCTGTCTTAATCTAGCATAACTAATAGCACTGCTTCTGTGTTCTTTTAGGGTAGATACCAGAAGATATCTGAATAGTATGTGAGAGCTGACCATGCAAAGCTAAGAATGAACGTTGCATCAGCAGTTTTCACTACTGTAGGGCCCTCAAATATCAATTGAAAGAAAGCTGTCTAAGCAAATTGAAAGCTTCAGTCTGCTTCTTCACTTAAAATATTTGAGGAACAAATGAATAATTTTCTTTGTTCCATCTTTGCATGCACCACAGTACGCATCCTCTTACATAAACTGGAAAGAAAAAAAAAAATATTGTATTGTTACTATTTGAAGTTTATTGTATTTTCTGTTTATGTTTTTTCCTTTGCAATTTTAACAATTCCCAAAGTGAATGTAAATACACATAAACAGAAGTTGCCTGTATGGTTGTTTAGATTTAATATGAAATACATAAACAGGACTTGAATCAAGGGATTAGAACGCATATGTTTCTCTTAAGTTAACACTCCAACAACATACCTAGTTATGTTTTCTTACATTTTTTTCTTATCAAAGCTTCAGAAGAAAGGATAGGAAGTGGCCCTCTTACACTTAAGTAATTCTCTAGGGCATCTCCTTGAAAAAAAGGAAATCTAGGACTAGTCACCCATAGGCAATGGGGAATCTGTTGCTTATGTTTCATAGGAAAAGGCAATTATATAAAAGTGAGACTCCATTTTAAGTTGTCTCTTAGAAGACTGTAGCAGGTGCACTGCACTTTGTGAGGATCACAGGTTTTTGGGGCATGTAACAAGACTTTAAGGACTAGCCATTGAGTAGCTTTCAGGCACTTGGGAGAAAGAATGCCTGATTTGTGGCACCCGCTTTCATTTTAGTGGAAGCCAGCTGCTATCCTCACCAAAATACGAAGGAGTTTGGGACACTAGGCAGGAATGATTAAGTATCTCAAGAACTTTGAAGGCAAAATACGAGGAATCCTCCAGAGGTCAAAACAAATAACCAATTTCAATTATAGTCACTTGTAAGTGAAGATCCCTTCTTCGCATAAGAAGTTGTTTATTTTGGATTTGGTCCTATGTCCACAAAAAGACATAGTCTCTACATATCAATATAGTTCAATACCTAAAATGGGATGCACCATAGCTCATGAGATGACTAGAAAAACACTTAAAGTAGTCATTGGGTGACTGAAAATGTGAAGGTGCACTTCAAATATTGCATTTCTCTGGGGCCACAAATCTTAGACTAGATTAGCAACATCCTCCCCTTGAGTTCCCAGAGCTAAACCATTTTCTAGACTTAAATTCTGAAGTCCTGCACGAGGAAAGGGGGCAGATTTTTCTTTCAGAAAGAATCATTTAAAGTTTTAAATCAAGAGTAGTCTTTTAGAAATTAGAGCACTCACATGTATAGGACACAGTCTTTCAGTTTTGTGTTTGACTGAAGTAAGTCACCTGAACACACTGAAGGGCTTTTTGCGGGGGGAGGTTTTGGACATCGTGTATTATTACATATGTTTTTTGGGGTACAATTTCATTTTTTAAGAGCCCTTGCATTACAGGCATAATAGTCCTTGAATTGGAGAGGAAAACAAAAATGTGAATAAACACAGGTATCATTCTGTTACCTAAAGGAGAAGCCACTCACCTGTGAGAAAATTTAGATTGTCTTTGCCATTTGACACTTTTAAGGTTGTGGGCTTGTTTGCTTTTTTTTTGGTTGGGTGGTTGTGTGTTGGTTTTGTTTGTTTGTTTGTTTGTTTTTATGTACTCAAAAGCATAGGCTTTTGGATAACTTTGCTACCAGAATCTTTGGTACATTTCAGGTGCCCATAGGCTGCTCTAAAATGGGAACTCTTAAAAAACCTGAAGTTTGTAAAGTAGTAGACTACTCTTGTGTGAACTTACGTTCAACTTTATAACAGAAATACCTCTAGATTATAATCATAGTCCTACGTGTCTGTTGGTGTGCAAGTCTTTGGAATCTGAGACGTACTTGAAAAAGTATCTTGATTAAAAAAAAAAGAAAACAACAACAAAAAATATCCAAAGCAACAACAAAAATCAGCTTTCTAGTTATCATGTTATGCTTAATATTTTTACAAAAGATCTCTTCTGAATGATATTTGGCTTTTCCAAACACTGTGTTTGCTTCTGTTTTCTGAAAGATAGCTCTAGGTCTATGCATATTTTATCTCTGCCCTTTTAATGCTCTTTCTAGTTAATTATCCCAATACAAAAAGCCTAAAGCAAATATATTTTAGCAGTTTATAATATGAAAGTATCTTGCCCTTAGTATATACTAACAAGATCTGTACATGCAATTATTATTAGCAAGCACTCCACCTACTGGTTCAAATTATGCCAGACAAGCAATCAGAAAAATAGTTCATGTTCTAATAAGAGCTTTACTGCCTAATGGTGCAATCATTCTGGTTCCCAGTACTTTAAGTATTTATACATCTTCTGTGGAACCAATCAGGTATATATATATACCTTTAAACTGTTATTCAAATTCATTAGCAAAATTCACCTAATTTACTTTCACAGATGACTATCCTAACTAGTATTTTGCAACCTTAGCTGTGAATGTCAACAGAGTAAGTGTCAATAAAAAGCACAAAACAGAAACCACGAGATGTTTTTCTTTTGGTATTTCATATGTATATGATCTCTAGAAATGAGTTTTTAGAGAAGGATTTAAAAAAAAAAAAAAAGTAAATAAAAATGCAGCCTGGCATAGAAAATGTAAGTACTGAAAATATGTAAATGCTGACTAAGCTCCTAATACTTCATCTTCAGAACCGTGGTAAAGGCAACAGAGGAAAAAATACTATGGTACAGTGGTGAGCTTAGTAGAATTTAGTAGAATTTAGTAGAATTTAGTAGAATTAAGATAGAGCTTAGTAGAATTTAGTAGAATTTAGTAGAATTAAGATAAAATAAAACAGTCATAGCTAAGAAGTTTTACTAAAATGGGCATCATTTTTTAAGATACACACACTCTTACATACATGTATCAGCAAGCCATCTCTATTTATTTTTCAGTACAACTCATTATGCAATTATTTGCGTATAATCTGCATAATGTCTGGATATTATTTCTTTCACACACATTTCCCACTGAAGTCTATGGGACATTTGTGTATTCAGAGAATGCACAATTGCTTCTATTCATGTATAGATTAATACAGCAAATGATATGAACTCATAGATGAAAATCAGGTTACGTATGGATGCAGAAGCAAGAACTGCACCAAAATAGAATTACTTTAAGAAACAATTTTGCAAGAATGTGTGTTATTTTTACAGACAAATATACTGTACAAAATATGTGTTTCTTAAATTGTCATTTGAATTTTGTTATCAAATTTCCATCAAGTACACTATCAATAATAAGACATCTTAAGCATGTTCATTTTCATTGATATGATGAGGTCTTCTGCTATCAGCGACTTTATGTTGTGCTAACTGAAACAAACACTGATACAATATGGTACAATGCAATAGGAAAGTCATGCACTAAGGACTGAAGATTGTCTTTCCTGCCCATTCCAGCTGCTGCTTTGCAAAACTGCTTAGAAGCCTGACATATTAGTACACATGTCAATATCAAAACATGCAGTTGTGGATGGAGTCACTCTTTACAGGAAAGAATTTTAACACAGGGAGAGAAAAAAAAAAAAAACTAGCCCACTAAAATAAACACAAAACAAAGAATGTGGAAACACAGCACAAATCTACCCAACAAAATTTACCTGACCCTTTAAAGCTCACCAAAACATGACAGAAGGTCCCTTTGATAGTCTGTATCATATATATGTTCTGAGACTGTGCTGCCCATATGTTCAATAAAACTGTTGAATCTCAAAGTTATAATAATTTGCAACGAGGTGCCAGAACCAATTATTAAATATCATATGATCCAGCAGAGATGAAATAAAAATATACAGGGTCGATTTTACTGGCTCTGACTGTTATGAAGGCTATAAAATACTTAGAATTGCAGTTTAACTTAAGGGGAGTCTTAAACACTTCCTTATGCTTAAATTTTGCTCACAGTAGAATATCAGAAGCCAAATGCAGATGGTACGTTTTTCTAGGTACAAAGAGAAGATTGCCCTTATAGTTATTGATTTGAATATAAATTTAGTAAAAAAAAAAAGAGATGCTATTATGATATCTTTTAATAGCATAAACCTTTGTTCAAAAGAGCAAGTGACAGCCAAAAGTACAATCCAAGTGAGAAAAAAGGTACAGTGTGATTAGATCAGTGAATGATACCATCTCAGCCAAATAGCTGCCTATAGTGTGGAAAAAGAAGACACTTAGTCCTAAGTGTAAACAGTCATTATTTATTTACCATGACATCTCTTAAACATGAATGAGTGAATGTTTTAAATACTGGTTCCCATCTTTTAGCCGAGGTCAACTGTTTCACACTGGTCTGTGCATTTTCTCAAGCTGTAAAACCTAGAGGTTGACCTGAGATGTTTATATGATTTTTTATTTGTTATTAAATACCAAGAAGGAGTTTCGCTAGAATTATTATTTATTAAGTTCTCCATAAGACCACATAAATGTGCATTCAAGTTAACCATGGAGCATCTTCCTACTGTGTGTGTCTAAGAATTAAATATTGTATTATACAGTAGGACAAAAAATGTTTAATTTCTGGCAGTGAATGCAACCTTGATCTTAATACACTATGGCTGCAAGCATCAAAATGTTGTTGCTGCAGGAAAAAAAGTATTTCTGCCCTCAGTTATCAGAGCACTGCAAGAATAGGACCATGTTTGTCTATGTATGTTTACAGCACCTGTCAGCCGATACACGAGAAACAAGAAGAGTAATGTAAACTGATCCCCGCCTTTTGCTGAATATTTAATGCAGTCTGCTGGAAAGAAAAGCACAAACATTCTACTTTTCCAAAGCCTGTCTTCCTTGCATTCTTCTAATTTTCTCTGGGGAGGGATGGGTTTCGAACTTGGTCACTGCTAGTGCCCATTTGCTTCTGGATCTTTACTTTTCATTCTTGGCTTTCTTCCTGTCTCCTGAAACTAAATTTACTTCATTTTAGCCACCTCATAGCAGACTTGTGTGTATATATTTTCAAGGAAATCTGATTGTCTCTATAGATTTTTAAATCAGCTTTCAGATCAAGTTCAGAATTTGTAAACTGTTGTGTCGTTGCATCAGGCAATAGTGGAACACAGACCTCAGATGTACATAATCCAATACTATAAAGTGATCTTTAAATGAGACAACTAGGGCATAAGCAGATTAAAGTGGCCAATAATGAGAAAACAAGTGCCCATTCCAAGAGCAATTGTAAGAAATTTAAGCCTCAGGAAGTTGCATTATACATTTTATTAAATTGAGGGTATATTCACACTTATTGTGGCTTGAAATTTGAACCAGTATTTTCTGTCTTTGGTTACCTTACTTCAGGATTCCTTAATGGACTGAAGATGTAATGCATAATATCATATGACTGCTTTAAGTTTGCAAGTTAGTTTCTCAAAAGTTGTAATTTAATTTAAACTGACAACTCTACAATAAACCACTGTTCTCTCATAGCAAACAGTATCTGACCTAAAATGCATGTAACAAGACCCTAAGATTCTAACAAAATCCTACTTTGTCATTTTAACCTTGTTTGCAACAGAAAGAATCTACTTTTGAGCAGCAATACCAGTTAGTACTATGTAAAACTTTAGCTTTCAAAAATATTTAAATAATATTTATATTCAGACCCTGCTGTTTTCCCAATAATCAAGACAGAATGAAGAAAAGATTGAGCATCCCATTCAAGTACAAAGAACAAATTTATATCTACTCCAAAGGAGTCCTTTTTAAAAAGATATCTTAAGTGTTACCTGTTTACACAGGAAAATAGATAATCTGAACAGTGCCAGACAAGAGAAACTATGGTAGAGAAAATCACTCTAAAATTACATGTAGTACAGTGTGTAAATTGTGAAACATCATAATTTCTAAGAGGCTAAAGATTTGGTTAATCAAAGGAAATGGAAGAGGTGTGGCCTTTGCATCTCTTGAATATTCAAAGAGTCACAGGTTGCTTTGGCAGTTTCAAGACAAACCTCCCCATGAGTTCCACCACATTCTCTAAAATAAGATTGATTCAGAAGCTATACTGAGTGTGGTCGGCTACCTGTGGAGAAGTCACTGCTGTTAGTTCCAGGTGGAAAATATAAAAACAATTATTCCCTGTGGGTGATGGTTTGTTTAACAACTCCATGGTTCCACCTTCCTGAAGCTTGGAATATTCTCCTGGCAACCTCATCACAAATTTTGATGCAAAAATGCTTCTGTCAGTTTTGGGAGAAAGCAAGGCAAAACTGATTTGATCCCACTCTTTTCCCTCTGTTGTCTTGGTGTATTCTTATGGAAAGTAACCTTTTTTCTCCTTTATGCAACACTGTCCTGAGGTAATGTCTATATTGCTGAAAAATACTGCAATTGAAAAAAAATATATTTCTGACATGGTGCCACCAGTTTCTAGGTCCTAGAAATGAATATAGCCTCTTACAAATTCTAAAGTCTGCCATTTATAGGAGGAATTGGCTTCTTTGAATGTCAGATGTACTCTTGCTCACAGGATTAACGTGAGCTTGTTTTTGCAACCAATGTGTCTACGGTCTGATTTGGTTATGCCATTTGGTAAGAATTAGAAGAGCTATTGGATTAAGAGTTGTAAAGGATGAACATATAATTAAAACCATGAAAAGTCTAGTATAACTCATATTTCAGTTTTGTCTTGGTCTGTATCACGTATTAATGCTGTGTTTTGCCCTGTCAGTTTTGTATTTTTCAGAAGTTAATCCTCTGTCAATGAAAAAGGTTACAAACGCATAACGTGTCAAGGAGGGTTGCATATTGTTAGTTTTATGTCTGTTCCTATATACATATGTGTATTCCAGACACAGACACATACAGATATATGTACAATGTAATTTCTAAATGCTTTGGGTTATTTTGGATGTCCATAAAAATACAAAAATTGTGTCTAGCCTTTTGCTTCTATTATTAGCAAACAATATATAGTGTCATATACAGCATAGGTTAAGAAAAATGTGAAGGTGAAAAAAGTTTACAAATCTTTTAACTAGATTGATAGGGAGGCCTTTCTAATATTTACTCAATGTGCGTACTAATGTACGGGATTTTTTTCTGGTAATGTTATTTTTTATTCATATTCCTAGTGAATATGCATAACTTACGTTTCACTACACTGTTAAAATATAGTACAATTCCCAGTATGGGAATGGCTTTTAGTTGTAATAAGGTAGAAAGCATTATTCATATATATTAGTGGCAGAAATGAGTGATTCACTGCATTGTGGAAAGGGAAGCTAAAGAGTGACGCACTGCTATGTAAATTTAGGTTATTTAGATTTGGTGGCTGATTTCAGATGCAACCTCCCATTCAGTCAATAAATTCTCCAAAGGCAGCTTAGAGTACCTGTGCAACCTCTGTCTCTTAGCTCTGTAGGAGCTGTTTGATGAAGACAACTAATGTGACACACTCCAACTAAAAGACCCTGAAGGATGTTGAAATGTTACATGGTTTCAGAGAACATGCTTGATATTTGGTTTTGGTAGAGGCAAAGAATCAAAAAACTTGAGTTAGGACTGATAGTATTAAAAAAAAATGCAGTTGTTTTCCTTATTTAAGAGGGCATACTCAGTTTCTGCAGTGTCCCAAACTTCATATTACCTGCCCTTCATCCTACCTTAGATACCCTTATGTGCCTCTATCAAAAGCTGCTGACGCAGAAATAATTAAAATAGAACTGATTCTATACCCAGTGGAATCAGTAGTGACTGGCTGATTCCTGCCCGTATTGGTTTATCCTTACATTGCGTTTTCACTTACTTCCTAAGACTAATTCTTCTCTACCTCTGGATTTTTTTGCTCTTAGTAATGAACAATAGTCAAATAAGGATAGAGGGCAAGTTTGGAACAACAAGGAAATGTGAATAGAATATGCTAAACTAAATAAATACTAACAGCATTAATTAACTTGTGAGAAGTGTCAGGAAGGCATATAATGGGTAAAGCATCTTCGAGAGAATGTATTATGACTAAGATTTCGAGGCAACAGGAAAGAAATCCTCTATGCTGTAGATGATGGTTGAATTTCCTGTTGGTTGTTTGAGCCATACATGTCAGTCAAACTCAGCCTAAACTTTATATATGATTGCTTTGCTTGAAGTTCAGTCTTTTATCTACAAAAAAGCATGTAATTTTTTCTTTCAAAATCCACCTTTCTGGAGTTCCTTCCTTACTCTAAATGCCAAGACTGAGTCAAAATTTTACAGGGAAACGCCTGTCACTCCTCTGCCCAGCAGACTATGCTGCTTCAGTTTCCTTGTTCCAGGGATTTAATTAGAAGTCTGAATGCAGAGAAAACAGCAGGTTTGGGACCTTTCTCCACCTTCAAGAGAAGATGTCACTATGAAATCAAAAAACTCCTTTTCTGGGATGTCAGCTTCCTTATTAATAGTCCATTGAAGTTATGATTTAGTCAAGAATTAGGAGAAAAATTCACAAAGCTCCAGGCTCCCAAGCTTTTTTTACCATTCCGGGTTGAATAGACTGAGTGCACCTTCAGCAGGTTTGCTGATTATACCAAGCTGAGAGGAAGGGCTGACACACCAGAAGGCTGTGCTGCCGTTCAGAAAGACCTGGGTAAACTGGAGGACTGGGCAGAGAAGAACCTAACGAAGTTCAACAAGGGCAAGAGTAGGGTCCTGCACCTGAGGAGGAATAACCCCAGGCACTAGTGCAGATTATGAGTAGACCTGCTGCAAAGCAGCATTGCAGAGAAGGAGTTGGGAGTTCTGGTTGACAACAGGTTGACCATGAGTCAGCAGTGTGCCCTTGTGGCCAAGAAAGCCAATGGTATCGTGGGGTGCATTAAGAAGAGCGTGACCAGCAGGTCAAGGAAGGTTATCCTCCCCCTCTACTCTGCCCTGGTGAGGCTGCATCTGGAGTACTGTGTCCAGTTCTGTGCTCCCCAGTTTAAGAAGGACGAGTAATTACTGGAGGGAGTCCAGAGGTGGGCTACGAAGATGATTAGGTGTCTGGAACATCTTTCTTATGAGGAGAGACTGAGAGAGCTGGGCCTGTTCAGCCTGGAGAAGAGAAGGCTGAGAGGGGGTGTTATCAATGCTTATAAATATCTCAGGGGTGGATTTCAAGAGGATGGGACCAGACTCCTTTCTGTGGTGCCCAACGAGAAGATGAGAGGTAATGGGCACAGACTGAAGCATAGGAGGTTCCATATGAATACAAGGAGAAACTTCTTTACTTTGAGGGTGACAGAGCACTGGAATGGGCTGCTTGGAGAGGTTGTGGAATCTCCTTCTTTGGAGACATTCAAAACCTGCCTGGATGCATTCCTGTGCAATTTACTCTTGGTGTACCTGCTTTAGCAGGTGGGTTGGGCTAGATGATTTCCAGAGGTCACTTCCATCCCTAACCATTCTGTGATTCTGCATTGGAAGAAAGGGACAGTTTGACATCTAAACTTCAGCCTTGTTCTGAGTCACCTGCCAAAGAATGTACAGAAATAAACCCCCAAAGAATGTTAGCTTTTATAAATAGTCTTGTAATTTCTTTATATGCTTACATTTGGGGTTATGTGCTTTAGTAAGTTAAAAGAAATGTAGGTAGTTCAAAACAGAGGTATTGAACTCTGAATGGAGAATGTGAATGACGATCTATGACACTATTAGAATAGCTACTGACAGCTTCCCAGAGCATTGGTTTTCTGTGGAACTGTAACCATATCATAAAAAGCTTGTAAATTTTCATTCCATTTCAAGGGTTTTGGTTTAGAAACAGAGGTTTGTCTTCTGCTGAATTCTCTCCTTCCTAGCTTCAGTTCCATTTTCTGTGTATCAAACACAGAAAAATTCTTGAAGATATGAAACCAAAAATTCCACATCATGTTTTGAGTACTTTTCTCTCTAGCAATCTGTTTCTTAACATAATAGAAGCAGGCACAAATGGAGCCCAAGCCAGTCTGGTGTCCAGAAAGAAATAGAAACAAAGACAGCATTCTGCAATACCAGCTAAAGTCTCACAGGTGTGAAAGTGATCTGTCAACATTGTCCTATGAATACTTGAAAAATGAATGGGGACAGTGAACCTGAAAAGGCTCACATGAGATGTTGAAACCTTCTTGACCTCAGGCTACAGTTTTGTCAGTCCCCACTCCAAAGACAATTAAAAGTGCAATTAACTCCTAGACCTTTGAAACCTTACAGGTTTCAGAATAATAATACTTAGTTGTACTCTTCTGGAAGAAAAGTTATAGTCACAGACTATGGAAAAAATATATGCAGGTGGGCTGCCATAATTCGAGAATTTGACTTCATTTAGCACAGGAAGCTGAGGGTGTGAAAACATTAATGCTGACACACTATCCAGATGGCTAGTTTACCATGTGCAAGAAGACAGTACGGCAGTGATTATGTTGGAGCCAAAAATTACACGTGGAGATGGAACAAACTTCAATAAGTCAGTCTCTTAAATGCACCATTATAAAAATTAATCTAAAATGATATGTTCATCTATTGCCCTACTAAAATACTACTGACAAAAAATTACAGACAAGCTGTTCTGAAAACCAAGATATTCTTTTGTTGCTATTCTTACAATGCCTGAGATTCTCCATCACGATGTTCTTTGTACAGCCATTCTTCATAGTATTGCGTGAAAGTCAGTCTATACACGTGAAATACACGGATGCGCATACAATGAACGTAGCAGGTGAAGTGAATATTAACACATCTTGATAGGCTTTCTAAAGCACAGGAATTGTGTTACTTTGAGGGGCATAGAAGGAATCTTAAAGGAACTTCCAGATTCCTATAATTATCTGTTCAAACCTGATAAGAACTATTTGGAAATCCCAGTACCAAGCAAAATTATCTTCTCCTTGGTCGGAAATTATTTTCTTACTCCAAGGAGTGATTTTGCTCAGTTAGCTGTTTCAAAAAGTTAGATTTGTTTAGTTAATTTTGGCTCTACTTAATAGTTAATGAACTGAAGCAAGTTAGTTTTGAAAACATTTGCCACAAACTGTTCTAAGAGAATTCTGAAACTGGAGAAATTCTGATTTTGTAGAAATGACTCACTAGGATTATAGATGGGAATGCTTTTATTCTCTTTGGTAGGGTACTGTGTTCCTGCAGCAGAATTAGTAAAGGATAAATCACTGCAACTGACAGAATGGAAAGCGGTAGGCAGTGATCTACTGCCTAGGAAGTCTGAACATTTGTCTTTACTATATGATCTTGAAAAATTAGGATTTTCTCCTTTCTTCTCTCATTGTTTTGGTATTCATACCAACCAGCATATAAATGCTTGGGCTCAAAGATTTCCTTTTGATGTGTATTTTTACAGCACTCAGCCTGATGGGGCTCCAGTCCCACTTGGGACTCCAGAAATAATCAGAATAGACAAGAGAATATTTTGCTATTTAAATATATGTTTGAAAAACAAGGAAAAATCTCTTATCGGTGTAAATTAAATAGATATTCTATCAGAATATAGCATAGCTTTGTCTGACACAGCTCAAAACATCTGAATTTGGAGTTAAAATTCAGTTATGTGTGAAGGACAGTTACATCAGACAGTAGCTTAACTGAAAGATGCTGAGAGCAGACTTTATGTAACAGGTTTCACTTTATGAGAAGAGGAAACTGAAATGCAAAGTGTTTAAAATGAGCTGGATAGTTTGTTTTCAAAATAAAACCCAACATTTATTAGAAATGTCTGTGGTGGTCCTACAGGTTTTAAGGATTTTACAAAATGTTTGTCTGCCCAAAGCAAGATGATTCATTTAAATAATTTCAAATCAGACACTCCTGCAACAACCCCAGCACTGACAGCCCTGTGGACAGGTCAATTTCCTCAGCGTGCTTCACTGCAGGCAGGTCTGTGCAGTCTTCCTTTTATCCTTTGAATGGTGCACATTGTGTACACGTTGTGTGTACACAATGGATGGTGCTATTTGGTATTCTGTTTTCCTTTCAGAGCATACTATTAAATTAAAAAGAAGTTTGCTCAATGTTCTTCTACTAACATTTCTTTTTATTTATTTCTGTTTGTTTTATAGCAGAGATAAGAGTAATTTCACCCTTTTTTGAGACTGAAATAAGGCAAACAGAATTTAGATTAATTCCCGATGTTCTGTTGGCACTGTCTATCATGATGTCTGACAGCGTTTCCTTGTTTCCATGTATTTCTTCATTGGTTTCTATACCTGGGTTGTTGCTCACTTAATTGTTAGAATGTAAGCTTGTTGGGATGGGGTCCACCATTTTTTTCTGAGTTAGTGCAGAATTAAGTGTAATGTGATTCTGGTACATAGTATTTAGAACAGCATTTAGTAAAGGAATTGAAATTACAAGAAATTGTTGTCTTTTAGAACTTCTTGTTCATGGAAATGACTAAAACTGTTTTAATTTAATTGTTTCAGAATGATCAGCCTAAATTAGACATGCAGCATGAAAAATTACAGCCTCAACCAGTTAGTCTGGCAAAGTTACAATTAACTGAAAACAACCGCATAGCGAAAAATGTCAAGCAACTCTGAAAATGGGTCTCATATGCCTCATCAATAATGGGACAATGCAAACATTTAGGCCAACTGTTTAGTAGTAAACAACTTCTAGATACATGTTCTAAAGAAAACATTAAAATTGGGGAGGAAAAAAACGTTTCCTCAATAACTTCTCAAGGTGGCTCTATGTTGAAGTGAATGTTAATCACTGTTTTCTATATGAATGCCAGTAGATATGGTCATACAAGCTTTTGTCATTTAATTCTAGTAGAATCACTGTTGGAAAAATTCCTCTGATCTGTGAAAGTCACATCTCATGGGCCTAACCTGATTGAGACCCATAAAAATGTCTGGATTACCTTAATAGGCACCAAGGAAGGTTGTCTACTGGCCATAAACAGGAGAGGGAGCTCCAGAGATGCAAGAGCTATTCGTGATACTTTATTTGGTAATACAGGAAATTCAGAGATGTTGAATTTACATGAAGAAAATGCCACCAGAGACTTTGAATTAAATATCAAACATGACAGACATCTTCTCTTGGAGAGTTATCTGATTTTGTTTTGTTTTCATGTGCTTTGTGAAATCTTCCCGTAAACCGCTCTTGCCATTCAGAGCTTGAGCATTACCAGAGTCTAAAAAACTACTCATTGCACTGCTGCATATGTGCTGCTTGTATTGAATAACTGTGGTTATCATTAGAGCCATAGTATTAATTGACATATGTACCACACCGAAGTCCACAGTGTTTTTTTGTAGTGGAAAAATGAAACATCTATGTTGTTCAAAATAAATTGTTTGATGTTGACTTTTGTGGCCAGGCAGTGTTTCTTGCAGATCCTTAAACCTAAGTGTTTTTTATAGCAATCATGGCTGCTCCTCCTTGTTATTCCATACTTAGAGCTAAAGTGCTTTTGTTAGTTTGTGAAACTGATATATGGAACAGGAAGAAAATTAGCTGTTACTACTTCTTTGCCACAGGAGTAGATCATAGAGGAGTTGTATAATGGATAATGTTGAACTCCTCTCATTTTCTAATTTGACTTGTCAAGACACCTACCTTCCCTTTGCTTTGGTGAAACCTCTCATTCTAAGCTAACATGATTACTTTTCTTTTTTTCTTTATCCTAACTTTTGGACAAATTGCATTTTACAAATCATAATTTTGATTAGTAATCAGTTTTGCAGGAATAAGTAGGAACAAATTGCCTTCAGGGATCTCCTACATAATGCAAGAAACGATAATTGAAGGAATTTGTGTGAGCAAAAGTGATTAAAAAAATAAAGTTCTGTGCATTTTAACGATGTAAAATATTTGATCTATTTTAATTTTCAGTGAAATTCGCACTGGACTGTGGTTACCAAATTCTTCTGTGCACCATGCTAGTTTCACAGATCTAATGTCAAACGGAGAGGAAAAGCAAAGTGTGACAAGGTGGGAATTTTAGTAAGACCTTGGATGGAAAGAATCTTGAGGAAAAGAGAGCTGTAGGATCAAAAAAAGGTTGATATTAAATAGCATTTTGGAATGATATTCTAATTGGACCAACATTTACCCACCCACATCTCAAAGTCTAGGACTTATGAAGTATGGATTAGTTCACTGTTCTGAAAAGAGGACTGGCTGGATCCTACCTCTCCATATTGGCTGTCCACATAAAAGTTGCTGAGAAATATGTTGAGAATTGGTTTAGGTGTAATGTAACAAACATTTTAGCTTCATGGAAACTTATCTGTTTTGCAAGACATGAAATTAAGCAGATATCAGACTAAAAAATAATTCTTTATGTAAAATTATCAAGGGTTATTTACAAGTAGGCTACATTAAATGTCTGGAGCAAACGGAGATAGTGTGTCTGTATCAAAGAACACTGTATATATGACGATCTGTCATTATTGTTCCCTTCACTTCACTTCACTTCACTTTTTAAGTAGTCAATTTTGCATAACTATTCAGGAAACTAAACTGAATTAGCCCTTTTGACCTCAGGAGTCTTACAGTTAAATATTTATGAAACACCAGAACATGATAGTGGCTATTATGGCTCCTCAATTTTAGCAATTAATTTTATTGACAGAACAATAAGGAGTTCTTCTTTATCAGTGAGGCAACATCATAATTCACTTTCTATTTATTTAAAAAAAACCCAAACCAAGCCACAGTATCTTGCTTATGCAAAATGGGCAACCTCAGTCTGATACAGCTCTACTAAAAAGCCATGTGAGGCCATGTATGTCTTTCACCACATGTGAGACTGTCACGTTATCATAGTACACATTATGCTTTCTTTCTGAACAGATTAAAGATAATCAATATATTTTTTAAAAGCATACAATCATTCTCTAAATCAATCAAAAACTTTTTCATGCCATTTAATTTCCTTAATTTAACTCTCTCCAGCCATTCTGCTGTTTTGATTTTACTCAGCACGTTGAATGCTGTGTTTTGTTTTCAACAGATGTGACTTTGAGTGCACTGGAGAACAATTTATGCATTAGACTCAGAATTTTAAATGAACATGCCCTCTAATGATTTCCTCAGTCTAAGCAGACACTTAAAAAGTGACACCGAAACCAAGAAAAATTACTTAAAGGATCAGTTACATCTAAAATGATGAAATCAATAACAATATTTTCTCTGGGATTCTTTCTCTTCGATAAGCAAAATCTTTACTTAAGTTAAAAGCCACATTAAAATTTAATCACAATCTGTGTGCTTTAGCAATTGATAATTTCTGGACAGCTGTCTTCTGTTTTGTTAAAGTCTTGCATTCCTTCTGTTTTTTCCCAGCAAGATTAGGTATGTTTGAAATTTTCAAAAAATTTAAAAGGGTTTATAACTTAGGCTAGAAAAAATCACGGCCTATAAGTCTGTCTTTTTTTTTTTTTTTNTTTTTTTTTTTTTTTTTTTTTTACTTCTTAGCCCTAGTATAAAAAATAATGTTGCAAGATAACAAAAATATTAACTCAAAATGGACCACCAACGAGCTTTTTTTTTTTTCTTCAAGTTGCATATATTGATTCAATTTATTCTAAATGAAAGCAAGGCTTATTAAAGTCGGTTCATACAAGCTATTTTGTCTTTCTAAGTGTTTTTCTGCTACATCTTAGATATTTTTAACAATAACTTGGGTTTAGAGTAGTTGTAAATGCATAGGAATGATGTTAATTGCATTTAGACATGTTTCTGAAAACTTTTGCCTTTGGAAGGATAAAAGCTTAAGTGTTAAGATGACGCTTTTCATAACCTAAGTGCAGATTTTATAGGAACAACTACAGCGATTGCTGCTATCTCTTGCTTCCTCTCCACCTAATTTCTCAGAGGAGGAGAATAACGAAAGATTATCTTTCATAGAACTTCCTCTGATTACAGCTCCATTCTCTGATCACCTAACATGTCTGCAGAGGCTTGCAGTGATAATGTAGTATTTATTATAGGAGAACTATTTAGGAAAATCAATATGTTCAATGTAGGCTGTGCATTTAAGTCTTGAAGGCTGAAATAGCTGACATAGTGGTCATACTATAGTGTCTTGTGGTAAAACATTTTTCACTCTATTTCAGTGTGCTTGAGTTAATCAATAAGGTTAACTACATTTGTCAGGATTAGGGTCAATAAAATTTGTACTTGTTCAATATCAGAAGTAATGTAAGTGCTTGTATTTACTTTTGTCGTACTTTGCATCAGCTGCTAATTAATTAAACTTCTGCTGAAATTAATAAATAAGTAATAATTAGATACACACATTAAAAAACATAATTCAAAATGAAGCAGATTGCTGTTTCTTGAGAATATAAGTATCCATATAGTATGTCAATTAAGAAAAAAAAATGAAGTATTCCAAATATGTCCACAATATGTCCAAATATGTCTGCAATATGTCCAAATGTATGCACAATATTACAAATTTCAGACTATTGCATATTTTAGCATACATAGTGTTTAGAATCTGTACATTAAAGATGATTATTCTGAAATTGTTGGAATTGTCTACACAGATTTTTAAAAAGAAAATGAGTTAGTTTTAAAATTTATTTTATGCATTAAACATCTGAAGGCTATATCACAAGATTTTTAAGCTATAATTTATAATAGAGCTTTCTGCAGTCTAGATAAATGAAAATTACCAAAAATTTTGTTATTCTTCTGCTGTGCTTTCTAGGTACTTTAAAACTGCCTCAAAAATTATTAGTTCTCCATTATCATTGTACTTGTAGCATGTTTTAAAATATATTATCTTGTCTGAACATTTTCTCCTTTCCTTCATCTGTTGCTTTTGATAATATTTATAATTTGTGTTTTGAATAAGTAGGTTTTTTTGTCAAACGTATTTTTCTTTTTTTTTTCTTCCTTTCTTTTTCTTATTCTTTTTCTTTTTTCCCCAATTAATAGACATACTTTTACTACTACTGAATAGGGTACAGAATGAAAATCTTTTTAGAACAGAACAAATAATTGTAAATATGGTATATTGGTTAGGCACTAGAAGAATGGGGAATGTTGTTTCTTGAGGGGTGATATCTCCCACAGTTTTGTTTCAAGCATGCATTCCTTGCAGGATAGAAATCTATGTAATCATGTCCTAACTGCTCCCATTTAGGTTTACCGTTTTCATTTTTTTTCATAATGCTAACATTTCCTCTTTAAGTAAGTCTTATGGGTTTTATGGTGCTACTTTCCTCTTAATATCTATGAAGTTTGTTAATATTTACAAGATCTTTGCTTTTTTGCTCAATAAATCCATATCATATTATCAGTTTACATTTTCAAACATAAACACAAACATATATGCTAAATGATTCATGAATACAAATACTTTATCTTCTTGTCTTTTTTAAAGAGTTAAAGAGACTAAATAGTTTCAAATGAATGCACTAACTGTCTGCTTTTCTGAAAGCAAGAGCCAAATGAGTGGTTAAAAATATTGCAAGTTTGAAAATGCAAATGGTGTTATCCAAATATGCAGCCATATGTCCACAAGACACTCATTTTTTGGAAAATTTGTAAAGCTTTGAAGAAATAATATATTTAGAGATTCATGGCCCTGCTCCCCCACCCTCCAAATGTAATTAGAAAACAACCATATTAAAATGAAATGTCAATAGTACTGGTAGTGCTGACTTTATTGTATGTTACATATTTTTCTTATAGTAGCACAATTGCTATACTGAATCCAAATGCTTTAATATGCTCTAAAATTCTATATAAAGATGAGATACTTCTTCATAAAACATTTTGTTTTCTAATGACTGTTTTTTTCTAAACACCTGGAGAGCTAATAGAAGCTCTTCAGGCTTAGATGCTCACCAAACTTTAACATAAATTAGTTTGTGTAATTTATGCTGCTAAGTTTGTATAACCTTTAAGCAACTTTGCTCTGCTGATCACAGCATCAGTAACAATAGGGGATATGAGGCCAAATCCAAGTGGTTAAACCCCTAACAGGAAAATATCAATTAATCTTTTTCAATGGAGTTGAAGTACGGGTAATCCTCTCATTAAATAGTTTGAACTTTTCTCCGGGTAAACAAAAGAGGGATAATGAGTGATGTGGTCTGACTTGTTTACATGGAGAATCTTCAAGAGGCTTATGCTTAGCTTCTCAACACAGGGTTCTTCATAGTCACTTGTCACTAATTGCCCTTTTCAAAGACTTTCGTGTCAGTTCAGAAATTCCAAAAAGAAAAAGTTTTTTGGTCTGAAGAATGATAATGAAAAATACTAATATTTTTATCTGGTACACATTAATTTCATTGTTTGGAAAATTCATTTCCCAATTCATTAATTAATGATATTTTATAATTTATTGGTAACCTGAAAAAGTACTGCATATGTTTCAGTGTTGGCTCAAATACTTAGGGTAAATACAAGTCCCAAAGAAATCCTTCGGTATACTGCATTTTGTTTTGAAATGTGAACAGGAAAAAAAAGATATTTTCTGGTTCAATTCTTTTACATAAAACTACTGTATTTTCAGCAGTAAAAATTTAGTGTATGGTATCTTTTGTGCTTGCTTGCTTCTCAAACCTGGGCTCAGAGAGCTGGGTTTTGATTTAGCTTTGCCTAGGAATTCAGTTAGAATCAACTAAGCTCATTTAGCTCTCTAATGCCTTTTCATTGTTCTTCTCAAGACACATTCTCCATCAGTAAGCTCAGTTATCTTGAAACAAGACAAAGTGATTTAGTAGGCAGATATAAGACCAATTCAGAAACAGTAAGGTTAAGAAATTTCAGTTGGGCTTTGCTGTGATAATTCAGAACATCATAGCCAGGGATTGATCATACCAGGCATATAAAATAAGTGAAACTTTATAATGATTTATTCTTCAACGGCTTCTGATACTCTTAAATAAAAAAGTTATGGCACAGGATGCCAGGGTTACTAAGCCTTTTTTAAAACAAGGAGCTTCTGTTTCCTCTAATATTTCTATTTTCTGCTTTAAAAAAACCCTTAAATTAAACAAAGAAATACACTTCATTCAATATTTTTTCATTAGATGGAGAAATTTTTTTTAGTATAACAAAAAATAAGTAATTTGGTTTCCCATTCATATTGTTATGATAAAAGGGGAAGTTTGGTTCTAAGGAAGTTTCTCATTTCTTGCCATTTTCATACACAGAGAATTTGGAGGCAAATGTATTTTTCATGTTTCATTTAACAATGCTGTGTTAATCAATATTAAATCACATTGGTGGTGCCTATGTCACACTTTCACAGAAGAATGCAATGGGTGAATCCATCAAAAGTCCCGTCTCCCTGTACTGTAAATCGAATCCTGAATTTGCCTGCTTAGATCAGGAAGTTGTTTTGTTTGCTTTTGTTATCTCCACTCGATGAGGGTTTTTACTGGGGCGATGTTTCTCTAAACACATGAGTGTCTCTAACGAGCCATCAAAATCCTGCACATAAAGCAAACTATGTGTAAGTATAGATAGAGAAAAAAAAGGAGCAAGAAATGACATATAGGCAATATATTCTTTAAAGTTATTTATTACCTTCCAGGGAGATGCACGAAGGGATTTTTGAGGAACAATCCTGGGGACCAAGTTCTTCTAACAGCTCTGGAGACAGTTGTCCTCAACTCTATTTTTAAAGGTGCATTGGGGTGGTTACTCTTCCTTTTTAGGATTGCCTAATTCTTCTGAATTTCAGCAATGTCTAGTATACTTCATTAATAGGTCAAGAGATCTGAACCCTCATATAAATTAGAATTTTAAAAATTTCTTCTTTAGTAATGAACCAAAGCTCAGTAGTGTTTCTTCCAGTGTACAGAAACACTGAAATCTTTGTCTAGAGAATGCAGTTTCCTTGATGGTGTTCTTACTGATAGAGAAGAATAAGCTTACCAAGCATTTAAGTTAAAAAAAAAGTCACAGCTATTGTTTACATACAGACAGGAGCAAAATATGAAGGGAACAATTCTTGCTGTAAAAGTAAACGTGAATATTCAACTGACCAGGCAAATCTTATTGTCTGAAATGCTGTGGTTTATGAGAGAAGGTAATGATCTTCTGCTTCATGATATCTGAATGATCAACTCTAATCTAAAACAGGCTTCAGTGTCTCTTGTCTATTCCGTCTAACCAGGAAATTTGTCCTGAATTATCTTTGAATTTTGCAAGACATAATATGCATTTCCCTCTTACTGCAACAGCAGCAGCCCTGATGGAAAAAGCTTTTTCTCTTTTTCTTCTTCTTCATGCATACATCTCAATCACAAGAAATCGTGGTTATTTGGCCTGCATTTGAGTGCAATTTAATTCTATTGAATGATTAACAGAAGAGTGTGCATTTTTAGAGAACTACCCTTGTATTAAGAAGGCGGCTGCTTAGACATGAGAATGCAGAACTTCTGCATTTTGTGAAGACTTTTAACATGTGATGCATGCATACATGTTTAAAAAAAAAAGGAATATTTTAATTTGTTTTAATAAACATCAAATAAAGATGCTTTTGTTATTTAAGTTAAAGTCAAACATCTTCCCCCAAACCTTGTCTTTCAGCAACTTTCACATTACCCCCGCGAGCTGCTAGTGTAACTTGAAGATCTTTTACAACCAGAAATTATACATCCTGTTCTAGTAATATAGTTTTGTTAATTTTCTGTTAGCTGGGGTGACAGATACCTGTACTTAACGGAGAGAAAAAAAAAAAAAAGGTAAAATAAATTGTTTCAGATTCAAGAACTGCATTAATAATAATTTGTCTGATGGCTGTGGGAGTCGCAGTCTCTGAGGTAATTTTTATTTGCCTAACTGGCTAGTTGGGCATTTAGCCTGGGATTTCTCTACATATAATCCTCTGTAGAAATTAAGAACTAAATATTTACATCACAATGCAGTATCTGATATTTAATAAAAGTCTGAAAATCTTTAAGGGTTCAGTCAAAGTGAATTTACTGCAGCTTGCTAAGTGGCTATGTGCATTCCATTTATGATTATAGTGCTTGTTGATGTGTGTATTGAGTGAAAGAAGTTTAAGTTGAATTACCTCACAATTGACATGAATTAAGATTGCACAGATGGTGTTTTCTTACATGTATCAATTGATATGCGTTAACTCGTTAAGCTACAGAAATTTAGTTTCTGCGAAGTCTGAGACCCAAAACTCGGGAAAAGGGAAATATTAGCAAATACTTCTGTGGTGGTTACATAGATTATGTGTACTTAGATTTTTTTACTCCTCAACTAACTCTGATAAAGGTTTGGTGGAATTTTGAAATCAGGCGTTATCTTGGTATTTGACTTGATAACAGAATAACATCTACCCTGCACTCCAGAACAACTGAGGAGTCATCTAGCTACATAGTTAGACACCTTACATTCTGGAAACAAGTTCTTAACTATAGTTATTTTTCGAACAGAGAGCTTTTAATGTTGAATGTGATTTCTGTTCTAAGTCACTCCCGATCTTTCAAAAATACATAATCTCTGTTGCAGAACATGTTCTTTATGAAACTGCTTACCATGGTGACTCTTTTACGGATATACTGTAAAAACCTAAGGTCAATATTAGAAGAATTTATTTTTCCTTTTGGCTGAAAGAATCTGATGGTTGCCTAGATAAAAGTATGTGACCCACTCAAAGTTCTCTTAATAACTGTAATTCATTTTACTCAACCTACATAAAACCAAATGTTAAAGTTAATTTTTCTGCTGAAAACTACTAATCTCTACCTCAGTTTAAAGGAACACACATGGTGACCATGGATTTGTACATTAAATCTGTGCTGATATAAGAGATGCGCAGGGGGAAAGAAACGAAGTCCCTCAGCTGCCCACCAGTACCATTTGTTACACCTTTTTAATCAGTTCTGACACAAATCTTGCAAACCAAATCTACTTCCCCAGTCTGGAAGGAAACTTATTTAGTTGGATTGGTTTTCTGCCAACCAGGCTGGTGAATTGAAGCAGCTCAAGGCTGAACTTGTAAAAGGAAAGATCCAGCAAAATGGCAAAGAAAGAAGCAGAGGTGAAGGTCAATTTCCCTCTTTTGACAGCTCTAATGTGTAATTTCACCCTAAATTAACATAAGGGCATATGAAAACCTAAATAGAAAAGAGTTTCCCTGGGCATTATCTTCTTTCTCTCTTACTGCATTACATGAAAGAAGAATGTATTTCAGCCCTAGGTAAAGGGAAGTGATCTTTGCAGGAGATCATTTAGAGGATAGAAATCATTTAGAGGAAAGAAAACTCCCAGCAGAAGACAGTGTCCAGTTGTCTGAGAGGATAACTGATTTTTTCTTCATTCTCAGCTATAACAAATCATTTCCTATTTGTTCATTTACTGCTTCTCTTGTAAAATAAGGTCAACAATAGTGAATATACATCAAAGTTATAGTAGACTAAGGTACTAAGTACAAAACACATAGTATCCTCAAGTGGAAGGTGCAAAGTAGTGAGAGAATGATGAATGGTATTTGGAGTGATACAGAATTGTGTTGTAACAGTGTGAAGGGAAGTAGTTAAGGAAGGTATTTTCATAGTGTGGTGCTAGTAGGCACTTCCGTTCTCATTTATCTTTATTCTGTGAAAATGTATAATCTCATTCCATACCATCAGCATGGGAAGAAGTGGATTGTTTAGGTAAACACTTCTTCTACTCTGAACTGACGTAACTGAATTTCGTGCCAATGTTACCAGGAAAAAATCTCATAGGTGTTTACGGATATTGTAAAACCAGACTAGGAAGGGGAATAAAGTATTTCTGTTTGTTCTGCTGACTCTTAGAAAGATTCATAGTTCCCACTTTTTTGAAGGTTTGGAAAGAGATTTGGAGCTGCTATTATGGAAAAAGATTATTTCCAAATATTCTTTGTGGCCCTAAGTGCAACACATGACTGAAGACAGTGTTCAAAGAATGGATGCCAGTGGTGCTGAACTGAAACCATGCAGGATAGGGGGTTATAAACTTTGTGAGATGATGAGACTGGGAATCAGGAGAATGGAGTTTTCTTCTGAGTTCTGACTTCCTGGGGTTCACACCATGAGAATGAAATTTAGGTGGGCCGGTCCTCCTGCAAACAAAATGCTACATCATCTTAATAATTTGGATAACAAATAAGTCTGATTATTGCTTTGATTGATAAAACCCATTACCATGTAGCACACGATTCAAAGTAGAAGCTCAGGGCACACCTTAATAAGAGGAAGGTACTCTTTATCATCTTCATCACTACAGAAGTAAAAATAATAATAAACATCTTGTATATAATGTCTAAAATATTCTTAATACTAATTCTTATATGGATACAATATCCACTTGTTATATAGTGCTGCTTGGTATGAGAAACAGATATGTAACTTGCGGTAATAATTTAAAGCAATTTAGGGTTCTGCATAATCAGATGTTGAGAACTTACTTGAAAAATTACAGTAGGAATGAAGGAAGAGAACACTGTCAAACCTCCCATCTTGCAACAAAAGCAGAGTTTAATCTTCCTATCAGGTCTCCTAGTGTGTCCCAGCTCCAGTCAGCCTGTGCTTTAGAATTAAAACAGTAAAAAATGGGATGGTAAGGAGAATCCAATGCATTGTAAATACAGTCAGTGAGAGATCTTGATTGTGTAGTAGTGTTGGGATGTATATGGGCAACCTGGTTGGCTTTCCTGTTTCCTAGAAGTCTCTTCCTTTGCATTCTCTTCTTCATTTACTAGAAGGAAGAAAAAAAACAGCTATATTTGTACTTTTAAATAATCTAGAAATATAGAGCTTCTTGTATGTTGCAGTGTTTGGCTATGACATTGGAGATGTTATAATCACACTCACCTAATAATGTGCTAATATAATATATTAATCGTCTTTGGGGCTTGCACTTTCACCCACTCCATTATACACTTGTTTCTTCCCAGATACTAGGCCACTGAACTGATGCTTATGAAAATCTTAGCACAATATCTAGAGATGTATTTAAAATATGGACTTTTTGGAAAAAAAAATATTTATCTTAATTGTATTTGACTGTAGGGCAATGCAAAATGTAGATACTGCATTCACATTAAATGTATTTATAAATTCCCATATAATCACTAAAGTTCCATTTTCCTGATAAGCTGTATTTTGTCTAGAAAAGCACATTAAGTACACCCCAGTTCTGTTCTTTTTTTTTTTTTCAACTCCCAATGTGTTTGTTTTCCCCATCACAGACTATGAAAGCGGTGCCAAATTTTAAACTTCTCAGCAATTCTTCATACCTATCCAACGTCCATATCCACGGGAGTTTGTCAAGATCAGTTCAATATTTACATTACCTTTTTTCTCTACTCATTGCCATAGAGTGGCCATGCCTATGAGGTCATTAAATTGCCAGATTTTCCAAATCTTCCCTGGCCCCTAAACTACCAGTGGACAAGATGTTAGTCAAATGAGATAGGAATTTAACTCCTTTCAATAAGCTTTCTCTGGCTTATTGACTACTAATTTCCTCTTTTTCTTCTCATGGAAAAAGTTCATTTTCTTCTAAAACTATAAACAAGGGATCACACAGAGTAAAGATTATTTTAAGGAACTATAGGCTGAATTTCTATCATTTTGAATTCATTTCTGTGTGAACAAAGCCTCAGGTAAACCTTGTTTATGAAAACCAAATGAACTCAATCCTAGAATGTTCATTCCACCCTAGTAATTAGAGCTGCTGATTAACACCTCACATTCACAGCACTTGCATAAACATAAACCTAAGCAACGGCAACAGAAAGTGTCATTAGGACAATCTTAAGAATAAGAAACCTGTCACCTGCTGCTGACACCGAAGTTTGTTGATTGAGCTGAAATATATTGCTGGCATATAATACTGCAAAGTAACAGGCAGAGATCTCTACCTCTCTGCAGCAGAGGTGAAATTATAAGTCACTGAGGGACCAGGGAAGAACAGTAAAAGGGATTTTGAATTTGGATCTGATTTTGCCCTACATACCCTCTGTTCTTGCACATCTTCACTTTGAAGTAATGAAGTGTGAATGGATGACATTTTGTGAATTGCCTTTCACTGTTACTACTGAAAGCTCTCACAAAGAAAAAAAAGACAGAAGATGATATATCTTGCCTTGTGCTTGGTTAGCTTTTCTCATGCTATGAGCAATGGCAGAAGTGGGAGCACTGTAAAATCAGATCCTTAACTGTGTCCTCCTCAGTATAGTAACACAGAAGAGAAAGCTACAGATGTTGATGACCAGTGAATGTTTCAGAAACTACAAAGCAGATGGAGGATAGACAAAAGAGAATTTCTTGGCTTCTTGGGTAAATGTATCCCAGGGCTTGCAAGGAGAGAGCTTATGCAACTAAGATGTTACTTTGGTGATTAAAAAAAGGCCTTTGGTATGTTTTACTGAGTCAAACAAGGTGCAGTGCTGGAGTAGGAAACCTAGAAATGATTTTATTAAAGTGATTAAAAGGATGTCTCACAGCTATACTGGATAGATTTAAAAAAAAAAAAAAAAATCAAATGCAAAAAACACACTTATCTAGATAAAAATGAGAGAATCTGTTTGACTGTTCAAGAAACATCCTGATTTTACCGAGTTGAGAATGTTTTCAGCAGAAGCAATGAAAAGTGGTTTAAGGTAAAAACGTAGATAGCTGGAGCTGAGAACCTAGATGGACATAGAACATTAATCTCTGTGTCTGATCCCAGTATAGACTAGCAGATTGCGTAGATGTTAAGTGATACCAGTCATTTTCCAAAATAATCAGAAACATTTTACAGTAAATAACTTATTGTAATTTAACATAAGCAACAGGGAAGAGGATGGATAGGACATACCTAAGAAGAGCAAGAAAGAGAGGTTTGATGAGTAGTCATTGGTGTTGGTTGAGTTTTCTCCATGTTTCCCACATTCACTTCTAAGATCTTGTTCAGCTTCGATTAATTTAATTTTTCATATTTTCATAGGAGAATGACTGGTATTTGAATCTGCATTTTTACTTCTGCTTATCTAAGAACCTTGTAAATACCTTAAGATAGAAGTACTATATGGGTTGTCATGCTAGCTGCGTATTGCCAGAAAGCCAATTAGGGTGGAGATTCTACCGGTAGAGGGCAGGACTTATTTACTATTCCTAGTTTTCTTTTATTTATAACTTTTGAGATAAAATACGGTAGAAATGAGAGCTGAATTTAATCTATGAAATGCAAGGGCAGAACAACAGATACGTTGTGTATATAGTTAACTCTGAATTATTGGTCATGGTATATCCACGTTGATGAAAAGTCATAATAAAATCTACATTTTAATTTTATTTCAAGATTATTCATGCCCTAATTAAGACTCTTTGGGGATTTTTTGGTTGTCAGAAGTAAGGTCACTACTGAAGTAGCATGTACAAGTTTTTTTTCTGTTTAAGGATTTCAAAGTATATTACAAAAATGAGGACTTGCTATTATCCTGTGACACATTTATTATTATAGACACCTTCAAAGTAGTTAAATACAAAGGAAAAAATATTTACTCAAGGGCAGACAACAAACGGGTGATAGCGATGAACACAGAAGTCAGGAGTTCTAGTGGTTAATCTTGCAAACACCAAGTTAGTGTCCTTTCCAAATTTTAAGGTATTGTTTCAAGGACGTTTTTAAGGTATACAGTCTTAAATTACACCTTTTAACATTGTCTGTTTTGGAGGTTTATATTGGAATGTTTTTAACCATTTGACTGCTTATTTTTTAAAAAAGTCTCTTACATTCTTACTTGTTTGAAAACCTAAACTAGAATCTTTCACCAGATTTACAATCTCAGTATTAATCTAATAGCTAAGATAACTTCAGTCAACAATGCAGTTGCACTATAGTATGGGCAAATATTATGGAAACAGGTGTGTTAGAGAAGGAAAGTATAGAACTGCACAAACCTTCAAGAAGACATAATGTTATGTAAAGTAATACTGTTAAACATACGTAAGATTTATTCTTAGAGTATGCTGTTTACATATAGTGGCTAATAAGCATATTTCAGTAAAATTTATTTATCCCTGTGATATAATTACATAAAACAGATGTGCATTTAATCTAACAGAAAAGAAAGAAAAGAGTGAAACAAAGGAGGAATAAATTTCACAGTGCTTAGCACAAACTAACTCTGTTTCTGATGTGTAAAATATAATTTTGTTTTTCAAGCTTATTGAATAACCAGATAAATTTACTTCTTTAAGTGCATCTGCTTTTACACAATTAAGTGCATTTTGACGGAACTTCAGACACAGAGAGGAAAATGAGTGTACCTCTTACCCGTAGAACCTCGTCCAAACCATATTTGAAGTAGTAATGAACATGTTGCTCCAATAATATTGACTCAATCAGATCATATGGTGAAACATTTCCAGACATATTGATAAATTCATTGATTCTTCCCATTCTTTTGGTCACTGGACTATAGAAAAAGGGATCACTAGCCATTTGACCTTCATTGTGTATTAAATAAACACCAGATGGTAAGGATTCATTCAGTAAATCTATTCTTTCTTCTTCATAGTCATGTTCACACTGTTGCTTCCCACTGAGTCTTTATCTTTATTTGTCATGGTGCCAGAGCTGCCTCTATAGCACCTTTCATGCATCACAGCTTTCAAATCTTGTCCCATTAGTTTCATTTTGTTTCTATCATAAATAATCTTCTACTTTCTCATACACTCTTTCATTACCTAATAATGTTCAGTCTTTGTACAAAAGGGTAAAGTATTAAAAGGTTAGTGAGTACAGTTTGCCCATTAGTATATAGTCTGTGTGACACTTCATTAGAGAAAAACGTAAGCTACAGGTAATAATTATGCATTCTATGAAATATCCATGCCTTCAATAACTAGAGGGTTTTTTGTTTGTTTGTTTGAATCACCCTTCCATTTTAAACATCTTACTATCTAGAAGCTGATAACATGAAATTTCACTTAAGAAGCACTAGGTGTCTGAGATTTAGCCATTTTGAATATCTGTCTGCTGGACACTTTTTTTTTTTTTTTGAAAGATGTGGATTTAATGAGGAGTTATGACATCCTGTCTAAGGGCTATTTGAATCCATATTTAGATTTCTAAATGACCCAAAGTTGAAAATCAAGATTTTGGTTCTGAACCATTGTTATTTAAAATAGGTGAAAGAAAACATAGCAATAGATTTTAGCTTTGTACACAGAGGTGTAGTATGCACTTCTGTGAAAAAAGATGCTCATCTTTTTTCCCTCATTGTGCTCAAGAGTAGTAGGATATCATTATGAGTTACCCAGTCTCAGATATGTTACTGGTTGAAAAAAAACTCCATCCGAATGTCTGATAGAAAATATCAAGTATTGGAATTATATTACTGGTAAAAAGAGAATACAGTCAAAATTTGGTGGTTATTTAAAGCACAGTGGCATTGTCTCTATACACAAACCATGGTTTGGAAGAGGTTCTATGGGTAAGAGGTACACTCATGTTCCTCCCTGTGTCAGAAGTTCCATCCAAATGCACTTAATTGTGAGTTACGAAGTTCATGAACTAAGATTTAGGCATTGCAGTGTAAGCATACTTGAACAAAAAGAAATTGTGAGGAAAAACTCAGTGGCTTTCTGATAGTAATCAATGAACTAGAGACTGCTTTAATTCCCCTGAGCACAAAGAAACAGTAATTCTGCCAAGAGTTTTGATGCTTCCTGGATCTCAGAGTGTATTCTGTTAATCTGCAAGTGGCGTACCTTTTTCCAAAGAAATAGTTAAGACAATAAATATTCCTCTGTCCCATTATTAAAACATCTTTCTGCATTAGGAAGCACACCCTGGGTCCCACATGTAAGTTTACTCCCTATAGCTGAAACAGAAAAACAATATCTGAACTGAGGAAAAAAGAGGGCTGTTTGTGGGGGGTTGTTTTTATTGCCTGCCTGCCTATTCTTGGCTTCCACTTGGTACTCCAGGATTCTGAGTATACCAGAAGAGAGAGAGGGATAAACGGCCAGACTGTACAGATCATGCTTACCTTATTGCCTGGGTGACAATCCTGTGCAATCATTCATTGTCACATGCTCACTGACTGTGACTGCTCAGCTCACCTGGAGAAGACAGTGCTTAATGCCCTGTGCACAGTCAGCTGAAGCAGATAAGTTGGGGAGAACAATTACATTTAAAATGCATTTCTTAATCATGATTCATTACTCTATTGTTGCTACAGAAGACTGGAGTATTTTCTGGATTAACACAAAGAAGCTACTTTTTGAAGGGTGAACTGTTGTAAATGCATATATCTTTGTTAATCACCTGTGCAAATGTGTTGCTAATGAAGTAATAGCTTTGGTTTTAAACTTGACTAGAAAAAAAGTTCAATTTAGCAAGATAAATCTCTAATGATTGCTACCTCCTTGTGTGCACATTTTCAAGTATTACTTCCCAGGATAGCTTTTTAGCTCAAGGTATAGAGAAAAGAACAGAAATTTAACATTGAACAAAATGAAACAGAATACATTGAAAGACAGTTTCACTGCTGTTCTGCATTGCTTAACATTTGTGTTTCCTTTGAAAATCCAACTAGAGAAACCCATTGGTTTTGTTCTTTCCCTGGCTCAAACACAGAGCTAGCAATGCAGCAGTCGTGTATTGTATCCTCTGTGATGATTACTAGTTCTAATCTGTTTAGTCCTAGGGGGATTTTAGTGATTTTACTTACATTTTATTTTCATTATATTTTTGAGTTGCTAACAAAATTACCGATTTATCCTATGAACAGTCTCTTCTGGATGACATTTAAATTAAGTGCCTGATTCAAATGCAAAACAAAATTCATATTTCTATTTACCTTCTTGTAGGTAAAGTTATTGGAAACTGTATTGCTTGGTCAAGGTTGTCTTGTGTCCTTAGGCTTCAAAGAAAAAATATTTGGTGGATGAGGAATTATGTCACTTTAAACCTGATATTTAGCTCTAAGAGCTGAAAAAGGCAGTGTAACCCCCTCATGCATAAATATATCACCTTAAGTTTATATTTCACTACTTTTAACGAGTACTGAAGAATATGCCACAATATGTCTTGTTCTAGCAGCTGAAAAATTATGCTATGACTAAAATGACATCATTCTGCCTCCCACAGAATGTTTTGGCTCTGAAAGCTCAAGGAGAAGATGAAATTAACATAAAATGTCACTGTCATACAGAAAGGAAGAAAAAATATTAACATCTTCTGCATTTCTTCTTCTACAGATCTGAGTAGGAGGTCACCATAAAGCATGTCACAAGGACTTTGAGGATGAAATAGAGCCTTTTGCTGAGCACCAGTACAACAAGCATTGTTGAAATTTTCAAAATAGTCCTTACTGTAAATTAAGGTGTTCTGCAGGATTTGTGTTTCTTCTGTCCACTAAGGGTTGTTCCATAGGACTCTTTCATCAACCCTTATATTAACATCAGCCAAGTATTAGATTGTTCCTAAGTTCATTTTAGAATAAAGAGTAGCACTCTAAAACTAGAAAATGAAGCTAGTTCAGAGATATTTTTTTTTGTTTTAATTTGTACTGTTGTATCTCAGAATCCTATACAAAAATTATGTTCCCATTGTAGTAAACTGTTCTGTGGTCAAATAATAAGACCACCTTAAAGAGCTGAAAACCCAGATATCAGAAAGGAAATGGTAGGTTGGAAAGAAAGCCAAACAGCAAAGAGGAGGGTGGGAGGGCAAGGTAACAAACTGAACAAAGCTTACCAAAAAAACATTGAGATCTCACTTCACAATATTTAACCAGTGTGAAACAGAAATGTTTCTCTGGCTGTCACAGAAGACTTGTGACTTAAGAGTCAATGTCCTTTTTCTTTTAAATTTTAAACGAATTTCCTACGAACAAAATTGATGTGTGCAAATCTTGAGGCTGTTTAACATCAAGTAAGGGGTGGTCTAGGTGTTGATAGTTAGTAAGCATGAAGGCTTAATGTGGAAATCAAAATATCTGTTTTGATCATGCTAATTTAAAGTGCCAGCTACACATTTGTGAGAGATCAAGAAGGTAGGTCACAGTGCTGGATGTGGGTAGGTGTTTAGCCAACAGCTATGTCTGTGGGATCTTGACATAAGGAGAGAGGTGCAGAGAGTGTAAGCTTGCTGATCAAGGGCAGAGTAGTAGGAGAAATATACTGAAAGAGAGGGACTGGAATGGGAGGAGGCATCAAAGAATGTTTCTGAAGGGATGATGAGAAATGAGAAGAAGTGAAGGAAGACAGCAATAGATACATTTTTTGATAACTTCTAAAATAACACAGCACTGTAAAATAAAACAGAACTTCTGCATTATATCCAGAAAAAAAGTCCTAATGGAGCAGTGCAGATGGCAATAACCAGTGAACTCTTAACAGTACGATTCTCTCTCATGTTTTATTGGTCTAGATAAGATGGAAAGAAATTATATTCACCACAGAGTACAATATAATGTTGACTTGATTTGGTTTTCTTGAATATTTTACCTGCTGTTTATAGAGAATTAAAGTTGGTACCAAAATTAAAAAAAAATCAAATGAGAATTTTCTTATTTAATTTACTTTTTTGATAATTATTGTAAGATGATACAGAAAATGCAACACAACTAGAAGATGTTTCTTTAATAACCAATTCTAGCCTAAAAGTCAAAATTATTAGAAAATATCACATTTCACTTCCTTGGTACAAACTTCCTTTATTTTTTATTTCACTCATCAATGTAAGTATTTCCAATGTGACTTTCTAACCTTTTTTGCCACTACTACTATTAAGGATAGCTACATTTGTTTATGGAACTAAATAAATGAAACTGTGGTAGTGTCTAAACTCATGTATATGTTGCTGACCAAATGTAGCACCTACATATAGAGAGAAGATTCATTGCTTATTTAAGTCCTTCTGCAACAAAAGCAGAAGAATAATTAGAAAAAATAGAATAACTAGAAATAGAGTCAAAATCTCCACTCCCCTTGCCCACGCAACCTCAAGTATACGAAGAAAATAAAAGTCAAAGTAAAGGTTCAAGGATTTGGCCAGGAATGTCACCTGAGTGACCAAATTCAACAACATGAAAACAGTGCTTTGGCTTTGCAACACCAATTTAATTGGCAGAAATTTTATGCCTGATAATAGAGGATGGATAAAAAAGTAGATAAAAGATGTCACTGAGAAGACCAATATGATTTATTCAGGTATGCATATTGTATACAGAGTTTCAGACACTTGCTGAGGGTTAAGTCCATGGTAAAAAAACTGAAAGCTTGTGGGTGGAAGCCGAAGTTTGAATCTCAAGAATTTGATGGAAATCACAGTTACACTGAAGAACTAGATGATGAAGCCAATGAAGAGAAGAGAGAATAAAGAGAAACTGGGTTTTGCAAGAGGAGGTTGACCCAGCAACTAATTCCTAAAATTATACATAATCCTTACCAAAAAAACCCCAACAAACAACCTAATGAATATTCTCCTGTAGCATGAGCGAGAGGTGACTTGTGACTGCAGCTGAGAAAATACTGATCTCTTCTAGCTGTTGATTTATCACAATAATTGAAAGACCTATGCAAACCGAGGGTATTGAAGAGTAGCTGAAGAATGTTTATCACAACTTCAGCTGGGAGATCTCCTGTCTAAGTTGCAATAGCTTGTGGAGTAAACAAAAGGAGAGGATGGAATCAGGAGCACACGTTATTTTCTCCCCTCTTCTTCCAGTCATGGGCAGTGACATTAAAAGAATCAGACAGGTGCACTCTATTAATACGTGGCTCCATGGTTGGTGTCACTGCCACAATGTTGGCTTTTTTGATAATGGGATGGATTACATGGCATCAGGTTTGCTGGCATCAGATGGAGTTCACCTTACATATTGGGGAAGAGGGTCTTTGCACACAATCTAGCAGGGCTCATTTACAAGTGCTTTAAACTAGATATGATGAGTGAAGGGCATGTAATCAGGCTTGTCTGTGACATGTTGTGGGACAAGACAGCAAGCATAGAAAGGTGAGGTGAAGCAGGCTCTAAACTGATGAGCATGGGTGGTGGGGTCCAAAGTGGTGATGCTCACACAATTGCATCTAACTGGGGAACATGCCAGACCAACCAGAGTAGTGACAAATATTTCTTAGCTGCCTCCCAAGACGAGAACCAGAAGGCAAACCACCTCAAGGGTACGCATGGCTGTGGTGGATCTTTCTGGGTCCCTAATGAGAAACCCATATGCTNGCATCAGATGGAGTTCACCTTACATATTGGGGAAGAGGGTCTTTGCACACAATCTAGCAGGGCTCATTTACAAGTGCTTTAAACTAGATATGATGAGTGAAGGGCATGTAATCAGGCTTGTCTGTGACATGTACGTGTGTTGCATGGGAAGAGTTAGAGATCTACGTGCATTCAAAAGGCCATAATCTCATTGCTATTACGAAGATGTGATGGGACAGCTCACGTGACTGGAATGTTGTCATGGAAGGCCATGTACTTTTAGGAAAGGCAGACCAACAAGGCGAAGTGGAGGGGTTGCACTTTATGTGAGAGAGTAACTCGAATGTCTTGACCTCTGCCTAGCGGGGGATGATGAGTGAGTTGAGTCCTTATCGGTAAAAATTAAGGGACAAGCTAACAAGACGGCCACTGTTGTGCGTGTTTACTACAGGCCGCCTGATCAGGAAGAGGAAGTTGATGAGGCTTTCTACAGACAGCCGTAAGTAGCCTCATGATCACATGGTTCTCATGGGAGACTTCAATCACCCTGAAATCTGCTGGATGGGCGATACAGCTAAGCATGCACACTCCACGAGGCTCCTACAAATCATTGATGACAACTTTTTGACACAGATGGTGGAGTAGCCAACAAGGAGAGGCATGCTTCTGGACCTTGTTCTAACAAACCAAGTAGAACTAGTTGGAGGTGTCGTGGTTGTGGACAGCCTTGGGTGCAGTGACCATGAAATGGCAGAATTCAGGATCCTGCGCGGAGGAAGCAGGACAATAAGTAGGACTAAAACCATGGACTTCAGCAGGACAAACTTTGTCCTCTTCAAGATCGTGCTTGTAAGAAGCTCGTGGGATAGGGCTCTAGAAGATAGGGGGGTCCAAGAGAGCTGGCTAATATTCTAACATCACTTTCTGCGAGCTCAAGATCAATACATCCCTATGAGGAAGAAATCAAGTAAAAGGAGTAAGAGGCCAGCATGGATGAGTAAGGAACTCCAACGAAAACTCAGGTGGAAGAAGGATGTTTGTGTAATGTGGAAAAAGGGGCAGACCACCTGGAAGGAATATAAGGAGGCTATTAGAGCATGAAGGGATGTGGTGAGGAAGGCCAAGCTCCACTTGGAAGCCAGTCTGGCCAGGGATGTTAAAGACAACAAAAAGGGCTTCTACAAGTACATCAGCAGCAAAAGGAAGGTTAGGGAAAATGTAGGTCTGCTGCTGAATGAGGACAGTGCTCTGGTGACAGGTGATACAGAAAAGGAAGAGTTACTTAATGCCTTCTTTGCTTCTGTCTTTACCACTAAGTCTGGCCCTCAGGAATCCCAGACCCTGGAGGTAGGAAAGAAAGTACGGGAAAAGGAAGACTTTCCCTTGGTTGAGGAGGATCGGGTTAGAGATTGTTTAGACACCCACAAATGCATGGGACCCAAAATGATGCACACACAAGTGCTGAGAGAGTTGGCAGATGTTACTGCTAAGCTATTCTCAATCATCTTTGAAAGGTCTTGGAGAATAGGAGAGGTGCCTGAGGACTGGAATAAAGCCAATAAACAACTTATTCTGGATGTCATCTCCAAGCATGCGGAGGAAAAGAAGGTTATCAGGAGTAGTCAGCACAGGTTTACCAAAGGGAAATCATGTTTGACCAACCTGATAGCCTTCTATGATGGTATGACTGGCTAGGTGAATGAGGGAAGAGCAGTGGATGTTGTCTACCTTGACTTCAGCAAGGCTTTTGACACCACCTCTCACAACATTTTCATAGGCAAGCTCGGGAAGTGTGGGCTGGATGAATGCACAGTGAGATGGGTGATGAACTGGCTGGATGGCAGAGCTCAGAGAGTTGTGATCAATGGTGCAGAGTCTAGTTGGAGGTCTGTAGTCAGTGGGGTTCCTCAGTGGTCAGTGTTAGGTCCAGTCCTGTTAAACCTGTTCATCAATGACCAAGACCTGCCTGGATGCATTCCTGTGCAATCTACTCTCAGTGCACCTGCTTTAGCAGGTGGGTTGGACTAGATGATCTCCAGAGGTCCTTTCCAACAGTAACCATTCTGTGATTCTGTCATTCTGTATGATGATAACCCTATCACTCATAGGTTACTATGGTAACACTCTGGATGAAGTTGATATTTTATGGTTGGACATGCAATAAAAGCAATATGGTGATATCTTCCAAGATATTAATTATGATGTTTGGCATCTATGAAGTATTTAAAAGACCGCTTTTACTGAAGACAGCATCTGAATGACTGTCCTGGTTTTGGCTGAGATTATTTTCTTTCTAGTAGCTGGTATAATGCTGTGTTTTGGATATAGTATGAAAAGAATATTGATAATACACTGATGATTTGGTTGTTGCCAGGCAAAGACTTTCCAGCTTCCCGTGCTCTACCATGTGCACAAAAAGCTGGGAGGGAACAAAGCCAGGACAGCTGATCCAAGCTGGCCAAAGGGGTATTCCTTACCATATGATGTCGTGCTCAGTATGTAAGCTGTAGTTGGCTCAGGGGCAAATACCGCTGCTCAGGAATGAACAAGCTGTCCGTGTCATGACAGGGAGCAACTGCATAGTGTATCATATTTTTGTATACATTATTCTTTTTATTACTGTTGCTATTATTATTGTTGTTGTTTTTGTTATTTTCTCTTCCTTTGCTGTTATATTAAACTGTTCTTTACTCAAGTAATGAGGCTTTTTATTTCCCTTTCTGACTCTCTCCCTCATCCCACTTCAGGGGGTGGGGCATGAATGACTGGCTGCGTGGTCCTATTTGCCAGCTGGGGTTAAACCATGACAATGACACAATTAAATTGTTCAGATATCACTGCCTGAAGATGGTGATGTTTAACTAAGAGGTGAGGAGTACACTGTGCCCAGAAGAGCTCCCTGTTTGAATCCCAGCTGTCAGTATCCCATTACCAAGGGACATGCAGCAACAAAACTGTCTGTCAGCTCATTCAGTGACACACACATGCCACATGTGACATCTCAGGAACAGATATTTCAATATTTCCTGTTTTACATCGTAATATGATAAAATATTTCTATGAGGAGAAAAACGGGAAGAAAATACAGAAGTATACAGACTTTCAGAGATCACTTGCAGGTAGTTTTTAAAAAACTTTGGCTGTCAACAAATGAGGAAAATAGAGCAATTCTCCAGAGCAATGCACTTTAGTACAACTTAGCATGTACGTTAGTCTTTGAAATGTGAATTTCTTTGACACAGCAATTTTTCTGAAAAGTGAAAAAAATAATAGCAAAGACAATGTTTAGCTGTAGAAGAGTAAAATTTGTCTTAAAAAACTTGGCATATTTCTATTATTAACCTATTCCAACAGGACTCACTTTCACAGATACACATACATTACTAAGGCATGCACAACTGCCCGCATTCTGAGTTCCTTCAAGCAAAAGTTGCTTTACTTTTAATCAGCTAAAGAAGAGGGATTTTTTGATTGTGAGAGACCAGAATATGATCTACTTCATTTAAATGGTACTAAATATAAAGTATCATGATTTTCTACTGAGTTTTGTATTACCCTTCAAATCGAAATGGTTTAAACTTTTACTAGCTGTTATCCTCTGTCTACATATATGAAATAGTTGAATTAAATACAACATTGTGAGATTTGGGGATATTAATACTCGAAGTTTAGAACGAAATGGAATAAAAATATTTTGAATGTCAATAGGATCTAATTACATATCGGTGTCCAGCAAACAGTAACTTCTGATTAAGGAAAGTCTTCAGAGTTTGGGTCCACATTTACCTTTGAATATTATAAATGGTTTCTAAATATGTAGATACACATGCACACAGACTTCCTATCTATATTGTATCATTTAATAAAAAGCTATTCCACTTAGTCTTTATGCATAAGTGCCAGGTTTTATAATTACAGCTGCATTCAGAATCTAATAAAATTAACAAAAGGCTTGTTTAAGTTCCTATTTTTAGCTTCTTATTCAGATGCTTGTATATTTTACATATTCTATAATATGAACCTGTATTCTAAGTGTTAGTAACCCTCTTACATGCTTTGACTCACAGCCAGATTTGTCTTAGTACCATTGTAGTCGAAAGAACAGCATTAAGGAAGCCTTTCTTTTCAGTTCCTGATTGTGATTGCTAGCATATCAAATTTATGCCCCTGTAATCCAGATCATTTTCCAGAAGCTTTGAGAACTGTGTGTAGTAGTTTGTTAGAGAGCTCACAGAAACCCTATACTGACAGACCAAAAAGCCCTTCGACTGTCACTTTATGTCATTAACAATTTCTAAACCCATTACAGATGGGATGGACTGATTAGAACTGAGGAGGGAGGATCTTTTTCCCAGCCAGAAATATCCCCTGAGACTTTTCCTGCATGTGAAGTTTCTAATGATTAATGGGAGAAAAATAGGACCGCCTGCCGCACAGTTGCCAAACACTTTATTTAGGAAAGGTTATTTATATTTGGTGATCTGCTTGCATTGGATGTCTTTAGAAGTTAAATATTAACTCGATATTTTTTTTTAAAGAGATAGCAAAATAAAAACCAACCTCTACATGCTAATTGCTGTTTTTTCCTTACTTTTCAATATACAGTTTTTATAGCTTCACTGTAATTTGTATAAATGGTGCTAAAACTCTAAAATGTTTATGTTCTTCCCCGCCCCACACCTCCCTTCCATTCTGATGTTTTATTTCTGTAAATGAGAGCTACAGCTGGAATATTGTTTTACTACAAATCTCACACCAGCACTGTCAGTTGTGATGTGACACCAGAGATTCTTATCTGTAGGCTGGGTTGGAATTATTAAACATTCTCACATTGTGCAAAGTGTTGAGGATGAACAGCAGTGCAGTGAGGTGCATCCAACACTTCTGTGCTTCCCACCTGATCCTGGAAATATGACTCCTTTAAAAGGCTAATATTTGCTTTATATAGAAGTGACAATATTCAAGCACTAACATGTACTGGAGATATTGCTGAATTCTGTGTTGCTCTAAGTTCTTTTCTGAAGAGAAAATCTAAGGGGGAAGAAAGAACGAGGATCATTCAAATAAAGAGAAGGAAAATGTACTATTCCTACCAAAAGAAGAGAAGAATTTCCAGTTAATCCAAGTGATTTGCTTTCTTTGAGCTGGCATGATATTTTATCACCTTTAAAAATAAGGAACTAAAAAAGGAAGCAAAAATACATTTCTATATGTCTGATTGTTGTTTTTTTTTTTTTTAATCTGACAAATATTTTTGTATTCACAGTGTCTCCATTTTAATGATAATTATTAAAATGAGCATACTAGCAGGACCATGGATTCAAGCCCAGCCTAACCACTTCAATAGTAAATCTGTGCTGCTTTTATGGAAACGTTGGCATGAGGTGTAGAAAGGAAGTGACAGTAAACTAGTGTTCGTGGTATAATTACTTAAAATGCATGAACTAAAGTTCTAAACTAAAGACGCTAGTCCAATTCTGCCAAGTAACTGTTTACCACATCACATGAATCAGACCTTACAAGACAAAAGGTCCACAATAATGCAATTGTCATGGATGTAGAAGTCTGACAAAACACCTAGATGCTCTGCAAGTGCCTGACACAGATTAGATGATTTCTTTCATTATGTGCCACAATTAGATGGTTCAGAATGAGCCTATAGGGACAAGTGAGACATAGGAATCAGTCCAGAACTACCCTAGCTTTCCTTAGAATACTGCTAGAAGTAGCTACCTGGAAAACAATAATGAAGACTGGGTTAGAGGAAGAGCCCAATCCCAACTACAGCCTGGTTAGGATGTGTAATTTTATTGCTTCAAAAACAATCAGTTAAACAAATGTTTTCTCCAGAGTTTTCTTCATATTTTTCTGGGGTTTTATTCTGGTGGGGGGTTTTTTGTTTGTTTATGTGGGGTTTTTTTCTTTTTTTTTTTTTTCCCCCCAATTCTCACTTTTTGTCGTTTACAAGACCTAGTAATAGAACTACAGAATTGCATCACAGTGCCATATCTCTCCTGTTACACAAATTCTGGCACTGCTACCCCACCTAAAATACTCAAATAATAACACAGTGCCTTGAAACCCGGATCAGCTGAGAACTGTTAGAAATACAAAGAAAATAAGTCTAATGCTATACCTAGCATGAGAAGTCTTCAATCAGAATTTTTTCTTTCTATGTGAGATACAATGATATGTGTGCAAGCATATGTAATGTTTATAGTTTCCAAGGCTGTAGCATTGGTGGAAGTAACAACCTAATAAGTAACTAGTTTCAAGCAGCTAAATTCAAACAGGACGTTAAGCAAAAGGGAAAAAAATCTTTCTATATTTTAACGAAAATTAGAAGTCTACACAAAAATTGCTTGTTCTAAGTTATACTGCAATAAAATTTTAAGGAGAATAAATACTAGATATGAAAACTGAGGGTCCAAAGCACAACAAAGTTTGAAGTTTACATTTTCTGTTTCCTAAGTCAGTCTCGTGAAAACTCAGTCACTTGTTAGTTTTGGGCATATCGTATTTTTATTATTGTTTTTCTAATTAATGTTGTCTTGGCAATGGGAAATTTTTATTTTTGGAGTGCTGAGCAGCCATGCTCAAGCTTAAATCAATGGGAAGAGCAGGTAGATGCACAGCAGCTTTGTGGACAACAGAACTTATAGTCAATGTTTTTGATGGTGTAAATCTTAGCTTAGCAAATGCAGATGCTTGTTCCATTTAAAAACTTTTTCCTCGTTTAGTGACTTCATCATCCTCTGAGCTTTACCATTCTGTATCACAAATCTCATTTTGATTAATGTTCCTGGGTGGGTAGAAGGGTTCAATTTGACCTTCACACTAGTACCTATACTGTTGTTTGAACATGTTTTTGTCAGCTTAATAGTTTTGTTTTCGTAAACAGTTGGTGCCATAATACTACAATTGGTTCTGTTGGATTTGTCCATGTAAATTGGGACTACTGCAACCACATCGAGCAGTGAGGTAAAGAAAAGCTGTAAAAGTAGATTTTCTCAATTAGATCTTTTCTAACTGTAGGAAAAGTAATGTCTTAAAAATAATTTTTAAAATTATTATACAGTCAAGTTCTGTCTTGACTTCAGAAATATAACTTTCAAAGAGGTATTTATTGTATGTACTCATTAATATATACAGAAGAGCTATCAAAGACAACAAAAGGAATATATATGGTAAGTTAGTCTTTTGATATTGTCACAAATCCATGCCCGTTGTTCTGTTACAAACATGTGAGAATGTTTCAAGAAAAATGGTTGAAACTTATAAATTAAAGGTTCTTCAATATTGCATCTGGCTGTAACATCTAATTAACATTTTAAAGGCTACAGTTTAATTTAAATGAATGGCAGGCCTTTGACTGCACAAGACAGCTCATGAACATGATTACAACAAAGTAATTTCCCTTTGTCAGATACAGACTTTCAGTAATAGTGTTCTCTTAGCTTAATAAAGTTAAGCACCACTTACAATCGGCACTTCATTTTGCTTCTCTCTATTATATAGAATGGTGGTTGTTCAGTTCTTATAGCAGCCATCTGCGTAGGTGTTCATTTGTACTCTCCTGCTGTGTGGGTACTCTGTCTAATTCCCAAGCTTCTAGCTTTATAATAGTTTCACAAAATGCTGTTTGAATTTTTATAAGCTAGTTTTCATTATCATTAGTTGAATGTTCCAAAGCTTTATACTGCCCAATATGGTTCTATTTTGACTCATGTTTGTATGCATTGATAATGTCTCTGTGCTGTAATATTAGTGTTACAATATCCACTGGAAAAACTTGTTGTATAAGTAAGTTGAAATTTATAACGTTATAATTTATTCTATAATCTTCTCTTTCCCCCCCAAATTAAATAAAATTATAGATATATTTTAAAATCATGATATAGTTTTCATTTAAAAGTTTGATTCCATTTCAATGCAGCTGCAAAATTTGTGCAGGTTAGAGATATTCTAATGTGTAATGTATAATCCAATAAATTGGAACATTCTGATACTGGTTTGTCACTGTCTAAGACCCCTTGTTGCTGTTAGTTCCTGCAGTTCTGCATCAGACAAAAGGGAAGGATGTGATGGAATGGTATTCTGACATTTTTCCATATTACTTTGCCCTCCTCTCTCAAGTGAATTCAGCCATTATTACCCCTTTGCTTAGAGCCTTTTAGAGCATTCCACAATAGAAGGTCCCCCTTGTATTCCTCAAATATGTCTTGAGTTCCCTTGGAGAGGCATATTTGGAAGAGCAATTAGCATTGTTGTTGCAGAGGAAAGCAAGACATCTACTAGTGTTCTATACTTACATGAGGCCCTCCTTCTTAGAACCAAAATGTTTTAGAAGCATTCATTAAATTTATAGCACAAACTGAAGCATGTACTTTGCACATGTATATTGTAGTTACGGTGTGGATGATTAAACAGGGTCTTGCAAGCAAAAATAAAAAAAACCCAAAACAAGTAAGTGGCAGAAATGGAGTGCAGCTATCATGGTTCTTAATATTTTTCTGTAGTTTAAAATCCATAGGCATGTGGAAGAAGGAATCATGTTTTACCATTGTTATTTACTGTTCAGAGAATAGTTATTTCATAATATATTACTGCTCAGTATAGCCTTTTAAAATTTTTGTTTGAAATATGTACAATATCAAGAAAAATCTGAATTAAATCACTGTTTTCCTCAGTAAATATAGACTAGATGTACTCATCTATTTAATTTATCTTTCTGTCCCCATATTAATAGAATGATTAAAAATAAGTTATCCTTAAACTGGGACACAAAATATATTCTGAAATGTTTGGGATTTAAAAAAAAATTATAATTTAAATTATTGAGTAATTTTTCATCATGTTTCTATATACTAAAGCCTTGAAATAAAAGACACGTATCTTGATTTTTTAAAAAATAATATGACAAAGAATTATGCAATAAACTCCTAAGTGTTTGTTAGAAATATTTTGAAACAATAATCTAAATTCTTTAAGGTCTTGTCATTTTCCTGTCATATCTCAGGAAAAAATTTCCTATTTGGCAGTGCAAGAAACTTGTACTTTCAGTAGATTTACAATATCATACCTAAAACTGAAGACAGTATTGCTAAGAGCACGGAAAAAGTTTCTTTGGTAGATGAGAAGAATAGGTAAGACTGCAAAATCTGTTAGAGTTTAGGTATGAGTTTCAGTCATGAATGCTGCAACTTAGTTGAGAAATTATTTTATCAATCACTGTGTACTGTACATCTGAAAAACTAATCGAAACAAAAGAAATACAGTTGTCTGATGAATCTGAGTGGAAACAATATTCCTTTATATCTGCTTACAAACTCTCAAAAGTTATTGTTTCACTCTATGACCATAGCATAAATTCCGATGAGCAGGAAATCCTTATGCCTTGATGACGCATATCAATTACTATTAGAGAACGGTGCTTAATCTTTTTCACATTTTCAGAACATTAAGGTTGCTTTGCCTTAAAATCCATGCTAGAAAACCCGACCCAATTAGGTCAAGGAGAGTTATGTTGTTGTTGTGTCACTGCAGCCAAAATTTCACTTTCTGTTCATTATTTAAATATCTGAACACCAGGGAGCCCTCAAGTTTGTATCTGGCAATGGGTACTATGTAGTTTATTCTGAGGTAGGGTCTTCTGTTAAGATTGGATCTTCAATGATCTGTTTTTCATACTGTACAAAGAATTCTAAGTATTTCTGTAAATCAGTCTGAAAGTGTGAGATCTTTTTTTGCTCTAGTTCTAGATTCAGTACATGCTCACTAATCTAAAAAGCCCTGCATGAGCCTAAGCCTAATTAATTCAACGATCTGCAAACGCCATGAGTCTTATCATAGCAATAGCAACAGACGATGCTTCTTAAATTTACAACCTCTAGAGTGCACTTAATAGGATCAGAGCAGTCACAGAGAAAAATACTCTGTTATGGAATTTGTTTCTACCGGCAATTGAACTGACTATGATTCTTTCCATTTGCAGGCACCCGCAGACAGAAAAATAATATTTTCTTATTGAGCATTAGATTTGTCCTGAAATGTGTACAAAATGATCATACAAATAAGAAGACTTCAAGGAGGAGGAACCATAGTTTTACTGCTGTTATGGCTGGGGTTTTACACAAGAAAATTTATGTAGATAGCTCCAGGAAGAATGATGGGCATTTTAAAAATACATGTGGAAATATATATTACAGTGATCTGAGTGCCTTGAAAGAAAGAGAAAAATTCAGGTGTCTTCGTGAGCTGTTTTATGATCCAATTGCATTTTTGTTTCAGTCCTTCTAGTTAATTCTTAAGTTTTATTTCATAATAAGAAAGCAAGTTATGCTTTTTATTTATTTTCTTCAGTCTTAGCTGAAAAGCACTAGGACTGCATCCAATTTTTTAAAGTACCAATGAACAAAATATACTTTTTAATCTTAGAATTTACTCAGAAAAAGTGCAGATGGCACCACCAATAAATGACTGTCATGGACCAAGATCTTTTCTATGCAAATGACTAATGCATCACTACAATTCTGTCAGAGCAACAGAAAGAGGCTGCCAAAAAAAATTCATATCATAATCAGTGAGTGTGTCTGATTGTTCACTGTTTGTAGCACATATGGATCCTCTGAAATACAGAACACCTACCTACAAGAAATACTCAAATCATTATGCATCATGAACTTTTGCATGTGTTTAGAATGTTTTAAGGAAACTATTTGGTCTACAATAAACAGACATATTTTCCCGGTGTCATTACAGCAAGAGCTGTGTTAAAAGAAGAAACAAACAAACAAACGAACAAACAAAAACCTAAAAAAATAAGCAACACGTTAGAATCTATGCTTTAATTTACAAAGCAATAATCAGCACACAGTTTGAAAGCTGTCTCAAGCCTTTCTCATAGGCTCACTGAAGTGTGAAAATTAGATATGTAATAAACATTTAAAGAACAGAAAGGTAGAAGGAGATAATTTCTCTACTTATAAAACTTATAAAAATAAAATAAAAGAGAGAAAATAATGTTGTATCGATAACCATTGACAAATTTGGAAGAAGAGGCTCAATGCAAAGATGAGATAAAATTAGAATATTTCTTAAACGCTCTTTTAAAATAGAAATATATGTTTAAATCTTTTTTATTTCTATGAGTTCCTGTAGCACTGTGAGAAGAACTTGACACTCTTCCTCTCAAACTGTCTTGTATTCAAAATAGATGGATTTTACTGGTGAGTGAGCTCAGAGGCTCTCTCGCATCATTAAAACTCCATCACAAGGATTATGCTCCAGAAAATAATTTAGGAAAAAAAAAGTAGATATTTGCTTTTTTTTCCAGAAGTCATGAGGATATGGGACTTAAGAGGGAAGCATCTACAGCTGGGAGAATTCCTGTACCTCAGTAGTTCAGATAAGTTTACTTTGCATTAGGTCTCCTCTGTAACAAAGGCCATTTCCCTATTAATTGTGTTATAGTTTGAGTAATATGAAGATATCAGTAATTCAAAATTTTTCGGTCAGGCAGACCACCAAGATGGAAGAGATTTTAAAGCTAGGTTAGATCCCTAGAGTCATCTTGTCTGAAGTAACCTATTTGGATTATAGCGTATTCTTCAAGAAGTTATCTCACCTTTAGTTAAAGATTTAAAGTTATAAATAAGTTCTTTGTTCCAGTTGTGTTGTCATGTTCTGTGTGGAATTTACATCTTGTCTGAATATGTCTAATTCTTTGTTTTTCAATCACCTAATCATGTTGGATTTTGTTTTGCTAGAGTAACAAATCACGTTTTTTTTTTTTCATTTTCCATATTCCTATACTCTCAACAAACCTCTTTTTAATCTGGTTTTAGACAAATAAACCAGATATAGCATCTTACATCCTGATCAAGAACGCTTCTGTACCTCAACCTGTTCTGCTGTGTGAATTATTTCCTTCAATAAATTTACAAAAAAACCCTTGCAAATAGTGTTCCACTCATACCTTCATTATTGCCATGTAATGAAATTGTCTACCTATTCATCTCACCTAATATTACTCAATGTAAGGGTTTGTATCTATTCTGAGCAGGTCAGGGTTCCCTCTGTAATTAAAGAAGGAAAAGCAATTCTACAATGTCAATCATCCTATTTTAAGAAGGACGACTCAGTCTGTGGAATATTTGTATCTTTCTCTTAACTATACCTGGAGCCTAGACTTCTAGTTTAGTTTTCTACCTTTCATGCAGCTACAATAAGTGAAAAGATTCCCAAGTACATGGTGAGTTTTTTCCATTCTTTTACATGAGACTAGATTTGCTTAAGTGAATTAAATCCTACAGGCAAAACAGATGAGAAAATGCCTGCTTTTAAAATCTTTTTGAGTCCTCAACTCTAACCACTTTGGAGCTTCAGGACTTAAGTAGTTGAGCGTACCCCCCCCAATTTGTGTTTGGGAAACTGGGGCATTTTACCTGAGAACACACATGTGCAGGTAGACAGTTTTGTGAGCTGTCTTCAAGGAGCTTTGCAAGATAATTGTTCAAAGCCTTCTCAATATAGATTTAGCTATTTTTTTTTTTTTCATAGCTTAGTTTGTCATCAGGAAAACAGAGGTAATATTTATCTTGTTTGTTGCATTTGCTTGCTAAATGTATTCTTTCACTTAGTTTATAATCTACGTTGAACTAGGGCTGTGTCTCTACACTGTTTCTGTGGCATCTCAAGGTTGTGGTCAGTTACAATGCAAATAAATACTCTTTATACCTTTTGACTATTTACACTTTGACATCTGATTTTTACAACATCTAGTGCAACAGAACTCTGATCTATTTTGGCCCTTCCAAGTTTGCTGAAATACAAATAAAAATAACACAATGGAGGTTTTTTTAGAGGCTTAAAGAGGTGTGAGTACCTGCATCAACATTGCTGCTGTGTGACGTGCTCACCCAAATTTGTTAGTGGTGTTCCTCTTTACATACAAGTGTGCATGTGTGTGTTTCTTTCTATGATTATAATTGCTGGGATGCATGGATTATCAGCTTCTCACAGTGTATTAGCAAAACAACTGTCTAAATAAGTTATGCTCTGACCACGATTTACACTCAAGCACTTACATTAGCCATTTCATCTTTCACCAAATTTCAGTGGTAGACCTGCACCTGCACATACTTAATTTATACATATCAATCCAAACAGTTTCTTTTAGAATAGATTTTGGTCTTTATGGAACAGAAATGAGAAAAGTAAATTTTAGCCTTTGAGTCCTGGTAACCAGGTTTAATTGTCCAAGTTCTCAAGTAGTCAAGAGTGCAATCAGAGTGGACCTGTAAGTATTCATGGCATTATGACAGATCAAAATGAAGAAAAAAAAAAACATTCCTAGCATAACCAGTGCTGAATGCTTTAATTTCTTAAAAAAATAATCTGGAAAAATTCCCAGATCATACATCTGTCATGTTAATTTACAGAGGCTGAAGTCTAAGGGAGAAGCACTGAAGAGGATCATTCTTCCTCTCTCCTTCTTCTGTTCAGCAAGATTACTGCCCCCTGCCTCAAATGTTTCTTTGCTACCTGGCAAGTTAAAGCATGACTAGCTGTATTCTAGCTAGAATTTGCTGTGTGCTGCCACGTGCCATTGTCTGTCCATCTGTCCAACATATTTCTTATGCAGTAACATAACATGGGCTAGTATTTGTAGTCTGTGATGGAGAAGGAACAGGAGATAACAGTTTTGTTTACCACCACCACCACCTTGGCTATTCCTCTTAAAGTATCTGGTGTGTTTTGGTTTATTTTTTTCTTCTGTAAAATGCATCTGTGGTACTGTAAAAGACAAGTCATCCACAATAATCTCGAAATCATGGGGCTTCAGCTCTGATCTCATTTTCACAAGTTCTGTGTTAAAGACAAGGCCAAGTGCAAAGTCCTGCACGTGGGTCAGGGCAACTGGAAGCAAAAATACAGGCTGGGTGTATAATGGATTGAGAGCAGCCCTGAGGAGAAGAACTTGGGGGTGTTGGTTGATGAGAACCTCAACAAGAGCCAGCAATGTCCGCTTGCAGTCCAGAAAGCTAACCACATCCTAGGCTGCATCAAAAGAAGTGTGATCAGCAGGTTGAGGAAAGTGATTCTCCCCCTCTGCTCTGGTGAGACCCCAGCTGGAGTACTGCATCCAGCTCCGGAGCATCAGTACAGAAAAGACCTACTGGAGAGGGTCCAGAGAAGGCCATGAAAATGATCACAAGGAAGGAACACCTCTCCTATGAGGACAGGATGAGAGAGTTGAGGTTGTTCAGCCTAGAGAAGACAAGGCTCTGGGAAGACCTTATCACAGCCTTTCAGTACTTAAATGGAACCTATAAGAAAGATGAGGACAGACTTTTAAAAGGATATGTTATGACAGGAAAAGGGGTAATGGTTTTAGACTAAAATAAGGGAGACTCAAGCTAGACATGAGGAAGAAATTTTTTACAGTGAGGGTGGTAAAATACTGGAACAGGTGGGACACCTCATCGCTGCAGACATTGGAGGCCAGGCTGGACGAGGCTCTGAGCAACCTGACCTAATTGAAGATGTCCCTGCTCATTGCAGGGGGGTTGGAGGCCCCTTCCAACGCAAACTATTCTATGTTTCTGTTATTCTGTGATTCTTGATTGCCTCCGGTTTCTGTGACCAGAATCAGATACATAGTTTTAGATGTATATAGATCCTCCTAGTTCACAGAAGCTGCTAGAAAGTTTTATTTCTTTTTATCAATATCCAGTCTGGTTGGTGACAATTTAGTATAAAAAGACATATTTTTTTTTCAGTTTGCAGACTGATTGGTTTTAAACACTTTTTTTTTTTTCTTTAGAAAAGCTGTGGTAATTGAAATAGATGTAGTGTCAGGATGCTACAGAAATGTTCTAACTTCTACAACAAAATATACTAATGTTCCATCTTAACACCAAATTAATTGCATTGCATTGACTGACACTTAAATTGGACTTTTGTTTCAGTCTGTTGTCAGTCTAGTTCATCAGACACAGAAGTATCTAAAATGAGGATGTGTGAGAATTTTAGAGGTTCAATAGCCAATTTAATCTTCTGATATTAATCATTCTTAATCCAGTTCTTAAGAAAGCTTAAACTGCTCAGAACAATTATTCTTTTTCTTATATTATTACAATTTCTTATAATATTATGATAACAAAAGCTGCAAAACTAATGTGAGGCAAAGTGCTTTAAATCTAAGGGAATGAGTTGTGTCAGATTCAGAGCTTCAAGTTTGACTGCCTCAGTAGGCTTTGTAGCATTGTCTGGGTAATGCTAAAGCTGAAGAGTATTTTTTTTTTCAATTTAATTAAGTTGCTTAGAAAACTACACCTTCTTTTTTATAAAGCACCTTTGGACAAATCTGGAGACATATCCAGTTCTGATGTCTCTGGTTCAAGTACTGCAGCTTTAAAGTAGACAAGTTGGCCTTTGTGGAATTATTTGAGAAAATAAAATTATTTTCAAGTGTCTATGCTTTCTATATAAGCAATATGTATATATCTATAAATACATATATAAACTCCACACACTGAGTGCTGCCAACAGTCACTATGAATGAAATGCAGTGAGAACAAGCAAAGCAAGCCTGGTTGCTGTCTTATGGTTAACCATTTTGTTACACTCTTTTTTTTTAAAATTGACAGATGTACACTTCCCTTTTCATGATGAATTTCCTTTAGTGGCACACATTAAAAGAGTTTAGACATTTAATTCCAAAGCTATATTCCTGAAATTCCTGCTCAAATCCCACATAGTAAAGGAATTTGTGTTTCTGAGATGCTGCAATTCTGACCATAAATTTCCTTTGTACCTGCAGCTCCGCTTTATAAATTGAAGCCTACACTGTATCTAATAAGATCAACAAGCTTGTTACTTCATATACATCTGTTCTGAGAGATTTAAACCAGTGGAACACGCCTAAAGCTGATGTACTGGATTGGGATTCACACAAATCTCACTGGTGCTATGCTTTCACCAAATGTTCATAGGTCCCACTACATGAACGGAGCACCTGAGCGAGCTTTCACCATAGTCTTTGATGAGTCCTTCCATTTTGAGAAACTGCCACCTTGGTAAGAGTAATTAAATAAAGGCTGACATTAGTGAATTTCCATTTGTATCAAATGGTTTTTGAGTGAATCACTACATAGAAAGCCATTTTAGATGTCATTTCAACACGGTCCACACTTTCGTTTACCTTTTATTTACTAAAAAATTCTACTTGAAAATAACAGGGTATTGAAGCTTTAGGGGTGTACTTAAGCAGCTCTAAAATGTTGGAAAAACCCTAGCACCAAGAATCTGCTGGCATTAAAAAATCATACTCCAAACAGAGCCATTACTATTTTAATGTTGCTTTAAAGGTATTTTAATAGATCATGTAGCCATACAAAAAACGTAGACAAATAATAATACAAAAGGCCCATTTTTTTCATCACCAGTAGAATGAGTGAACTGATGTTTGCCATCTTCTGCTTTGTACATAACTTGGCAACAGAAACAATATTTATAGTAAAGTCTATCACCGCTTATTAATGTTATACGTTAGAGTATTTTACTACTTCAAAAATAATACGTTAAAATATGCTGAAACATTTTCAAATAAACCAAGAAAAAATGATCTAACAATTTATTAATTGTATATCATTGTTTAAACAGTAGAGCGTGATGAACCATTGAATGAAGCAATGTAAATATATTGATTTCATCTATCTTAATTTCTGGAAGGATTTATAAAGCTTTAATGAAACCCCAGGGGAACAATTTCCCACCTTGTTTATTTAAAATTTGATTTTAAAAATTCTAAGCCACAATTTTCAAGTAATTTTTGCATTCCTGATTATGAAATATTCTTCTTATTGGGAAATTTCTGTTTGATGCATTCTAAAAATGCTTAGAGATATAATGTTGCTTCCTTTCTAAATCTACAGTAGGAAAATACTTTTTCCAAATATTATTCATTAGATTTAAAGTATTGAACTGACAATTTAATTTTCCTTCAAGTGAATACACTAAACAAAGTAACTGTATGGACTGATAATTTACTCAAACCAGAATCTCAAACCAGTTTAAATGTGGAATAGTCACACAGTAGCAGTAAATTTTCATAGGAAAAAATGTTAGGGTTCAGTTTTGAGATGCCTTTTGTACAAAAGTTGAAAGAATTCTATTTCAATGAGTTATTCCTCCTATTTCTTCACTAGAGAACAGACACATTTTCTGATATTAGCTACACACAAGGTAGCTAATGGGTATTTCAAGGGGAAAGTTCAAATATGCAAACTAAGCAAGGTTCTTCGGTACTGCAGGTTACATTGAGTCCACCACTTCCACTTTAAGGTTTGATTTGTATTCTCTATGGAATCCACTCAGGCTTGATAGGGAATAACCAGCCTTATAACCCAGCAGGATTTTCTTTTTCTTTTACAAGCTTCCTAAGGCTTCAGTTTAGTTGTTGAGGAACTGAATGCAGGTTCTTGCAGCTGGAGTAGAGGTAGAAAAAACAGAAGAGTGGTTAGCTGCTTTGGAGGAGGTGCTTGGACAGACTGATATATTACAGGTGCTATGCAAAGATCTTCAATTTTAAAACACCATCATTTAGTCCTACCCTGGAGAACAGCTACCTGTAACTATTATTAGGAAATTTCATATTACTCCCTAATGTTTTCAAGATTAAATCTGTCTATTTTTTGTCTGTCATTTGAAAAGCCATAATTATAAATATTAAAGTCTGGTAGCAGCATGTGTACCAATAGAAAATAAAAAATAAAGATGCTATCCCTAAGATATGTGTTCAGAGTTCGCAGACATCTGCTTTATGGATCCCTATGAAGGTGCAAACCTTCTCTGAGAAACACGACCTTAGTAAATGATGTTGGTGATGAAGTGCAAGCTGGAATAGAATTCAATGTATTTTTCTGTGCCTAAATGTTCTCTTCAGCACTGACAACAGGGAAAAAAAAAAAAGAGTAGAAACTTGTATTACAAAATAAGCAGAGATGACTGAGAACACAAGAAAGGTTTCTTTTTCCTCTCATTTACCCTTTTGCTGCTATTTTAGTTTAACTAGTCTACCAGTGCACCCGATAATCAGACAAATACTATTTTAATTTAGCAAATAATTGGTGACTTAAAAAAGGCTGTATGAGGCTTTATAGATCCCTTACTTCTACATAAAACATTTCTAAAGATCTGAAGGAAATACAAGTACGTACGAATTAATAATTCAAAATAACTTTTAATCTTCTTTGTTGTTGTTCTCATAGTGATTTTTTCCTGAGCTAAAACTAGATTGCATTTATTGGTTGATAAACACTATTCTTTACAGATTCTTTGTAATTCGTAACATAAGCAGAAAGTAGTGTTGTAACCTGATACAATATTTCTTACTGCTAGATGAGAAGATGCACAATTTAGTTGTGTAAATTAAAGATAGCCTTACATATATTTATTAACGTTCTTAATTTTTACATTATTTCTCCTGGAAAAGCTATTAATTTAATTATTATCTTTTAGTCTGGATTTGAGTGAAGTTATTTTGTACAGAAGTTTGAAAATAATTAAATGCAAAAGTTAGGAAGTTAAAATTTATTGCTTAAGCAAAACTATTAGCTTTGATGGATAAATAAGAGAACTATTCAGGAAAGCATCATTTGTGTTTAAACAAACAGACTCCTAGTAAAAGCGAAGTAAGCATAGTTACCATTGTGTTCTCTGTCAGTCTGCCATCATAGGCAGTTGCTTACTTCTTGCTTTGAGTCCTTTCTGAACAGGATTATTTAACAAAATAACAAAAAAAACCCCAACCAACAACAACAAAAAAACAACAAACAAACAAACAAAATTATTCATGGTTAGTGAAATTAATTGATTGGGTTTTTTTAAAGATTTTAGAATAAATAGATCTCAGCCTTTCATAATTTATTTCTTTACCTATCAGTTTCTCTTGAGTGAATTAGAGGTTGGAGGAAAACAAACTGCATCATTCCCCTTTGTAGTCATAGAAGAAGCTGGCTTTTACTTCAATAAAACCATAGATTCAGTTACCTATTCAGCTTTCTCTCTATCCAATGGTTTATCTTCTTTAAAAATGTTGGCAAATAATTTATACTTAATTGAATACTTTTTTAAAAATTATTTTTGTATAAGAAATGGGGATCTTGGGGCATAGATTTTGTGACTATGCAAATAACGAAGAACAGAACAGTAATATGAAGATTAGTTGTGCCAGGTCCAGTTCTACAAAGAGAGTTGACACACTTATGAAGTCAGGTTGGTTTTACATTATTTGAATGCTGTATGAAAAATAGTTTATGTTCAAAGTTCTTAGCCGTTTATTGAGCTGCATCTTTCTCTGAGATGCTGAATATTCCCTTGATGTTCTTTAAACAGGAATTACATTTAAGAAAGCTGAGATATTGCAACTCTCAAAAGGATTAAAATAAATCTCCTGTTTTGGTCAAGAACCTTGGTGTAGACAGTATGTGCCAGAATGGAGTGTCTCCTCTTTTGTACTTAGCTCTTTTCGCCTTGTAGAGAAATAACGTGCATTTAGAGCTCAGCCTCTTAGGAAATCCATACCAATTCAGTGTGTGATAGGCTCTGGGGATTCTCCAATAATATTTTCATGTGGGTTGAGGATGGGAACTAATAAGAATTTTTAAGAGTTACACATTTAAATGCACCACTTTGCCTTGCTGGTGACTAGTGAACACCCTTCAACATTTGGTTTCAGTTGATTTTATTTTGATCTGTCTAGAGAACACCTAAATACTCTTGCTTTCATTCAAAACTCAGTACCAGTTGAACATCCTCAATCTCTCTCAACCAGTTTTTAACGTGAAAAATTAACATTAAACACAATCACAATTCTCCATGTCCCCTTCTGATTTCTATTGCTATTTACACAGGTATATTTACATGTGTTTTCATTTCTGGGATCTCTGCACAGAAACCAAAGTAAAACTAATAAGATGCATTGAGTCTACTGTCATTTTCTGAAGTAGATCAGCATAGATCAATGGTATGCGCTCAGAAAAGTTCTGCTGTCCTTATCACACCAAAGGCTGTGTTTTTCCCAAATTGGCAGAAACATGACTGAGCTACCATATTTCTGACAATTACAATTACTTTGAGTCTCTCAGGTAAACTTTAGGCCTGAGACATAAGCTCATCCCATCTAACACAAGGTTATGTGATGTAGGGAGGTACTAACCGAAACAGTCTAATGTCAAAGAGAGAGATATAACTCCAGTTCTGGTCAGACCACTGAACATTGCATTGCTATAACTGCAAGACCATAGTTGTAACCTGAAGCCAGGCAAATTCAGAGTCAAAGCACCCACTTTAAATAATTAGAGTAAGTAACTTCTGGACCAACTTGCTCTGAGTAGCAGCATTATTTGCAGTGCAGTGGATTATTTGGAGCACTTTCATAAACATGTTTGAATTTTTTTTTGAGAGATAGACATTTAGTTCTAACATATTGATTCAAAGAAGTCAGCTAGTACCTATATTAAAGTTCAGAGAAAAAGACCATGATAGTGCCTTTCTGCCTTAGTTTTTCCTCTAAAAGGATCAAATTACTCTGAGTTTATCACTCCACCAAGTTTTGTTTCACCTGGAAATTTTGTTTGGGTGATATATTACTTAAATATCTCTGATGAAGAGCTTTAGGAAGTGTTCCTGTCCCCAGGGACGTACACTAGAAATGCTCCATTTGACAATTATTTTCCATTGACGTCCATTTTTTTAATCTGTCAATTGGCCAGTTCGTTACTGTCTAACTAAATCTGGAGTTTCTTACATTTATACAATTACTGCTAACAATGAAACTTGAAATCTCATAAGAAATGAAATTACTTTTATCTGAAAAGACATATTTTCTGTAGACTCATGCTGACTGGAATTATTAGATCTTAATTCTTTGACAACCGAATTTGCTATCAGCTTTTTAAAAGCTTTCTCTATATTAAAATGTTAGTAGTCTATTATAGTCTGAGTTGCTTCACTTCTTCTTCTTGCCATACTGTTGTAATATTCCTACACTCCCTGAATTTCCATTCTGTGGAAAGTAAGCTTTAGTAAGAGGCTATGTGCTCAGATGATGGAAATAATTTGTATATGCTGATAATCAAATACTATTGCTTTAATGTTTTTGCTTGTATGAATTTCTAGCACAGCAGACTAGAAATACTCATTTATTGCTTTATGAAAAAAAATGTCAGTTAGTTTCTTTCAAAAATATTAGAAATATTAATTTAAATACTTTCTGTAATGTTACTGTTTAAATTGGTAATATCTAGTACTATGTTTGCAGCATTACTATAGTTTATTTTGTTACTAGTATTCTTTTAATCCTCATATTGACTTATAATTTAGCGTAATTGCATTTATTTCTGTGTATTTTCCATTTGCTCTCTTATTGTTAATTCATAAACCAATATAGATTTTTCAGCACACATAATTAAATATTGGCCCAAGTTATCTTTATTCTCGATTATGGAGCCACATTTTTTTGCCATCAAGAACTGCTTCTTAAAATTTGCCAATTTACGTTCATATATTTCTATCTTAACTTTTCCTTCAAGTCAGCATCCCTCATAATTTATCTCAGCTTTGTGGAATAAGCCTGAATACATATACATTTTATTAATTGAGATTGTTGTCTGTGGATGGTGCCTAATATAAAGTGACCTGTTTAGAGAACTTCTTCTAGTCCGTCTGGACATCTGTGATTGTAGCATTCCAGTCATGTAGAGTGCCCACCAGCTCCTGTTAATTCCAATTTAACCAAATTGCCTTTTTTTAGTGTCACCTAGATTCACAACATAAGAATGTTTCATGAACATGCTTGACAGAAAATAACTTACAATCATCTCCTAGAAAAAAGTTACAGTCCTATATAAAGGAATTCAGTCCTTTCATGTGTAATTTGGTGTGAGATACTGTCACGATCCAAAGGATTGTAAGCAAGGTGATCATCAAGGCTAAATGTCAGGAAAGTACCAAAGTTTTATTAAAAACATATAACTTGGTTCAAGAGAAGTAAAGAGAGAGAGAGAGAGAGAGAAAGAGAGCAGGAGAGAGAGAGATGCAAGCAAGATAGTCACCACTGTGGATCCAGTGACGTCTTGCAGGACTGTTGTCTTCTTCTCCTCGAGACTGGTGGGAGAATTCCACTCGTGAAGCATCCACTATGGGTTTTTCTAGTCTCCACTTGATCATGATCTTTAGCTGTTGCCATGTATACACTGTTCACATGATGATCGCACGATATGTGGCACGCCTACACTTCACGCGACAATTGCATGATATGTGCTGAGCAGCCAGTAGGGGTCTCAGTCATCGGGAGCCCCCATCATCAAGGTGTCCTCTGCTTGACCCTGCTTCTGCACAGGCCCACTTTTGTCCTTATTCTCGTATCAGGAAGTAGGAACTACTGCGGTTTCCACTGAGTCATTTGTCTACCAACCTAATGCTTGAGACATAAGGTCTATCTGTGAGTGACAGACAGTCCATAAACTTCCAAAGAAGAGACAAATCTTTATCAAACATCTCATCTGCAGACTGTTTTTTAAAATCATAGCAGAAATATTGTAACTGCTGTCCATGCAGATGTGTAAGTACAAAGAAAAGTGTGATGACCATGTATTTTCTGTGTAGGCTTTGCAGTATTGTTCTGTGACAAAAATTTTGGAATAGTCAATGTCACTGACAGTAATCAGCAAAATGGAGATGACCACTTTACGTTTAAAATCCCTTTGTCTTTTCATTAACAAGAAGCACTTCAATTAACAGTGAAAAGTCTTAATCATTACCCTTTCTTACTGGGAAGTGCATATATACAGGCAATTTACATTGAAAATAGAGACAATTTGATGTGTTTAAGTTTGGTAATCTTCTCCTGTCACCATAGGCTGGAAATTGCTGTAGTAAGGTATAGTTCTCCATCTTTAGATTTGGATTGCTAGGATTTGAATTTGATATGGTAGGGTAATTTGCACTCGCTGGTACAAAAGACTGTAGTTAGTACTCATATGTTTCCCTCTTTTTTTGTTAAGTAAGCTGAGTACACCTCTGACATGGCTTAGCATGCACATAATTTCTTTGAAATAAATGACACCATATTACTCTATCTGTAACAACTGTGGGTCTGATTTTTCATTGTTTTCGTTTAAAATAAACCACTAGGTAAGGATAAATGTGTACAAAATGCAACAAATCAGAATGGTAGCATTTTGTATACACTCTATACAGATATAATAACTCCACAAGCAGCAAGACAGAAAATAATCAGACCTGTTCCTTTTTACTACACCTCTTACCTTTAAAATAATTGAAACCAGGTTGGTCTTGCAATTGATCACAATTCTTGGTACAGTCAAGAATAAATTGCGTAAACCAGATGAATCTTTATAGAGAAGGCAGTGCTTAAGATATATAAGTAAATAAAGCACCCAGTACCACCGCAGTTCATGTTGTGTTTCAAAGAATACAACACTGTGTTTTCATAGGTCTACTTATTCTTGCATCCAAAATGAGTGTCTTTAATAGGAAACATTAGGATAGGAAGAGTTTAAGTGTCTTGTTCATTGTTATACATCCCAGAAAGAGTAGCTTTGCAGCTCATATCCATGAGAAACATTGAAGATGGTGAGATAAATTCTCAGCAGGACATTCTATTTTATGGAGATTATTTGTTTAAAAGCAACCAATCAGAAAGATTTTTTACATATACGCACAGGATTTAATGTCATGTAATGCAATGTAAAGAAGATAAAAAATGGTCTTGGAGTTTTTCTTCTGCATTTAGATGTCAGCTGAATTAAAAGAATGCAAAAACACAATTTGCATTGGCAACATGGTGGCAAGGCAATCCACACCATCCAGGTGAAATCTGTAGGAAATTGATATCCTTATGGTGAGTTCAGGACTGGTATTCAATTTCAAATTGCTTTTAAGGAAATCATTCTGTCACTTCAACGATCAGAGATTAAAAAATCAAATGTTGTGCGAAATGAGTAGAGAATATTTGTTTTAAGTCCAGTTACATGTAGTGTCAGAGTTAAGTATCTTTCTTCTTATCAACGACAAGTAACTTTTGCCATTGACCACATATTTGTTCATGGAATTATTTCTTGACAAGAGGAAACAAGACAAAAGGAGTAATTATTATTTCAGTATAACAAAGACACAGACTCAGTATAATCTCATTGGTAACCCCATTGTTACTTCTCCAAAACTCCATTGTTAGAGTATTTTATGTGGAGAAAAAATGGTTTACAGCTCTATTTACTACATTATTCTATGTTTTATCCTAGCTAAGTATAACTGCAATAATGTATTTACTATTAATACAGCATATAAGGTACAAACTACATATAGTGTATGAAGATGTGTGTTAGAGACAATGTTAAGTTATATTTACATCATTATAAGAAAAGCCTTATCTTTAACAAATATATCTTACAAGTCCACAAATATGCATTTTTAAAAAATATGGAGCAATCGAAAATGTAGGAACAACACATTGGTCAAGATTATAAAAATAAATAACTGTGCGCAACTGTAATATATGAAAATAAGATAAGAAAAAATATTTGAATACAAATTCAAATGCTAGTCTTAAACATTTCTAAGGAAAATTAATATTTATCGTTATTACCAAAGAACTAAGTTATCCAGTTTTATTTGTTCTTCTCCACATTAGGTTATTTGGCTTTCTTTTGTCATTTCTCGCTTAAATGCTGTAAACTCAGAACATGCTAAACTGGTATTCTTTATGTAGTATTATACATGGCATAAGACAATATTATTTTACCATGTCAAAGATGTTTGCACCATTTGGAGCACATCTATCATCAAAACTCAATTACATAGTGCCTTTCTATCTCCAGCTAAAACAAACTGTTTACTTATATTTGCTCAGTGTTTACTTCGTAAGAGGTAGAAGACCCAAATACAACAGTAAAATAGGTGACTTGGGATATAGCATGGGTCAAAAAATTTAACCCAAGAAAGAAGGTTTAATCTTTTGGTTGCAAGAGAACACTTTTTTTTCCTTTGCCAAGTAAAAGGCAGCATTATAATGTTATTCATACCTCACGTGGTGTCCTAACAATTCCTCTATTCAAGCTGAAAGGGTTATATTCCCTTTGTTGCAAAGTATTAAATTTGTCCCTTGAGATTAGTGTGTAGGCAGTTTTAAAGGATGAAACAGGATTAGATAAGGCTTCTTACCAAGAAAGAGTTCTGAAACTGTGCTGCAAAAACCTCTTGTGTTACATGTGCTGAAAAAACATCCTTTGTTTTAACACTTTGAATCACAAGTCAAATTTTTAAAATTATTAGTTGCCAAAATGTTTCTTTACAGGGTTTTATGAAAGGCAAATAAAGTACAAATGGGAGGAAAATGACGCTTGCTTTAATTGTATTTGAATTTTCTAAATGAAATTGTCCTGCCATTTGTAATTTGAAATATAATCCAAAAGGTTGATATAAAAAATTATAGTAATTCTACTTATTTTCCAAAATATTCAGTACATTTCTGCATTTCTTGCTATGATTGAGAGAAAAAAAGATTGTAACTTCATAACTTATGAAATGAGCCAAACAGTTTCAGTCTAAAAAACATCAAAACCCAAATGTCAAGGAGAGTCCTAAATAAAAGTCAGTAGTTCAGCTGTGCTCCACTCACTTGTATATAATTAATGCCATTGTGTACCACATGAAGACTTTCATGAATTTGATTACTGCATATTCAGTGAGCACAGTTTAAGCATTTCTACTTCTTTAAAAAAAGATGCTTTTGAGGAATGAAACCATTCCTAATTAGTATCCAGGAGATTATTAGCATATGTATATTAAAAAGTAGGATAGGTTAAATGGACTGTATGTTACTTTTACCTAAGGAATTGAGAAGAAAAGGCAGTTCCTTTATGCCCCAAATTTCCACAAGCTGTATGGCCTTTGACCCCATCCTTCCTCAAATCCCTGTTCTTGATTTGCTTTTCTGCAAGGAAGACAAGACAAATTGCCTTTGGTAGCCACCAATGATGTTCCTCTTGTCCTCAAAAAAAGCCACTGAAGAGTAATAAAATGCCATCCAAGAGTGAAGCACACCTCACTATGTGCATAACAACCTTGCTTGCTTATGACCATAGTTATGTGACTGTGGAACCCTCTACTTTCCTGCCTCTCTTATTGTACAGGGTTTTTTTCCATTCATGTAGTGTACTACATTCGTCCTGAACACAATGTTTGTCTTCAGAAAAGCTATGGAAAGAATCTGAAGACTATTCTCCATGTCACTGTGGAGTTCATTTGAAGAGTGGACTGTAAGAGGCGTAGCAATTTATATTTCCTCTGTAACTCAGCCATGAACTTTTGTAAATCATTCCTGAATCTGAATGCCTGGCATGACCCAATGAATTTTTATAGCTTTGTAGGTATAATTGCTCAAGAATATTAAAATGTATATGAACTCAAAGAGCTATTCTGACATTGTGATATGACTATTTAATCTATTCCTTTCCCCCTTTTAAATTATAATTACAAAAATAACTCCAGCAGATTGACATAAAAAGAACAACAATATCACCTGCAATTAGAAGTTTTTCTGCACCTACACAAGAGAAGACGGTGTATTGCAGCCAGCTCTAAGTCTGCTGTTAAAATATATTCTTCACAATATGTACCAAATAAAAGTTAAACTATAAATATTAATGAAGATTGGAGAGGAAAAGAAAAGATGTTCTGTTGCTTAGTGTTCTATGCATTCAACAAAATCAGCATACTTTAAAATGAGTTGGATGACTTGTACCTTTTTCTTTTAAGTTAGACACAGCAAGATGTGATTCCCACACAAGGCTACTGGATCATAAAAATGTACATCATTAGTGAAGTTAAATGGCATTAGGTTTGTAATCTTCAAGGCACTGATAGAAATGATATGCTGTTATAATTCATGGACCATTATAATAGATACATTACCTTAATGTAATGCTCTGAAGTGACTATCTTCATTTTCTATAGCTGGCAGAAAGCTCACTTATAAAGAAAAAAAAAAGTCACCTAAGAATGTTTTCAAGAATGTAACTTGGGAACTTCGCCTATCACTGAGATGCCTTATCATTAAAAGGGAATGTCCAATGTGTTCAAAAGCCTTCTATTGCCATATGCTAAAGTGTAAAGGAATAGGACCTTGAATAGGACCTCATTAAACTGATACAATGTATTTTAGCATCATAGTTTACAAGCATTTTGAATGACCACTGCAGCCAGATCTATTACAGATCATAAAATTTCTGAGCCTAAGTGCAGCCTCATCTAGTTTTGCGGAGGTTTTGAGCGCAAAACGTACCATGAAACATAGCACAAAGCATTTTTCAGAGAGTGTTTTTTCTAAATATTTAGCCAAAAAGTGATAAAAAGTTCAATGGTGGCAGGAATTGTGAGATAAGTGGCAGCTGTATTGAAGACTCAGGCCCAAACTCTGGCATTCTGTGTCATTTGTAACATGATGATCAGTAAATATATTCCTCTGGCACTGCCACTGTTTGGATTTCAAGGTGAATCAGTCCCTCAGACTAATTCCCTCTCTTTCTTCTGGGACTTTTAATTATAGCCACAGTAGGGGTTTTTTAATGTCTCATCTTACTTCTCCAAAATGAGACAGTAGATAGTGTGTTAATAGGAAAAAAATGCCCCAAATACACTCTCTTCCCTTTGCAAACGCTTATAGAAAAAAACAAAGTTAGCTGATATTCAAGCTGTAAATGTCTGTGCTACTGTCATACAGTGCAGTATATGAACAAAATAATAAAAGATGATCTGTCAACAAGCTGCTCTCTTAAATTGGTAATTATTTTGAATGACATCGTATCACATCTGAAATAAATTTAAACAGTATCAGCAAAGTACAAATACAACAATATCACATAGCTAAGATTAACAGCAATTGCTCTCATTCTAGTCAATGCTTTTTGTAATATTTAGTTATTGTTTGGAAGAAAACCACTACCACCCAACAGTTTTCGCATTAAATATAGACAAATAGTTTAAATGATAAATATGATATTCCATCATTTTACACAGGAAGTCATATTTATATATTTAGGCATTTAATTTCTTGAATTACAGGACACAATGGAAGTAAAGATATTCCTATATTTTCAAGTTCTCTTTTGATTGGTAAGGGACAGTGGAGGCCCATCTGTTTTGCAGCAAAGAAAGCCCCAAACCATCTGTGTAGAACCACATGCCAGCTAAAACACAGAGATATGCACAGTTTTTTGTTATGAAAAATTTTGCAGTATTTTTTTCCTGTATTAGTGTGAATAAATTAGCAACAACTAAATTAAAGAAATCTTCTGAGAACACATTAACTTTCTAGTGCGCACTGGAAAATGTCCACTGGAAAATTTATCCATTTAGAAGTCATGAAACATTCTTTGGCAGGATTTTTTATTCTGAGTTTCTTTTTTTATTATTAGGACAGTGAATTCTTTATGTGTTCAATATAAACATTTTAATGGTATGGTAATCAAAGCTAATTTACCTTATTTTTACTATTTGTTTGTGGGGTTTTCTTCAGAGAAAAACTCACATAATAATAACCGTGCTAATATATTGGCCTAATAATAACATTTGAAAACGTGGGTCCATATGTTTCCTTTCTATCTTAAAAAATTAAAAAAAAAAAGGCTAGAAGAGGGGAAACTCACCCATAAATGACTACAGCTTTGGCTAACCTGCAGGTGCATGTCATCTGCCATTTAAATAGGTTTAAAGAGAAAAACTGGATGTGGAGAACAGTGTCTGAAATGAATACACAGTGACAATTGTGCAGAGATCTGTCCCTCACTTGCCCTCACACAGACACTGTGTTCTGTGCCAAGCAGAGGTAGCACTGTGAACTCTGTTGACAGTTCATTAATGTTCAATATCTTCTTGAGATTAGAGCAATCTTAGGCAAGTGGGCAGCACTGGTCCTGAGAACTTCTGAAAGTCCCTGAAATAACTGAAAAAAACCCAAGCAAAATGCACAAATAAACAGGCCTGTGTAGTTTCTGGGTACATTAGTGGCCACACACTGGCAAAGTAGCAGCCAGTTCTCAATTATTTTCAGAGCCTAAATAAAATATTTTTAAAATATAAGAATAATATTACAATTTTGCAAAATGATTGGGCTGCTTCTATATAAATTTTCGCTTACCAGTTCTGAACACTGAGGAACTAAAAGATGGTCCCTGGATTTTATCCAGAACATCTTTCAGTTGAAGACAGTTAAGCTATTCTAGCCTAGAATGCACAATTCGATCAGCACAAAGCTTTCACAAGCATGTTTTGGAGGAAGATACAGGATGTAAACAGCAGACATTTTCTAAATTAAAAAGGTCATCCTTTTGCTTGGATTCTTGATGACAAGCCAGATGTCGGAAACTTCTAGTGGAGCTTCAAGATTTCATTAAAGCACTAAAATACTCACTTGGTTTTAAACCTTCTAATTTAGTGTAAGAACCAAGGAAAAAGACCAAGAGTAAACGTTTTCTGTCTTTCTACAAATCGTGTTTGATTCTTTTTCTTTTTCTTTTTTTTTTTTTTTTTTTATCGTGGACTGGTAAAGATCAGCTTTTGACAAAGAAACTGCTCGTTCAGAAGTTATCTCTGAATTTGGTTTAGAAGACTTACTTACAAAACTAATAAGACTTTGTCTCCATAAGTGTGGTTTAGTCCATTCCTCTGCAAGCAACACTGCATTTCCAGAAATGTAAAATTCAATATTTATGGTTCATGGTTACTCTTTTCAGTCCTTGTTATTTTTAGTAAATAAACTAATATTGTTGTTCTGTCTTTACCCTTTTTCTCCATATATGGAGAAATGGATGCTGTCAACATTTATCTTTTTTGTCTTAGAATGATGATGCCTGAATCCTGATTCTGGAACTGTTTGGTTTACTGTAGCAATCATTACATAACTAGTTCAGTATTCATGGTGAAATGGTATGTGTACTAGTACTACATTTTTGTGAAGAAGATAAATGATTGCTGTTAATAATATGGAAAACTAGGCGGCAACAACCATTTTCTGTTAGAGAGCAGCGTGATAGGAAATTCGTTCTAACGTTTCTGGGGGTAGCTCATAAATATTAAATCCAGATGACTTAGTTGGATACTTTGGTGGAGAATTATATCATTAACAGAATCAAAATGATCCACCTTCTTATAAGCCATACTGTAACTTGTTTCTAACCGCTATTAGATGACTGCAAGAACTGAGGCTACAGTTGCCTTTTGTGCCATATACAGTTGGGTAGGCAGCACTTATCAAATGCATATAGTTTTATGTTTGATAGCTGGTATTCATTCCCACGCTTTATCAAAGATTCCAGCTTTAAATAGATTCATGCCCTGGTTGCTGGTCTACTTGCAGATTGTTTCATTTTTACCCAATATTAGAGCATTATTTCTACTATGATCACTGGCACAAGGTCTGTATTTGTCTTGTAGTGGTATACAGATCTGTACTTCAATACACTCACTCCTGCAGATTTAAATGATATTGAACCAGACGTTTTACTGAACTTGTCTATTCCGTTAATTTAGACGTCGAAAGTCCTGCTGTAATTTTATTATCCTTCAAGATAAACATTCATTCAGAACAATAGAAGTAACAAAACTCCAGTCCATTGGTATTTTTTAAAGATGCCTAAATAACAACAGAAAGATTATGACTGGGAGTTTAATATTTTATTTGTAATAGTTTTTCTACACTGGCCCAGGATATACTATTACCATCTCATTGAACATGTCCATGAATTTTTTAATGTGTTTATGTTGCAGTGCTGCAAACACTATCAGATACAGGATTTATTGATTTTCATGCTAAAAGGCATAGACTCATAATATTCCTTTAGGCTTCAAGTAATCGTTATGTGTCAGTAAAAAGTAAAGGAAATGTAAACACAAATAATGGTAGCGATGAACACACATCTAGGGCAAAGGTAGATCAAGTGACTTTGCAGAGCCGAGTCCATAGACAGACACAGAATGTATAACTATTGCCACCAGTGACTCTTGTTACTCTAATCCAAATGAATTGTCTATGGTTTAAAGGACTGCAGAAAGGACCTCAGTATTTGCAGTTCTTCACGGGGATAAATGGGACCATTTCTATCATGGTAAACTAAACAGATTTTAGAAAAGTAATTTCCTTTAATGAAGAGGTACAACATTATCTTCTTGTCTAACACTTTTCATTATGCTATACAAGATAACTTTGTGATCCTATAATTATTTTTACATTCATTATTTTTGAGTGTGTAGAATTTTCCCCCTCTTGTTAAATAATGAATGACCTGTTTTGAACTATACAAGAGTTTTGAAAAGAGAAACTATTCACACATGAAGGAGTTTGGAAAAGCTGTGATTTTCTGCTTGACTTAAAATCAGTTTATGATTCAGTTATAAGAAGGTTAATCAATCTGAACTAAAATTGAAAAGAATATGCATAGAAATGCAAAAAGAGACCATTATTGTTTCAGTAAAATATATTTATGAGCATACAAAGTGATGAGACATTTTCTGTTTGTTCCTCTTGTGAAATCTCTAATAGTTTTATACATACCATCTTTGGTTACCCATAACTGAGGAACACTGCTTTCAATCAAGATCCTATTTTGCAATATGGCAACTCCTAAGACATTCTTACACAAAAACATATGAACTAAATAAGGAATCCACCTAGCTTTTGACAACATTGCTTTAAAAGCAAATTTATTGAAATGATTTTAATGCAATAGCAGTTAGCAAGCTTGACAGAAGAAATAATAAGCCAAAGCAGACAAAACATTTATCTTTTAAAAAGCAAACTTATTTCAAATTTCAGCTTCCATTAAGGTTAGTTCTCCTGTATGAAGGAAATATAATTAGATCTCTTTTTCAAGGAAGAACATAATGTCATGCCTCAAAAAAAAAAAATTATTTTCTTGGGAGTTCTTTACAAAACACAAAAGTCTAATTAGGTATTTACCTGCATTAGTCAAGACTGTACCCACATACTCACAGTGTATGTGCTTGTCAAAGCCTTCCAGTCATTCTAGGCTTAGGGAAATAGTGTCCAAATGTACCATATTTAGCTTCTATCTCAAATTCTCCCGAGCTGTCAATTTAGGTGTTAAAGAGACCATTTGTAAAGCTTGGCTGGGAATTGCCATTATTGACTGGAATGTGTGTTTATCATTACATTCAATGATGAAAGTGGAACATGTAGCATATGAATAAATGTCAGCAGATGTTTCTTTTAAATGGCCTGATTTCAACCTCCTGTTGTTTGTCTTGAATACAAATATTAAAAAAGAGAAAAAGGCAGAATTTTTTATGACATAAGTGCAAGGGTAGTTATATTAAAAACCAGCAAAAATAATGATGAAAGTCACAGAAGAATGAGGAAAGTATAATTAATAAGAATTATGTTGACGCTCTCTTGCTACTATCTGATTCAATATCATAAATGATACAAGAGCAGCAGTTCAGTGTGGGCTATATCACTCCATAGTCACTCCATAAGAAGTAAGAAAGATTCACAAAGTCTGTTTTCAGGACCATATTACATAGAAGTTCATTTTTTTTTTTAATGGACAGCATTTTTACAAAACTCCTTGCTTGAACTCAAAGCACCAAGAAAAAGGGGGCCTCACAGAAGAGAGGTCTCTATGTACATTATTCTTGTGCACAAAAGTGAATATTTCTTTTAAAATAATAATAATTTAAAATAATAGTAACACCACTGCAAAATTAAAACTTGAATGTGTAAACGTTTCTGCAGTATATGGAAATCCAAATAAAGGATTTAAATAGACCTCCTCTTTTTCTCCCCATTTTTTTAGAACCATAAAGTAAGACTAGTTGAAAAAACAGTATACAACTCTCTGCTACCAGAGCCATATTCTGCTGCTCTACCTCACATGGTGGTGTCCCATTGAGCTTCATGGGACTACCCTGAGAGTAAAATAATGCTCAGTGTGAGCAGCGAAGGCAGAATCTGGCAGGAATTAATATGCAGCACTGTAAACTCAGCAGTATTCCAACTAAATCAATAAAGTGAACAGAGACAAAATTAAATCAGCCTTGTGTTTACTGGAATGTGTTGCATTTTGTAGCTATCTAAATGACAATATGTCATCGAGGTGTTGAATATCTGAGGCTCTCTGTCTTTACCAAGAGATGCAGGTGCTCAATGCCATTGTAAATTTTGTTTTTAGCAAACAGAATAGCGTTATCGTGATTCTAGTCCATATTTGGGTGTTATCAGAAATCTGCTGGTTAGAAAGGGGTTTTAAGAAAAAAAACACCTTCTTTTGATGTAAGACATTGTTTCAATATGTTCCTATTAAAGAAAGTATTTCATACCTCGAAGTCTAAAATAATAAATATATGGTACATTTCTATAAGACTATATCTAATGACTGTAATAAATCTGTACTTTGTAATTAAATGTAATTAAATTCCTATCTTGAAATATATTCTGTATTTACTAAAAGTTTCATGAAAATCACATGTGAACTTTGAATTAAGACAGAAAGGCTGGGGTATCCCCCTTGCTATGCATTCTTCTTAGCTGACCTTTCATATTGATTGTGTCCTAATTACAGCAAGTGGAAAAGAGCATCCCATATCACCTAGATGAGATAATGATTTTTACAAATGTAACTGTACAGATAGCTAACTGTTAACAGATGAGTAATACATATCTTTAGTAGTGTATAGGCTATTCTTAACATCTTCACAGTTCAAGGATATGTCCTTTATCAGTTTGTCTGTTGCTTATTGGAGCTGGTAATAGAAATCTTGGCCAGCTGCTTTTTGGAACTAAGGGAAAATTATTCTACATTAGTTCGCTTTTCCTTTGATAAGAAGTTTTAAAAATAGGTTTTAAAACACAAACAACATCACAGGAGGAAAGTCCAGTTTACAAAAGAAAAACAAAATATGGAATAATAGTATTTACACCTATGATTTTCTAAAATAATCACTATACTAGTGAAATCTTATTTTAAATGCCTTAGGAATTATTTAGTGCTACCACGTATGAGTGAACTGCTTTATCTCCATCTCAATTTCATGCTATACACCCAAATGGTGATGCACTAAAAACTCACTTCAAGGAAATTTATTTCTTCTGTTAAAGCAGTGGACCAGGAACCACAAGATTACACCGTATATTCAACTGCTGTCTTTTGCCAGTGGTGGTGATGAGCTAATAGGTGAAAAGGTATTTGTAGATCAGCATAGAGTAACAGACAAATATAGTACAGGGATACATGAGTAAATATAAAATATAATAATTTTTAAGTGAAATTATAAGTAATTTTGATAATAGTTAAGACGTTGAGTAAAGTGTTGCCAAACTTCAAGTAACAAATGAGAAAGCAGACCAAGAACTGCAGTTTAATTATTTTGGTCTTCATTCTGGAACTTAATAAGCAGATCAACAATGTTATCTCTACAATTGCATTCCAAGAATATCATACTAGTTGTTTTTGCATTTAATACACTACAGGATTTCCTCTTAAAATGTTTTCAGAATGTTTACAGTCATTTCTGTTCTTAGGCCTGGATTCATCAAAACACTGAGCTTATACTTAGCATTATTTCCACAGCATGAGTAGTATATTTATATGTATGTATAAATGTTTTCTGGAGTAGGGTTGGTTATAAACATGCAAAATGATTTGATGAATTTGAAACAAAAACTAAAAAACCAATATAAATTGACAAAATATGCTGTTTCTTTTGGTGTAGTATAATTCCTCAAATAAGAATATCTTCATGTGTTTTAAAGTCATGATATAAAAATATATGAATTAGGAAATTCTCTCTACATTTAGAAAATATTTAGTTTAATAATATCTACAGTGTTAAATGTAGACTTTTATCCAGGTTCACCCTTCAAAAATCTATAGATAGTGTTGACATTCAACAGTCAGAAAGCAAGGAAGAAATCTAAGAGGGAGGCTGTGTTTTCCCTGTCTGCTTAGATCTTGGCATATTTGTTCTTCAATTGCTCCTCACCCTTCAGATAAGCTTGAAACCAGACTTCAACCTTTCAGCACTATGCGCACTTCACACATTCCTTCACTTCAGCAGTTAACTCTTACCTCCTTGAAACAAACCAAAATACATACACAAAAATCCTTCCTTGTTTTCACTTAAAGTAGGTCAAGGTCACTTCAGAATGACTTAGATTTCTCTCCTGTAAATTGTTTAATTTCCTCTTTTGCCAAAGAGGTTTTGGAAATGTTTATGCACTTCCTTCTCCCTACCTCCAGCAATATATTAGACGGATAAATATAATTCTGAAGAATTTGGAGGTTTTTTTATTCATAGAATATTGGAAGTGACAGGGACTGTCTTGTGGAGTTGCAAAATCTATGAGATCAATTGTTTGATGTGAAATGTGGTGTGTGACTACACAGAATAAAGCATTGCCTTTACAGGAGACTTCTTTGTGTTCTACTGATTAGGTGAACCAGTTTTTCATTTAAGCAGTCTTAGATACAAACCAGCAAAGTTTTTAAATGTTGGGTTGAATATTAATAGCTTGTTATTTGGCACAGTTCCAGGAAATCTTCCTCCTGTTACCCTACCCCTGCCTTGTTGAAAGGGCACTGACAACAGAATATTACTCCCATGAAATCTGCTGATTTTCCCATTTCTTCTCACAATAGCATCCTGGTTCTTAATTTCGTAGTCCAAAACCAACTGGTTTTATGCTTTATTGTGGAAATTGTACACAAAACTTACATTTTATCTGTAAGAATAGCTTCAGGTTTCTTACTTTCAATCTTTGTCCAAATCCTCTTTTGTCTCAGACTTGTGCAATTTTTTTCCAAAGAGTAACCTTTTCTATTCTGAGTATGTACAATTGTCTTTAAAAAAAAAAAAAAAAAAAAGTTTCTGATACATTACTTTTTTAATAGTCAAGATGCATATTGTGTTCTTGCTATTGGCTTCTGTTTAAAACTGTGACATCTTTAAACAGTTACAGTAGAGCTAATGCAAAAAAGTCAAAAGTAAAAGATGAGGGGATTCATTCCTTTTTTTGTTCACAAATATCAGCTTGTGGCTGATATCAGTTGCAGCTGCAACGCCTTTGATTCTCCTGCTGAGTCTCTCAATCTGTCATAAATTAGCTGGAAGTTGCAAAGAACAAGCAAAAGTCCCCTTTATTCCTACAGGATGCATACTCTTTAGGGTTGAGATATGATCTAGAACAAGTAAGTTACCATCTAAAATTCTGAGGACAATTGCAAAGAGTGAATATTGTACGATATTAAGAAACAGAGCTCAGAGTCCAGTGCTAGACTTGCTAAACACCCACAGCCCAATGACTAAAGTCCTCTCCTGAGGCGATGGAGTCATGGATGACAACCCATTTCCCAACTAAACATTCTAATCATAGAGCTAGTACAGAAAAAGCAGGTGACATTTCCTCCCTTTCCACACAGACTTCAAAAAGATTGAGTCCCCTCAGGAATCCTGCCTCAGGAGAGACCTCTGTAGTTAGAGGTCACCCCCAAAAAATGGAAGCAGACTACTTGCAGTGAGGTGCTTACACAGCACAAAAGTCTGATTTTCTTTGTCTATCATTTCTCATTTTGCTTAATGGTCCTTACGCTCTACCTCCAAACAGTTCCATGGTTGGTGAGTAGGAAGCACGAAAGACATGTTTATGTGAAGAGATGTTTATATTTTAGTCATGGAAACTCCCACATCATTGAAACAAGCAAGCAGTCTACTTCTTATCCTTTCATCTGTTAAGTAAGTGCAGTGGACCAAAGGAGTGAAGGTCTAGATAAAACAGAAACGGGGCGTACATTGTAACTCATTTTTGTACATGTCTGGCCTGTTGAGGGCGATCTAGTGTGAATCAGCATCCTTCTGTTCCTGAGTACAATTAACTATATTTTCTGTTGTCCCAAGCTACATATTTGTCCATCTCATTCTTTAACTGAATGTATTAATATATCACTCGTGGTACCTCTTAAAGTAAAAATGTGATTACTGCACAGTGTCTCTGTTCAGGCAAAGCATACACTTACTGCAGGAATTTTTATGCTACTACAGATTTATGATAATTTCTTTGATTCAATTGACCTGAAATACGAACTTTTCTTCAATGTGCTTTTTAAACTTCTCTTCATACACATTTGATTGTTTTCATCTATCTTGCAAGATACCTGACTTGCAAGATTCTCATATGCCATTACATTTTTTCTTCCTTTAATAGGCATGCTTCCCTTTCCTTGACAAAGCACACATACTGAAGAAAGAATAGACACCTTAATCCTGCTTGGCAAGATTTCCCCTCTAAGCTTTAGTCCCAACCAGGCATGTGTAGTGTTTGTTGACCTTTTGCACCAGACCAATCAGTCCTTTGTGGTCGAAAGTAAGACTTCCTTCTCTTGGCAGGCAGCAAGGCAGAATTTGATGACAAAGTCTTTGAAGTATAGCATCTGAAGCCTCAAGTATAAAAGCTACTTGAGCAGCCATGTCAGTAGCAAAGGTTGCTACAACAGTTTTTTCATTGTAGTGTGATTTCAAATGCTTTGAAAAATTCTGAATGTTTAAAAAGCACTGTTCTAGAGAAGGATTAATGAATAAGTATCCAAATGTAGTTGCATATTTCCATTAGACCTAATTCTCCCCATGTTGAATTCAGCAGTAAAATGTCAATAACTTCAATGGACTCAGGATAAGACCCAATGCCATCCTTATGTCAATATGGGAAGAGTAAACTATTTTTTAAAGTCAATTTAACTCCTCAGAGAATATTAGTAGGAAGAGATCTGGGGTCCTCAAATGCTGTTAATGAGGCTTCCCCATTTCTGCTGCTCATTAACAGAACAGATATCTCAGTTGTTTAGGAGACAAAAAGGAATAACTCTTTGTTAGATCTTTCTTCAAATTCATTTATATAAATGCCCATCTACCTCCAGTGGGTGGGTATGAAATGATATTTAAATTTCAGTATGACATATTACATAAACTATAAAAATGGTTCCAAATAGTCATCACCTTTAGAAATTAAATGACCAGAGAGAGAAAAGAAAAAATACTAATTTAAATCACCACCTTGCCTGAAAGTTTCCATTGAGCTTGTTTAGTGCCTTATTTAAATAACAAGATGTTAGTTTTCTACCGCATACATTAAGGAAGTAATCTTGTGCAAGTACCAATATATTATATTTTTCATAGAATAAAGTTCTCGAGTTTTCACAAAATGGATACAATATATGCTATGGTAATCAGCACTGTGGTAATCTCAGGTCAGGAATGTTCTTTTCCTTGTGCTTTGTGCATGTATCACGCACATGCCATATTGTATTACATTGGCTCTCTACCCACGCTGTACCTTGGATATCCACCTGCCCATAAAGGGAGGCCTCTTTACCTAGTGCTCCTTGCTTCAAGTCACAATCACAAAATAAATGAATGCCCATCTTTCTTGAACCTACACACATGCCTTTCAAGTTACATCAAACTCTAATGATAAAATGATTGGTCAGTTAAAAGGAATGGCCAAGTTAATGCAAACTTTGAAAAATTCAGACTGGTTTATTAATTTAAGTGATTACTACACTAGCTTTTTCATATGAAATAGAATTTTCCCCTCTCTTTTTGATCCTTATTTGGTTATTTTTTTATATTTGTTTTTATTCTGTTTTTAAATGATCAAACTCATCATTCCTGCTAATTTATTTCTACTGTATTTCTCTTAGGAAATTTTTTAATTGTTCTCGGAGTCATTACTTTTCATTGTCCTATCTCACTTTCCTAGGACCATTGGAAATAGCTGCTTTCCTTTTTTTTCCTACCCTTCTGCTCAATAAAAGCAATTGGCTGAGCATGGTAATTAGACAATCGCAACAGTGCAGCCAGCATTAGTGCAATAATAAATATGTAGGATCCAATGTGATATGTAGGACATAGTGCAATAATAAAGGGATTTTTTTCTGCATAGGCCAAGATTATATGAAAGGATGTACTGCTTTGGGCTTTTAACGAATCATCTTGCACAACACAATGCAGGATGAAAGGACTTGACTTCTGTGACATAAACAGCGACATGTGACTTTGAGTTTCACACCAAAGCTAGCAGGGTTCAAAGATCTGCTACAAGCAAACTTCGTTTTTCCACCATTTTACACGAAAATTTTAAAATTAAACATACCTGCGAAGTTACTCAGCAGGTTCAACTCTGGCATAATGCATAATGCCATAATGCTAGAGATTATTTTAACCTCTTTTTTCTATGAACAATCATGAAAAGCCTACCATATTACACCAGATGAATGGCACACAGTCTCATTTTTGATGGACAGGAGGACCTGAGAGAGGGAAAAGAAAGTTTAGTTAAACACAGTCTTTCCACAAACTCATATAGCATACAGTTGTATAGTGTTCAGTATTTTCCTATAAACTTTTCATGTTTATGGCTATAAAGATATGTTTTTCATACAATAACACATTTTGTAATAATAATTATATCCTCTGATCATTTTCCTCCCTGTTATTGGATAGCACTTCCAGCACTATGCAAGCACAGTTGGCTACCCAGGGACCCTGATGCCAAGTTGTGGAGGATATTCTTGTAGCAGTGACAAATAGCTTGCTGGTGGGCTGTGCAGCGTGTTGTTCTGGCAGCAATGAAGCTGTCTGTGTGTCTGTCACTTGGTGAGGCTACAGAAAGTCTAGGTGGTTTGATATTTTTTTTTTCCGCCTTTGGAGAACTTTCTTTTAAACTTCCATGTGCTTCTGATGAATTATTTCATTTGACAGCAAGGTTCTTAACAGACCCCTCACAAGTGTTACATGTGAGTACCTATATGATGAAAGAGAGAAAAAATCTTCACAGTGCCATACTTGTTTTCCATACAAACCTACATGCTGCCATTACAGCCACCCACATATCGTTTGACAACTCACTCACGCATCAAGCATCTTAATGAATCAGGACTAAACAACACAGTGTCCCTGTGTAAAGCCACATATTTTAAATGTTATTCCGAATTTATGCCTTTCCACTGAAAAGTTTGGGTAGACTGTATGATCTGTAAACAAGAATTCAGGGAGAGGTTCTGTTTTATAGCTCTTATTCCTCGTACTGACAGCCTTCTATGTTATTGGTTTAATTTAAAAAATACAATTAGCAATGTGTGCTGATTACAAAAATAACCCAACTACTCTTAGCAGATAAATTAGCTTGTAGACATAGGCAATTCCTACAGTGTTTTGGACTACCTAAGAACATATTTAAAGCTTCTAGATAATTTATGGGTAAAATACAAACTAGCTGATACTGCTGGCTAAAAAATAAATACATCTATTTTACTTCTGAGTTTATAAATAAGAGTAAACATGAAATTCAAATAACAAACAAAATAGCAAATATGAGTTATTTTATTTTTAAAACAGGAAACAAAGACATCAATATTTATATAGAGATGCAGGAATAATTTAAAATTCTTAGGAATGATAACTGATACGCTATATAAAAGCTCTGCTGAATGAGGTAAGTCTAAACTAAGTAAAATGAAGTAAACACTATTTTCATGAAAGTCAATATACAATGGCAGTGTTTTAAAAGGTCCTAACAGGCTTTTAATCTTATAAAGGAAAAAAGGTTTATTTTTGTTCTTTCTGTGTATATAGATGTATTTGCTGATTTGATTATCCATATTGGTGTATCAGGTTAAATGGACTTCGCAACAGCCTTACATTCTTTAGTAGATTAAGTCACTGTGCTGGTTTTATGTCCACAAAAATGTTTCAAATATATATATTTTTAATTCCCTATATAAAAAGAAAAAAATCTTACTGCTGGTAATTAGAAAAAACAATCAAAAAATTCTGGGGACTTGGAAGAGATGTTGAAAGGTATTTTAACATTGTAAATTAGGGGTACAGAGAGGAAATCTCAGCTGTAAGTGATGTTTGAGTTAGTTTGTTTTCACTGTGACCAGTGATAGTACTTAAGTCAGCCTTCTAGACTACATGGGTATTACTAAACTAAACTTACCAAATTTGCAACTATATCTTTGCCAGAAACATTTTTGAAAAGTGCCGACAGCAGAGATTTTCTAGCTTTCATCACTTAGAAGCACAGAGTGAGGCTATTGATCCTAAAATTGCTGGGATTTTCGAAGGAGACTGCTTGTTTGTTCTGTTGTCACTGAAGTGGTTAAAGCTTTGTTTGTTTGTTTTGATTCTGAATGGCTCTTAATGGATTAAGCTTTCCAGCTTTCACCAAAGCTGAAACTATTTATTAAAGTATCAAGATATAAACTAACCTCTGAGAATTTTAACAAACTATATGAGGCTTTGCAGTCCTAATGATCTGTCCATTTGGATCCTTTTGAAGGCTTTCATGTGCTTGTTTTTGAAACTCATACCATACCAAATTATTTCAGTTGTTTTGAGGAAAACAAGTCTATGTGAAGTTGGACATTGTAATGAAATAAGACTTTTTTTTCCCCTCACAGTTTTTATATAGGTGCCCCAAGTGCTTTACCAAATCATAATCACATATACAGAATAGTGCAATGAAATATTTCTAGTGTTTTATTGGCACTAAATGTTTTATTATTCATTATATTTACTACAAAAGTGACCAAAAGAAAACCTCAGTGGTAATTAACTCAATAGATGAGCCCTGTTCTAAAAAGTCACTAACTTTAAAAGCCAGAGTGGACATGGATAGAGATACTCTACAGCCTTAAAGATTAACATAAAACATATTTATGGAGTAGATTAAGTTTGTTGTTTTTACAATCAGAGTTAACCAAGTTCTCAACAGAAAATTTAAAAGCCTATCTCAGAGTAACACAAGAACCTACCAGATACAGAGTTGATGGAGAATAAAATTCACAAAATGACTGACAATGGGAGACCAAGCAGAATCCTTCAATTTCCAAATTTTAACAGGTGAAGCCTAAAAAGAGAAAAAAAATAAAAGTGTGTAACGGGAAATCTGAATCTAAACACCTATTATTATTTTAAAGATTTGCACTGCTATCTAGTCCCAGCTAGAGGTAGTCTTATACCAGGCAACATCCAGATACGCAGTATTTCACAGAATCACAGAATCACAGAAAGTTAGGAATTGGAAGGGACCTCAAAAGATCATCTAGTCCAATCCCCCTGCCGAAGCAGGACACCTAGGTGAGGTTACACAGGAAGGCGTCCAGGCGGGTTTTGAATGTCTCCAGAGAAGGAGACTCCACGAAATTTCAGAAAATTTCAGAGTAAGGAGAAGTTAATAAGGTCATGCCAATGTAAGAGATGCACATGCATGGTAAAAGCTGTTCAACAAGATTATAATTGTATCCAAAAAGTACCCCACCATGCTTGGTGTATATATTTCTAATATCTTCAGTGAATTCTTTTACACTTACATGCCTTTTAATACCACATATGCATATGCACAGTATTGAACAAATATGTTCAGCTTCTGTTTCTCCTTACCTGTTTCGTTGTTCCTAGATGACTCGTGTTCTAAAAGAGAAAACAGTAAATAGTTCATACCAATATTTGGAAACTGCATTTTTTTATATGTTATACATACATATGTCTCACAAAAGCTTTAGAATTCTGCAGAAGCCTTCAAAAGTCCTATTATTAACTAGTGTTAATTGAGTTAAAAAAAAAAACCAAACAAACATGGAACCTGACATAAGCAAAAGTACTTTTCGAAGAGACTATATTTGAAGAGTCATTGATTTCATTATAGGCTAATAATGTCTTTATGATGTCTCTGTTATTTTAAATAAAATCTCTTATACATTCATTGGACAAATAATTATCATGGTAATATTTCAGGTCCTAATATTAAGAGATGCTGTTTGAGTAAGTGCAATACACTGATGTTGTGCAATGTTTTTTGCTTGCATAGCAGTGCAGGAAGAAAAATTAAGTATTCTTCAACATTTCCACTGAGGGAACACTGTAAGAAATTTTGACCTAAGCTCTTAATAAGAACCTTTGAAACATTAAAAGCAGTATTTCTTCATTTAGGTATTTTTGGTTTTGCGTAATAAAGAAATACAACTAGCAAGAAGAATTGCCACTATTTGTCTAACTACTATCAAAAAGCCATTTATTACATATATTCTATTGTAAATATTTTTGGAGGAAAAGTCTGAAACTGACATAAGCATTTTGAAGGTGGTGAAGCTCAGGAACAGGTTGCCCAGAGAGGTGGTAAATGCCTCATCCCTAGAAACAGTTTAGATGGGGCTCTGAGCAACCTGACCTAGTTGAAAATGTCTCCCTTCAGGAGAGCTGGACTAGATGACCTTGAAAGATCCCTTCCAATCCAAACTATTCTATGATCATATGACCATATGATCTTTTTTATGGAAAATATATACACTGAAACCTCCGTATTTTAGAGAATCATGCAAGAATCACACAGCTTCAACAGTAAAAACAGGCTCAGTAGCTAAGGCCTCTAAAAACTTCATATTGTATGTCAACCATCACACGTGGATGTATGTAACATTGCATAAGTTACATATCCATAGATGGCACAAGAAATTGGAGGAAAGAAAAGTTATTAGGACCTAAAGCTTTGTAAACATTATTATCAAAACAAAACAAGCTGTCCAACTCCAGTGATCCAAAACACAAGTACAGTTATGAGTCTGGACCCGTAATGGGATGCTACATTACCAGAAAAACAGATTTCAGTTACTTGTTTTTCTTCCTACTATAGAAAGTTAGTCTATTTTAAGATTCTTTCCTGACATTATACTAAGATAAACAGTACAGCAACCTTTCTAAAAGATGGTCCAATAACTTATTTTCCTTCACATAATTTTAATCAGTTATCTGACAATATAAATGTAAACTGCTTTATTCATTTATTTCATTAATCTCCAGTAAAGGCTTGAAAATACTCTGTTAACACTATCATTGACAGTGAGAATGTTCTAAACACTATGTATGTTTAATTTATTTTTTTTTGCCACAATTAGAAGTTACAGATTTTTACCTCACTTAAATTTGAGGTGTTTTAAGATAAATGTTTATGAGAGAGCAACCATTGGTTAATAAAGGGAGCAGAATGAAGGAGTGAAGAAGGCAGTAGAAATACGATCTGTAGTTCAGGCAAAATGTTAGGAGCATTCATTTGCCTTTCTCTTGTTTCACAGTATGGTGTGCGTTGGAAGAGACCTCTGGAGGTCATTTTGTCTTATCCTCCTGCTGAAGCAGGGTCACCTAGACCTCATTGCCCAGGACCATGTCCTGGTGACTTCTCAATATGTCCAAGGATGGAAACTCCACAACCTCTCTCTTCATGTGAATGTTTTAAGTTTTCAAATATACATTTAATATATTAAGATTTCCCTTCATATTCATTTTCTATAAGATTTCCTAGTACTTTCACAAGGTTGGAGTTTGTTAACATAATTCAATAACCCTCAAGCCCTATCAGACTTTTATTTGAGGTACAATTCTATTTTAGACATGATAGGACTATATTGGGAAGTAATTATATAAATAAATAAGAAGTTTCTAAATAATTTGGTTCAGATATGTAATATGGGTAGCTTAACTATTTCTTCTAGAATGTGTATCAATACTGAATTCTGTTCATCCTAAGATTTTCTTTCATAATCAGCTGAGAAAAGAAGCCACTTGGCACCCAGAGTCAACAGAAGCAATGTGTCATTCCCTACTAGGATCAATGCTTATAAATGGTTGGACATTCTGGGAAATGCCACCAGTATCACAGTATGCTAGGGA
>VWYH01006536.1:0-12606 GCA_013399365.1 Pampusana beccarii | reverse complement strand
GTGGTCTCTTTCAAGAAGGATTTTGTTTTGATGAGGCTGTATAACTGGGAAATTTGCTGTGGTCCTGCTTGGGCCAGTTTTTGTGCCTTCATCCTCTAGATGTGTCCCACACATTTCTCCTCATTTGCCTTGCTTCCTTCGGCATTGATCCAGATGGGTTGTATACAAGAATTGCACTCTCTCCCGTGGAGAATATCTCTGGCTTCTTGAGTGAATGTGGGTTTGCAATGCCCCATTGGGGTTAGGCTGTAAAAAACCTCTATTATGTGTGCAGCTGGGCTCAGAGAGCAGATTTCACTTTGTTCTTTCTTTATCCATGATTTAAATGGCTTGGATAGCGTGATTATTAAATGCTGGGGTTCTGGACCACAGCCTTGAAGGATTGTCAAAAGGGTTTTGAGTCACTCTGCAGCTGAGAGCAGGATGTGGGACTGACAGGATCAACAAGGAAGGAAGGAAGCTACCACATGAACCTGAGACTCAGCCAGGTCTCCTACAACTGGCTTGCCGGGTAAGAAACATGCAATGCCAGACATCTGGGGATGAACACAAGTCAAGAGTCATTTCTGGAAGAACGTGTGGATTCTGCAGTCTTACCCACTCCCAGATCAAGAGATGCAGACATTGCCCCAGCAGGTTGCATCCCCTGCATTACCATACGAACAATCATGTGCAGGCAGGCCAAAGGTCCACCCCCCTGTTCAAAGTCAACATACATTGACTATCCAGGATAATAGTCCATGTGTATTTCCATGGAACACCCCTCAGTCTTTGGCATGATACGGTTCAGGTGACTTCCTATGTTGGAATATTTAACATTCCTTGATAGATTTGGGCTTTTTTCCCAAAAAAACTTCTGAGCTCTCGTAAACCTTTACTTTCCACAATCTCCTGTGGCAAGCATTTCCACAGCTTAACTACATGCTCTATGAAGAGCTTTTTTTTCCTTTTTTTTAACTTTGTCTTCAACTTCAGTTTATTCTTTCCTGTTCTTGTGTTGGAAGAGAGTGAATAATTATTCTGTTTTCATCTTCTGCAGGCTAGTCATGATTTTACAGACATCTATTCCTCCCCTTCTGAGCCATCTCTTTTCATGTTGTTCCTGTATCAATTTGACATCTTACTTCTGGTAGGTTAAGAATTGTAACAGGCTGAGGATTAGAAAGGTTTTTCTGTAGTTTCACAAGGGAAGGGGAAATAAGTTGAGGAGTAACCTGGATGGCAGTGATTAGGTTACATGTTCTGTTGTGAGGGTGGTATGTGTTTTTCCTGAAAGAATCATCTAGTTTCGTAACTTAAATTTGCTAAGTTTCAGGAGCTGTAAGTGTATAAAAAGGGGAGGACAGGAATTTATGCAAACCTTCAATTTCCACGTAAAACATAAGCCCATTTCTCCTCTTGCCTTTCATAAAAGTTGCTGTGTAACGTGATGGTAACTTGAATTATTACAGGGATTAGAAGGTGAGATGGGTCCGGTTCTTAGTTCTTCTCACTTCTTAGTTTTATAGAGGTACAGCTCTCCTGGATTTATATCTGATTTACACCAGGACAGATGGGAGGGAAGTCAGGCCTATTGTTTTCACACTATACTTTTGACAGTGCTGAGAATCTTCATGCTATAAAAGTGTCCGCGCTGTGCTGTCTTCCATCTGTATTGCATATATTGTATATTTCATGCTGGTTAGGAAGAGCTGATATTTTTGGCAAGTTTTCCTTCTTGTACAGCTCCACATATAGCATCACAGCATAAAAAACAGCAATGGATGGGAAAAAAATATCCGACTCATGGGAAATTCACATACTTGTTTTATCGTATGTCAGAAGCAGAAGAGTAGAGCACTAAATTTTTTTTCCAGTGGAATGAAAGGTGTTACCAGATTTCAGTTAGTTCAAGTCCAAACGTAAGTAGTATCCTAAGGCACCGAGACACTTCAGTCATAGGAGGCTCAAATTCATTCCCTGTAACTGCAGTTGTCTAAATGTTGTCTTCTGGAATGAGTAAAAGAGAGGGGTGAATCACAGAATTGTAGAATCCTTAAAGATCATCTGGTTCCAAACCACCTGCCCTCGACAGGGACATCTTCCACTAGACCTAGTTGCTCAAAGACCCGTCCAACCAGACCTTGAACACTGCCAGGAGAACCATTTCCTAGGGAAGTCTTCTGAATGAGGTGATACTCTGACTTCTCATGGGAAAATTTTTCACTCAGGGATTGAGGAAGACCTTCAAGAAGTTAAAGCAAGAGTAGCAAGTTGTTTGCTAATGAAGCATAGAGGTGGCAGCTGCTAGATTGAAAGCCATAATATCCTCAGCCTCCATAGCCCAGGTGAGGGCCTTGCCCTTCACACTGGCATTAACTTTACCCATGCAAAATGTAGACATCCAATCTAAGCAATGTTTGGGCTCATTCCATGCTCAATGTAGAGACACAGATACCTCTAGAAAGAGACTTATCTCGTTGGTTTTATAACTGTGTTAAAATCTGAGAAATTTGTGTGGCTGTGAGTAGGGAAGATCCATTTCACGATGTATTTTCACCATCTTAACTTCACTAAAATACTTGAGTACTTCCCACCATCAGTTTATAAAGATGGTATGAATGGATAAGCTACCCAGCACAAGAGTTTTTTCCCACCCCCAGAAGAAGCAAGGAACAGTTTTTCATCCCCAAAGACTTTCTGACAGATGAAGACACCTGGGAAGAATGAGTTGACTCCTTTGTCGACTCATTTGCAGTGTGGCAATGAGAACAGCAGTAAGGTAGGAATCTCTGAAAATAAGCGGTAAAGCAGTCAGGCAGCTGCCCCAAAACACTGTGCCAGCTTCATGGTGTCAGCAGTAGAAACAGATAAAGACAGATCCTTGGATTACTGTTGATCCTTAAAAGGGGTCAGTGTGCCACACCATGTGCCCTCGTTTTATTAGCATGGCAAGGAGGGACATGCGGGAGCCTGTGTCCTTGCAAGATGAGTTTTGGGTAAACACTGATTGCTACCCTGTGGCTGAGATTAAGAGCTCCCATCCTCAGTGACCCACAAACATGCGCCCTGAGACCTTTCCCCAGAGAATTTCAAATGGCTTTGCCGACTTAAGTAAAAACGCGAAGAGGCCTTATGCCTTCACAGCCTGTGCGTATATTTTCTACTGAAAGCAGAAAGTTCAGGCACTGTTTATCCTGTTCTGCCCAGGTCTTACTCTTTTTGTTTTGCACTGGATTTCTTTCCTGTTAGACAGTGTTCGTGAGCCAAAGTTTTCTTTGGAGCAGCAAATGGGAAAGGACCACCTGGGTTAGGAATTCCTGTCTTCTGGAATTGCAGGCAGCTGTGCCAGCTTCATTTTTTTTTTTTTTCCCCTCAGAAAATAAGAATGTAGTGCTGTCTGGAAATGTGTAAAGATGCACTTTCCTACTAGTTGTGGATGGACACAGAGGGTAACCTCCTTCCAAATCAAGATGCCCTGTACTGTAATGGCCAAGGTGTCTTCCTATTCCTACCAGTATAAGGAGGTGGCAAAAAGTAAGTTAACAGTAGATGCACCTAACCATGGTGAGGCTAGGAGGTAAGTCCTACCAAAGGCAACAGGGTCTGTCTAGTATTCAACCGCAGTCCTCTGTAGTCCCAAGGAACGAAGGTTGGTTTGAAGGAGGAGCAGGATTAGGTCCATGGCACTGTATTAGGTCTATGGGCCACTCTTGCTGGGTGTATGGAGAGGGAGCAAGGTGCCCACGCGAGCTGCCATGGTCATGTCTGTGCCTTGTCAGAGCCAAGGAATGAGGCCACAGCACAGGCATGTCAAACACATTGTCAGAAGGCGCTGAAGTGGCTGGGTTTATTTTAATCTGGAAATGTGGCCCTTGCTGCCTTTTATGATGTGCCAGTCTAAGCTGCCTCTGGCAGCTGTGAGAATATTGGTTTTGGCAGACAGCTGCAAGGAGCAGCAGACTAGAAGGAGTCAGCAGCAAATGTGATAAAAGGGGAAAGTTGCTGACGCCAGGAGGAAAAGCACAAGGTTCTGCTGATTACCAGAAAGCTTTCAGGAGCTGTGAGGAAGAGGAGGTCTCCTCTGACACTGGAATGGATGGACAGAAAATTACTAGCTCTCTCCCCTTGACTTAAGTTGAATTGCCCCACTGCACATAGAGGTTGCCCCATTGGCTGGAGGGGAAGGATGCTCTGAAGGAGAAGAGACTGAACTGATGGGAGATGCCAGGGAAAGTTTTCTCTCTTTACCTGGAATTTGGCTGAATTGATCCTCTTTGATAAAAAGGACTGGATCCCGGCCACCAATAAAAACGTATGGATCTGTGGGAGCTGAAGATGTCCAGACTAAAGGCTAAAACCATGTGTGTAACCTAATCAGTGCTATATTAACAGGTCTAGTACTTCCCAGCACCAGAGTTTTATTGCAACTCCTCCCCAGCTCTGCCTTACAATTACAACCCTCCTTCTCTGTGGGTTTGGGGATGGGCTTATTTTGTGGACTAGATAACAAGCTCTTTGGGACCATGATTTTTTTCATGTGTTTTGTGCTCACAAAGAGGGTGGGATCTGCAAAAGGTCCCAAGCCCTTGTAAATGTTAAACAGTGATGATAATTATATGAATGTCAGTGAAATTCCCACAGTTCCCTCTCTAACTAGCTGGCTTTAACAAGAAGACTCATCAGAGGTGATCCCTGAGAGTGAACCCCTGGAAGAAGGAGCCGTTTAGATGCCAACTTGAGGATCTAACCTGCTTTTTACTGTTGTGGTTTTCAGTTACATCCAGAAATGGAAGGACCTCATTTTTCAGTCAACCTGCAGCTCAGATCACCTCAGGACAGGAGGTTTTGGTGCAGCAGGTACAGTGCACAGGGCTGCCAGCTGACAACGGGTGTTCCCAGGCAGTATTGCCAACGATGCAACGAAAGGGATCACAACATTCATGAGCAGGACAGGATTCTTCAGGGAAAAAAAAAAAAAAAAGGTAAAGGGCTGAGTTGGTTTATTTGTTTGGCTTTTTCCAAAGGCCTGAGATGCTCTTTTGCAACAGGATTTATTTTTACTATAAACGTGGAAGACTTCTGTTTAGGAGAGTCATACCCAGCAAAACAAGGTGCTGAGCCAAAGGACTGCTTACCCTGCAGCTGCCTGGTTTGTGCCTGAGTGCCCAATGAACCCACAGCCTGCCCTGGGCACTCTGCTGCTCTGGCCTTTTCTGAACTATAGTAGTCAGTGGAAAAGGTGAACTAGTGAATAATTTAGCTTTATTCAAAAAAAAACAAAGGGCAGAACCTCCTTTGCCATTGGCATGCCCTGCGGAAGGGCAAGAAAATGCAGAGATTGTCACAGTGACCGTGCTGTCCATGATCTCCTGCACAACAAGGACTGAGACTCCAATCAAGTTTCTACTGGATGTACCCCAGTCACTCGGGTTTGACTAAACTGGGTCCGCTGAGATACTTTTCCCACAATTCCGTTAATACACAGTGGCTCAATTTTGCTTTCTATTGCATTTCTTATTTTTTCTTAGGACCAGTAAGGGAGTGCACTGGAGGAATAATCTGAAATGCTGTTCTTCTAATTTCAGTGCAAGGAGAAGTAGAAAAAAATCAGGTATAGAAACTTTTTGTCAGGATACTTCTAGCTCAACATTGCAAACTGAAGGCCTTTAGGGGAGAGCCAGATAAGTGTCTGAAGCATATATAGCTTATCTGGAACAAAAGCTCACACTGAACCTGTCTGAGATATGCCTGTAAGTAGTTTTCAGAGAGGAATTTACAAGCCTGGAACAGTTTATAGCCAAGACAGCTTTCCAAGAAATAAATGTAGGAATAAATATTTACCTCCTTTCTCTGAATGTCCATATTAAGACTTGTGCTGAAATAATTATCTTCCCTTTTAAGCTCTGTTTGTTCAGAGATCTGTGTGGCATGGAAAAGCAGCCCAGATCTATATAACAGACACCTTGTGTTGTTGTATAGAGAGGAACACCACAAACGTTAGTCACCCCTGCCGTGTTAGATCCGTCACTTCGTGGTGACTCTGCGGAGTATATTTAGGAACAGAATAGATGTGGTAAAGTTTGTTGCTTATGATACTAAATCAGAGTAGTTTGGAGTTTTGTATTGCTGAAATGTCTGCTAATGACACAGATGGAAATAGCGTTCATACCACAAGTTAAGGACCTGGTTGGTGGTTTTCACAGAATTAGGCACACTTGCCAGGCATCCTTTTTCCCAACAATTTCAGATTTTCAAACAGCTGATTTGAACAAAATAAAAATCACTGTTTTGACCTGACAAGAGAACTGTGCCCTCAATATTTTTCAAAGGCAACCAACTTCCTCAGAATTTTCCTACATCCCAGTGATGTTTTGCTTACAGACCTCATTCTAACATTTTCTTCATTAGAATTCTTATTTCAAAATAAAAGAAAAAAAGGCAGAAAATTCCAACAAAGGTGAGCAAGAAAAGAAAAGCCTTTCGTGCCAAGGATTAGCTTGAGCTGACTTCTGTCACTTAACCTCTCCGTATTCCAACATAGAGCCCTGACGTGTATGGCTGAGTTGATGGTATGTCAGTAACTTCTGGTGGTCAGGTTCATGGCACGCTGGTGTTATTTACTGGGGTGCGACAGCAATGCCACACCACCACAAGTTGGAGTTGTCCCAGCTGGTACGTGTCCACCTGGAGAAAACTCATTCCAGCTGCAAAGACAAAACCACGAGGGCGGCAGAAAGAAGACAGTGTGATGGTGGCTGCATGAAAGAGAATCCAGCAGAAAGTGACAGAGATAATGGGAAGGACTGAAAGCAGAACTTCTGTGAAAAAGATTGACAGAACTTGGATTGTTTAGTCTAGAAAAAAAGACAACTGTGAGACAGTTGTGATAACAGTCTTCAAATATGTTAAAGACTGCCACAAAGAGAGAGGTGATGAACTCTCTCTGTATCCACTGGGGATAAGGTAAGAAGTAATGGAATTAAATAGCAGTGGTGGCGGTTTGGGTTAGACAGAAGGAAAATCTTTTTAAAGAGAGGGAAAAAAACAGAGATAGATTGCCTGGGAAGGGTTTGGGGTCTCTGTCACTGTAGGTGGAGGGAGATGTGGTTGGTAACGTCTCTCAAAGTCTTTAGCTCTATAGCAGCATTTATGATTGTCCTGGTAGAGAACGTAAGCACAGAAAACCGAAGTAGTTTGATGACAGCACAATGGGTAGCCTAGAACAGCAGTAGAAATCAAATATTCCAAGTTTATCAGCTTACTGAGGCAAAAAAGAGCAATGCCAGGGAATAATATTGAAAGTAAATAATTAATCAACTACATGATACCAATTAAAAAGCAAACCAAAATTGATCCGGGTATTTACATTCAGAAGATCTAGGGATTTTGCTCATATGTGCTCTTAATGAAAACTGGCCAAACCCCTAAAATTTCCAGTCTGCAGAAAGTCCAATATTTTGTAATGTCTTTATTCAGAATCAATGTCAAGATAATACGTTCCATTCAATGCTGAAACATAATGTTAAGTATAAAAGGATGCACACATTAACATGCTGTAATAACTGATGTGCACTATATGTTTGAACAGCAAATCAGAACATTAACACTGACACATAACATTTTAGCATTTACAGAACAAAATAAAAGAAATCAAAATGATTAGTTGTTATCCCTCTCATGCCAAAAGTGTAGTTGTTAGTATCCGAATGCTTTGCTGAGCCAAGCTGGATTCAAATTTGCCTGTTTCAAACCAGAAACTGTGCACTGACATTTTTTGAGCAGCTCTTTTCGTGTATTTTCCATTATTCTGATTTTCTTTCTCTGCATGAACAAAATCAGAAGGGCCAGAAAAAAATACGAGGAAAAGCTGCTCCAACTGGAAGCCAGGTTACCTGATATAACCCCAAAAGACCTGCTCCCTTCACATTTCCAATCAGTGAAATTACTGAGTTGTCATCTGTTTATTTTTGTATCAACATGTTCAACACAATGAAGTCAGCTTAATCCTCTGAAAAGGCAAAGGGCTGTGGTGGTATCCACTAAACATTCACTTCTTAAAACACACGCAGAAAACACGATAATGTGAGCAGAAATGCCTGCATGGGGATGGCTTGCTCGTATTTATCTGGGTGGGTGTCATGCTGTCCATGTCTGCAGTATCTTGCCCTTCACAAACAATCATAGAGAAGCTAATGCACTGTAGGGATGGCATTTTATCTTAATGTCTTTTATCTGTACACCTCCTCAACCAGATGCGACAGTAGGCCACTCCACATTTAAGAGAGATGTTTTGAGTCACGTACCAAGAAGTGATAAATACTGGCATGAGTAAAAAAGATCCAGAGGTTCCCAATGTGTGCAGGGCCCAGCAACTCTAGTGCAGAGTGTAAGAGAGGGAGAGCCTGAGGACCAAAAGAAAAGATGTCCTGCCTAGATAGTGTGTGGAGAAATCCTTCACTGGCTTTGCCTGTGCAGTAGATGTCTTGCAAAATAATGTACTTGCTCAACTGACACCTTCCCCTGCCATGAAATCCACTTACATACTTCACATGTGGCACAAAAAGCACAACATGCACAAGTCCTGTGTTGCTATTATTGCTTCAAGGGCCTGACTGGCATATTGTCAAACACTTTACAGTCTAACAAGTTGCCAAATACCTTCTAATTAAACAAACTGTTCCTTGCATAATGCCAAAAAATTAAACAGGTTTATAGTTTTTAATCTAACACTGCATCTCGTTTAAAGGTCTGTTTAAAATATCAAAGTATTCTGGTCATCCAGTGGCAGCTGATGATGGGGCATTTCACCCATCCATACTGCAGTGTCTAGAGAATTCTTATTTCTGCCATTTCTTTCCTCCCTCAGTGAGTTCATGACAAGTTCTGCACAAAACGTTTTATCGCCATGGCTAGGTTTGGGCAAGCACCTCTGATACCCAAGATAGATTAAGGTTCTTCATTACTTCCTGGAGAGCTTCCCTCCAGGAATTGGTGGGTCATTCATTTGAACAAGAGAAGGCACACATGGCCCGTGTAAGGACCAGGTCAGAAAGTCTGAGTATAAGCGTAGCAGCTAGGCTAGGTTTAACAGGGCTTTCAGAGTCCAAGGTGATTCATCTGAATGTCCAAGGTGATCCATCTCATTCCCAGAATTTACAACATCACTGTTTGCAATATCTGGGCCAGACCCCATCAGAGGGAAAGAGAAGAGTCACTGAGGCTTTCTGGAGAGCTGATGTGAGGAGGGAGAGTGCCTCAAAAGTAATCCTGGATGAAATCTTGAGATCATGGCTTGCACCTGGACTATGAACTGAGGTATTCAGCCAGAGCTCAAACCCATAGTGGTCAGTGAAATCTGAAGTCTGTTGACACTGGGACCATAATTTATAGCAAATTTCCCAATAGCCATTGAAGGAGCTGAAACAAGTTGCTTTTCAACTACATGGCAACCAAAGGGTCAGATTCAGCAGCATATTAATTCAGTGAAACTTCTCTTTGCTGTACGAAAGAGCTCCAGCAAAGTTATTGTATCACATTGTTGCTTTCTGTTGTTACTTGTCTGTCTTTTCACAAAAATAATCACTCAGGTAGAGGGTTTAAGTCAACATGGCAGGCAAGCCAGCACACCAAACCATAAAGAAAACAATGGGTGGTGTAACAGCTGGGCATGTAACTGGAAGAGACAATGTCTCTACAACAAGCCAGGCCCAGCTCTATTTATGCAGGTGTAAAAGGGCTCTTGCCATTGGAAATAGTGTGTGTTCACTGTATTACACATTCTTTCCTCTGTCGGCATCCTGTTTAAACAGGCTGAGTGCAAAGGGATGTCTGCTATTCATTTGCGGATGCCTTGTGATGATATGAAACATAATTGTATAATTTATGCCGAATAAACCAAGAAATGGCTGCTGTTCAAGGGAACTAGCAAGGCCCCAAAGTACTTGAAATATTGGAGCAGGCAGAAAAGATAACAAAGCCTGATCTTTTTGCTGCTCCTTTCATTAGGGCTGCTCTTGTACAGGGGGAGAGGAAATGGTTAGCAAAAGAATGTGATTCAGATGTGCTTGGATATTGCTGGAAGTGAGAGAAGCACAATGGCTCTGCAAACCTATTGAGTAACTCCACCAAAGCCCATGTACTTGCCCTGGGAATGAATATTGGCCCCTGGTCTCTTCTGTCTGTGCAGTGCAGCACTTCAGATGTTTGTCAAAATGAATGTGCAATTGTTTGTTTGTGTAGAGTCAACAATGACAGGCTGAACATTATGGCCCTGCTGTGTTTGGCTTGTTCATGACTCCTCTGCCTGAAATAATTTTGTTTTTATTTAGCTGGAGGAGGATGTTGGGGACTTTGTTTTATCTTGTAACACATGATTCAAGCCTCGGATGTTAAATTGGAGGCTTGGCTCTGAGGCAGGTCAAAAGAGAATAACTTGGAATAAAGTGCTGATGTGGAGGCTTGCTTTCTATGTCATGGCAGGATGTTTTCATGCTATGAAACTATGAACAAGTCCTCTAGAGTTACTACAATCTTACCTTCCAAGGAGATTTTCTGGCTTAAAACTAAGACCTCCTGGTTTTGACTTCCTGAGCAGGAATGCTATCACTACATCAAGGTAATAAACTCCCAGGATTTGTATGTCAGTATTCTGATTCAGTTTACAATAAATTTTAAGTTGGAAAAAAAATAGTCAGAAATGAACATGGAAAAAGCAAAGTGTTTCAAACTGCACTTGACATGGTGCAGTTCTCACACTCTGGCTCGGTTCTTGTGAGACAAAATTTACTTTTTCTTATTGTTCAGCATCTTCTTTTGTTAACCAATTTCAACATAATCATTGTTCAGTTTTTGTAACAACATAATGTTTGTTCAAGACATAACTCTAAGCTGGGCAGAACATTAGATGCTTAAGAAACATGAGCCTAGCATCTCTGCTAACGGAGGGTGCAAAAATGCACCCAAAACCACTGTCCCATTTTCTGCTTGAAGTTGAGTGTATTCAATATCTTCTGTGTGTGAAGGAGATTCTGATGATATTCACTGGGTCAAAGTGAACCTTTAGTTTTCTGTCCTGAAATTTGTGGGGTTTTTTTTCATGTGAAGATAAATGGCTGCTTTTTAAAGAACTTCTTTGGTACTTTCAAGGAAATCTAAACCTCAGGCCCTTGTCTCAGTCAGTCTCTCTTTTCCTGAATGTGCAGCTCTGTAGCACTATAGGATTTTTTCTGATTTATGAGTAAATTTTTTTTTTTTTTAATATTTGCATCCTGTAAGAGTTTAGGTATTTTTTTTCTTTCTTTCTTTGACCCTAGTTGAGACCAAACTCCAAATGTCAAAATAATGGCATTTACCAAAGGGACAGAAATGGCCTTTCCCAATCAACTGTATTAATGAACCTCCTCAGTATGTGGTGTTACTTGGCGAAACAAAACCCCATGTACTTGCTTTGAGAAATATATACATGTTGAGGCATAATTAAAAGCTGAAATTTTCAGAGCACCATACAAAGGACATTTGGGCTGTTTTGCAATCATGAGAAATACTGACACTAAAAATGCCCCAAGTTTTTATTATGGAAACATGGTCACCCTAAATAATGATGTTCTTTTGGCCGTGTCTCAGAAGGGCCTCAAAATGGTAATTGCTAAACCTCTCAACATCCCAGGGAGGTGGAAAAATGTCTCGTTAGGGTGAAATCCATTGCATTAGCGATATTCCCAGACATGCCCACAGTCACACAGTGTCCTGAGGATAGATTCATAGACCAGTGTGCACACTATGGATCTGTCTGCCCTGACTGGTGGTATCCTGATCTAAATATATATATATATGCATGTCTGAAGAGTCTGACTTCCCTGTTGATTAACCAGTAGGTAGTTGAAGACAAGAATAAGCTCCCCCGATAGCTTACTCTTCCTAAGACTGCATCAATCAATCTCCAAAGTTTTCTGGGAGAATTTCACTAAACCCTTGCCCTGCTTTTATTTCCTTTCCCAGAGACCTAATGTCAGGTCTCCTGGGAAACGAATGCCAGTCGATGTGGGGCATTGGCCTTACCCACTAATTGTATTTATGTCTCCTTAGGAAGGACGTAAATACCTTGACTCAACCCCCTGAATCCTTTCTGTGAGCCACAAGGTTGTGATTTCAAGTGAGCAAGAAGATTTACCTTCTAATGGTTATTTTAGATGTTTAAAATTTCCCGATGTTTGAAAGCCAGTACAGTGCAGATGCTTTTAGGATCAGGTTCCTTGCAGATTGAGTTGCCCTCACATCTGCAAAGTGATCTGCTTCTCACTGCCTGTTTCAAATTCAATAAAATTTACAGTAGCCATATCTGACCACAAAGTGCTTCTATCAACTGCTGTGCAGTCCTGAAGCAAAACCCACCTTTCCACACTTTTATTTTCACACAAAGGCATTCAGTACATGACACAAGGTTATAAGATTACAGAAAACAAATGCAATGGAAAGAGAGAGAAAACTCATGGCATGATTTTTCTGTTACCAACTTCTTCCACTCTGCTGGTGAGATAAGCATTGTAAAGATGTCTTCAGTATAGTGTTTCTGTAGATATTCTGAAGGGGTTTGACTTGATGCAACACTACACTTTGCTTAAAAAA
>VWYH01006523.1:51409-64276 GCA_013399365.1 Pampusana beccarii | reverse complement strand
ATGCTCCATATCCATCCTCCTGCCCTGGGATGCTCCGGATCCAGCCCTGTATCCCAGGATGAAGAAGGGCTCTTGCAGAACCCCAGACAGAGGTGAGAAGGAGCAGGGACAGGGCAGGCAGAACCATTAACACCAACTTTGGGACTTGGGGATGTCCCCTTCCTCATCCCGTGTCAGCCATCCCAACGTTGGGCAACGCTTCTCGCGGCGTTTCATCACCCGGCAAGGCGAGGTGTGGGCAGACGAACCAGCAGTGCCCTCTGCTGCTCTTGGTCCCCTGCCACCAACCTGGGACCTCACGGCAGGGTCCCCATTGTCCCCAGCGGGGACAACGAGCTGCACCGGCAGCTCTGGCAAGGATTGTGCCCCCGCGGTGCCGCAGATGATGGCACTGGGCATCTCCTTGGGCACGACGGACAATGGGACGCATCTGCCCTTACACAGCATCCCTGTCCCCAAGAGGGGACCCCAGGGACTGGGGGGCAGCATCATCATCCCACTGCCGGGGGGGCCCGTGGGTGTGCGGCGCAGGGGGGAGGACGGGGAGGGATTTCTTTTTAAGAGCGAAGGTGGGTGGCGTGCGGGGATGCCAGCTGGCGATGGGCTATATTTCTACTGACAAGGCTTTACCCTGTAGGTGTGAGGAATTCCAATTAAATATTCAGCCTATTTGTCTGTGTGTGGGAGAGGGTTTGCTGTGCAGGAGGAAAGCCTCACATTCAGCTCCGTAGCGAACCATTAAGAGAGAAATTAGCTCAGTTCATCAAGGGAAAGCCAGCGGAGGGTTTTCCTCGCTCTCCTACCTTGTTCCGGCCCTCGTTCAGAACCAGTGGGGAATAAAACCATGGCAATTTGCAGGGGAGAGGCGAACCGGCCAGCTGCGCCTGCCCGGAGAGGCAGAAGAGGATCCCAGCTTGGGAAAAACCTTTTTTTCCCCCAATATCGGGGGGATGCGATCCCAGCTCAGCCCACCCCATCGCTGCCGAGCAAGATCGATGCCTCGGGAGCGGGGTCGGAGGGGGCACGGGCGTTGCAAATTTAATTGCTGTCGCATTTACCGACCACCTCCTTTCCGAGTCATTTGCAATGTACTAATTAATCGGCGGCAACCAAAAAGCCCTCGAGATGATCTTTATAAGCCCCGCGAGAGTTGTTGCTTTATCGATGATGAAGCCAGGCGCCAGCGGACGGGATCGATGGGGCTTCAATGGTCGTCTGTGCCCACGCCGGGATATTTGGGGTCGTGCTCGAGGCAGCGATGGGTTGCAAATCCCCTGGGTGCATCCATGGCACTGGTTGGGGTGAAAAAGCAGTATTTTGGTACCGGGGATGCTCCTTTATGCACCACCAGAGTGAGGGAGGGTGGAGCGGGATGGGGCTGGGGATTTGGGAGAGAACCATGTCTCCAAAAAGAAAAAATAAGTCACCATAGAGCTGCTTTTGGCATTTTCTGGAACATGATGCGTTTTTGCCTTTTTGAGATAACTTTCCATCCCAGAATACCCAAATTTTAAATAGAACCCAAAGCGACAAGAATAAAATTTAAAAAAAAAAAAAAAAAGATGATTTTTTCATGAAACCACAAACGATATCCTGTTTCCCTCCTGCACAGCGTCTCTGTTTTGGGGAAAAGAAGTTGTTTTGAATGGGAACGAAGCTGTAATTTCCTTCTCCTGAGTGAATCCAGCCTCAGACGATGGGCAGCATCGGGGTTCAGGGCCCCATACCCTCTCACCACAATTTAAAGCCTCTGAAAATTGAGCCCAAGCATCTCTGGGAGGAAGATGAAGCTGCAGGTGATGGGTGATGGGGTGGTACCCAGCGGGGGGACACGGGCATCCCCATCTACAGGGGTCCCGATGCTGCATCATTCCCTGCATCACCAGACTGTGGTGTATGGCCTCACAGGGACNCGGGGGGACACGGGCATCCCCATCTATGGGGGTCCCGATGCTGCATCGTTCCCTGGCTGACCAAACCAGGCTGTGGTGTGTGGCCTCACAGGGATGAGAAACTGGCTTTAATGGGCTTAAAATCCTTACTATAAATCTCAGACTGACAAATTGATCCTTTGGCCAAACTCCAGCCCTAACCCAGCCGCGGGGGCTGGCGTGGGGACAGTCCTCCCACCCCAGGGACACATTCACTGGTGACTTTCCTGAAGCATCTGAGGTGGATTCATAAGTAATCAGGGAGCAAAAGCCACAGTTGGATCCCAAAGGATCACGCTGAGCTCTCCTGTCCCATCCCCATGCACGGGATGCAGGGATGAGCTTTCCTACCCCTTCCCATACATGAGATGCAGGAGCCTTATGGCGTTTTAGCCACTACCAAACCTCTTTTGGCTTTGCCATCAGTTTTCCGGGGCAGAAAACACCTTTTTGGGGCTGAGCATCCCCATCAAGAAGCAGAACCGCCCCAGCATCCGCAGGGTTGGGATCGCTACGTATGTATATATGGATATTTTTTTTTTTTCCCTTTTAAAACCAGAAGCCAGCAACTCCATAGCAACCTGCAGCTCCCAGGGTCTGACTCCGAAGCGCTTTGATCGCGCTTGTCACTTCGTTTAAGGCTACACCCCGGTAGGTGTGAGGAACTCCAATTAAGCATTCGGCTGCCTCGCCTGTGTGGGGGGACAGGCGCTGCCGTGGAGGAGGGAAACCTCGGCACCCGCGCCGTGACTAATCGCTCAGACACCGCTTGTCTGTGGCACCCGGGGAGGGCAGGGAGAGGGTTTTCCTCCGCCGCGCAGCTGCCTCTGCAATTCCCTTTTCGGGAGATAGATCGCAGCTCCCCGCCGGGCTCGGGGGCTCCCAGGCGGAAGAGCTGGAAAGATCCCAAAGCATCTTCCCGGCACGGAGATGCTGCTGCGGATCTCGCTGTAGCGATTCTGGGTCTTCGCTGCTTCCCCGGGGCTGCGTTTTCAGAGGGAAAACAGGTTTCTGAGTTTTTAAGGTGTGTGTTTGTACCTCCCTCGCCACGGAGGAGCGGCTGGTGCTTCCACTGTGCACACATTTTGGTGCCGCTTTGGATGAGCATCCCTAACTTTGGGCAAACATCATTAAATCTGGATGTCCAAACCCAAAGGGAGTATCCAGCCCTTGGCTGAGCTCCCCTGGGGTGCAGAGCAGAGGATCCCACCCTGGACGCTGAGCCCAGCCGGAGGATTTGCCAAACTGGCCACCACCAAGAGCATCACCGTGAGCCCCACTGCGAAGTTTGCAGCATCATTTCCCCGCATCCTCCCTTTTCCTTTGGAATCAGCAGCTCCGCGAGCCAGCTGAGCACACTGCGGGGCACAGCATCCCCAGAGCATCCCAAAACCACCCCTATGCTCGCAGCAAGGACATTTTCCTGCTGCAGCATCAGCTCCGTTAGGGACCGGGACCGAGGGTGACGCAGAGGTGAGGGATGCAGGTGCCCATCCCTCCTCCGGGGATGGTGTCCCCCGCTCCAGCGGTGCCACTGAGGCCTCTTTAAACGCCTGCATGAGCAAGGGCAGGGGGCGAGGAGCAGCCCAGCCGCCGCCGCTTCGCCCCCGCTCCCCGGGGAGGAGAGAAGGGGGCCGGCGGCCGCCCCCCGCCACCGCCGTGGGCAGCAGCAGGATGTGCTGTCCCTCCCCTGCACTTCCCAGCGAGCGCTTTACATAACTTCTGCTGCTTAGTCACAGCTTCGACTCCTTTTTTTTTTTTTTTTTTTTTTTTTTTTTTTTNCCTTCTTTTTTATTTTTTTTTTTTGGAGCGATTTTCTCAGCCGCATCAGAGCGCGAGTCATTTCGGCAAGGGAAGTCCCTTCCTTTCTTCCGTTCCCTTGGTAACTGCACAAATTTGCCTTTCAAATGATTCATGACCGGGGTGCTGTAGGAGTTTCCCTCCTCCAACACAAATCGCTCCCACACAGCCACACATGCCCGATTAATCATTGATTAGCATCTCTTCCGCAAGGTAGAGCCGGTGAGCGCGCGGTCCCACCGCTTCTCCTCCGGCCACCGCCACCGGGGTCCCCGGATGCTCACGGGGGGACACGGACAAGAGTTTGTAAGAAATCCCATCCCCGGACATATATTTCACAGGCTGTACATGAAATATCTGCTGCTGACAGGTGCTAATCGCTCTTGGTGATGAAATCAGAGCTCAGCTCTGGCTGATGATGATGGGTAAACTTACCCCAAACTCCCTGTTGCATCGGCATCACTTTATTCTTGACCTAATTTTCATTTTCCCCTTCCAATCGCCTTAAACTAAACAAGCAGCAAGCGGAACTGGAGAGGAACCAGCATGTCACAGGGTCAGCCAGCGGGACAGAGCCCAGCAGCAGAAAAAAGCCAAAAAAGGTCCTTTTTGGACCCATGGTGAGTGAGATGCAACACCACAGAGCATCGGCATCACCGTATGCATCCGCACAGCGATACCTGCACCGCGGCTCGGGATGCAGGTTGGGATGGAGCTGGTGAGCGCCTGGATGCTGGGAGCATCTCAGCTGGAAAATAAAATTATTCTGCAAAACATCTCCATACCGTTTTGGTATGTTTTATCTGATTTATTCTCTCCTCGTTAAGAGGAGCTAATTAACAAACCATCGTTTAAATAAACAGCAGCGAGAGTGTTTGTAACCTCCGCTTTATTGAATTGTGACAAATTATTAGCCTCTGCATGTTAAATGAAATAAAAGCATGGAGGAAAAAAAACCTTAATTCCCATCTGCATAATGACAATACCTGCTGCGGAGACGAAGGCAGAGGGACGGATTCACAGGGCAAGCGCAACAAACCAAGTGTATTGCACATGAAAACATGGCAAATAACCCCGAAAACAGACGAGTTTGCGGTTGCTGAGTGATTTAGCACCACGGTTTCACCCTAAATTCATCCCTATGCAACAGCAGGGCCTGAGCAAAGCCAAGAGCATCCACGGGACGGGGCTGGGCTGAGCAGAAAAAACCGCGAGCAGCTCGTTGTCAGAAGCCCCGGCTTACAAGAGCCTCTTTGTAGCCGTCGTAATCATCTCGCTCATCACGGATCTTTGGCAATATAATGATAATAATCATATAATGCACGTCTGTGCAGAGCCTGTCATCCCCAGCACAGCCCCGAGCGCTTTGCTTGGCACCGCGCGTGCAGACAGGGAAGATGTTGCATTGCTGGGGGGTGACCTGGGTTGGGAATTAGGCATGTTGGGGTACCTGGTGATTGCCCCAATCTCCTCTTGGCCCCAAAATGGGGTGCAGCAAGCAAAGGCGCACTCGGTCCCCATGGCAAAACCCCGTCCTCGATGCACCAGCTGGTTTATGGGGTGGCTGCTCCCCAAAACACAGCAGAGCTGCTGCAGATCCCTCCATGAGCTTTCAGCTGCCTCCCAGGGGGAATTGCTCAGTGGCAGCTTCTCAGGGGGTTTGCACGTGTAATTACCTGGGAGTATTAATTGCAAGGTAGGCGAGAATAAGCCCAAGCAGCAGCGACACGACAGCCCAGCAGCAGCTCGTGTGGGGCGAGGGAGATGGAGTTTGCAAGTTTAACACTTGCACATGGGGGGTTTGCAAACCAAATTTCTCCCAGGACAGAACATGGGAAAGGATGGAGCAACCCAGACGGACAGAGCAACCCAAGACGGACAGAACAACCCAGGACGGACAGACCGCGGGAGCAAAGGGGAGTGTACGGATGGGTTAGTACAGCCTGCAAGGAGTTGCAGCACTGTGGCAAAGCCGGGGACGCAATGGCTTTGTACAAACACTTATGCAAAAAAGACGTACTGATGCAAACACAAATGGTGCAAAGGCGAACACGATGGTGCAAACTCATCCTTGTGCAAAGGCAGACGCCTGTGCAAACGGCGTTTTTTCCCGCAGCAGAAAGTTACTGCTCTGATATTGTTCCAGCGTCGCAGGCCCTAGGGCGGCATTGTGCAGTGCATTCACTGCTCCTAATGCTGCTGGCTAAAAAACTGTGTTTAAAGGTAATACAAACACTTTGTGCCTTAAAGTACATCTGATCTATAATTTCTATACACCATTTATGAACTTTTCTTTTAAAACAATCAGCCAAAAAGCCCTTTTCGTATGGTACTTGCAAGGGAGCCTGAGTGTAACAGGAATTAAACCCCATCTGCTTGCAGAGCGTGAAGAATAGCGGGTGACACTCGACTTGGGGTACGGCTCATGGGAAACCTGTGCAACCCAAGTTGTTAACCCAGCACTGGGATGGGTTGTCCCCCAAAAGTGTCCCCGGCTTGGCCCAGCAGCGAGGAGCAGAAATCACAGCAGCCAGCAATTAACAGCCGCTCTCTATTATTTTGAATAAACGGCTCGTGGCGTGTCAGCAGCCAAACGTTTTGGATAAGCTCGACCCCCGGACCGTGGGCTGTATAAACAGAAAGTTGATGTCCCTTTGGGCTGGGGACAGGGACATTCGCCGGGACAGCGTGCGGGACCGTGGGCGAGCACCCAGCCAACCCCCCAGCCTCTAATCGTGCCAAAATCCTGTAATTTTAAGGTTAATAAAGCCCTTGTTTGCTTAAGATAGCACCTGTTTCTATGGTGACATTGCAACCCGGAGCCTGTTTATCAGCCGGCGAGGAGAAACGCTCTGACAAACGCAACCGCAGGAGCAGGCACTGGTGGCACTGGGACAACTGGGATGCTGGGGTCCCCCGGCACCTGAACCCCCCATCCCGCACCCATGGGTTCCCCATCCCGCTCCGCAAAGCCACGGGAGCCAGCGCAGCCCCGGGGGGCTGCACCCCAGCACACCCACCATGGGGAGAAAAGCCACTCATTGGGATGAGCGATGGGGTGGGGACGGCTCCGGTTCCCACACATTTAGCACATTTCCCCTCCTTGACCCCGCACTGGTCTCCCACCGGCTCCGTGCCTCAGTTTCCCCACCGCTGGGGTGAGCGGAGCCGTCCCGGGCTCCAGCATCGCCCGCTGGGTCCCGCTCGGCTCCAGCCTGGCGCAGGATTTCTCCCGGCTGGCAGAGCCCGTTTCCATAACGACTTTCTGTTACAAACATATTTTGATAAAAATAAAGTTAAAGCAGCGAGGCTTTGGTGGAGTACAAATTTGCTGCTCTCTCCCTCCCCCTTCCTCCTCCCCGAGGAGGGGGAATAAAGACGGAAAGCTTTCCATTTAGAAGGGCAGTATTTTCTCCCTTCTTTTTCTTTCCCCCGCTGAATACAAAATGTTTACTGGGTTTCTCTGTAAACCGGTTCCGACTCTGCCTGGTTACCTGATGCTCGACGGTATATACAGGATAATGTGATAAATTCATTTCCAATTCACTGCATTATCCTTTGAATATTTTAATGACTCATTGAATGGAGTGTAAAAAAAAAAAAAAAGCTATTTCAAATGAACAATTATGCTGCATTAGAGTAAAGGCTGATTATATTTAAACACTGCTTGCATGGATAACGGGACATATCGACCTCCGCCTATAAGAGCTAATTTGGCTCTTATCTCTAAATAATTTTACACTGCAAATTACCATGAAAACCTAAAGGGCTTTAAAAACATTCATCAAAAGATATTATTCCACTTTGTAGCAACATTTTTATTTAAATTATTTTGAACGGGAGCGAAGGCATCTCCCGTGTTTGACAATCGGAGGAGCGGCGGAGCAACGGCTGGTAAGGAGCGGGGATGGGACGCTCCATCCCCAAACCCACTTAGGGAAGCGAATTCCTAAGCCGAATCCCAAAATTTGGTGGCGTGCCAAGGTACTGCAGCACCTACAGTGGCATTTAGCGCTGCCGGAGCCGCTTCCCTCCAAAGATGGGGACGGCAAAGTGATGCTGGGGGATGCTGGGGGATGCTGAGGGTTGCTGAGGGATGCTGAGGGATGCTGGAAGGATGCTGGGGCGCAGAGGATTTTGCAGCCCCAAAACCATCACACTAACCACCCCGTCTCCCCCCCAAAAAAGGCACTTGGAGCCCCTCTCCGCACCACAGCAACAGAAGGTGTCGGGTAAAGCCTACACGGTTATTTTCGAGCCAGTGTGCAAATAAGCCTGTCAGCTGAAGCTGCTCGGAGCCAAGAGTTCCACGTACCCCCCGACGNCCGGGCTCCAGCATCGCCCGCTGGGTCCCGCTCGGCTCCAGCCTGGCGCAGGATTTCTCCCGGCTGGCAGAGCCCGTTTCCATAACGACTTTCTGTTACAAACATATTTTGATAAAAATAAAGTTAAAGCAGCGAGGCTTTGGTGGAGTACAAATTTGCTGCTCTCTCCCTCCCCCTTCCTCCTCCCCGAGGAGGGGGAATAAAGACGGAAAGCTTTCCATTTAGAAGGGCAGTATTTTCTCCCTTCTTTTTCTTTCCCCCGCTGAATACAAAATGTTTACTGGGTTTCTCTGTAAACCGGTTCCGACTCTGCCTGGTTACCTGATGCTCGACGGTATATACAGGATAATGTGATAAATTCATTTCCAATTCACTGCATTATCCTTTGAATATTTTAATGACTCATTGAATGGAGTGTAAAAAAAAAAAAAAAGCTATTTCAAATGAACAATTATGCTGCATTAGAGTAAAGGCTGATTATATTTAAACACTGCTTGCATGGATAACGGGACATATCGACCTCCGCCTATAAGAGCTAATTTGGCTCTTATCTCTAAATAATTTTACACTGCAAATTACCATGAAAACCTAAAGGGCTTTAAAAACATTCATCAAAAGATATTATTCCACTTTGTAGCAACATTTTTATTTAAATTATTTTGAACGGGAGCGAAGGCATCTCCCGTGTTTGACAATCGGAGGAGCGGCGGAGCAACGGCTGGTAAGGAGCGGGGATGGGACGCTCCATCCCCAAACCCACTTAGGGAAGCGAATTCCTAAGCCGAATCCCAAAATTTGGTGGCGTGCCAAGGTACTGCAGCACCTACAGTGGCATTTAGCGCTGCCGGAGCCGCTTCCCTCCAAAGATGGGGACGGCAAAGTGATGCTGGGGGATGCTGAGGGATGCTGAGGGATGCTGGAGGGATGCTGGGGCGCGGAGGATTTTGCAGCCCCAAAACCATCACACTAACCACCCCGTCTCCCCCCCAAAAAAGGCACTTGGAGCCCCTCTCCGCACCACAGCAACAGAAGGTGTCGGGTAAAGCCTACACGGTTATTTTCGAGCCAGTGTGCAAATAAGCCTGTCAGCTGAAGCTGCTCGGAGCCAAGAGTTCCACGTACCCCCCGACGCGCTGCATTTCAACGAGGAGCCGTGTGCCGGAGCCCGCGGAGCCAACGGCTTCGCCCGAGAGATTTTGGGGGGTGATGCTTTGGGAATTTTCTGGTTGGGACCCCCCCAGAAACAGGGAGTGACCTCAGGACTGGGAAAGGGGGTTTTGTCCTGGTGGCCTGGGAGGATGATGCTGGGTTTGGTGGTGTCTTATAGCATAACGGAGATATATATGTATGTACGTGTGCGAGAGATATATATACACCTACGACATATATATCTCACATATAATTATATATTTTTTATATATATCATGAAAATATATGTATTTTATATATAACGTATAATAGAATCAAAGAATATTTCAAGTTGGAAGGGACCCATAAGGATCATCAAGTCCTACTCCCTGCTCATATATACGTGTGTATATATATATATATATATATATTTATCTCATTATGAGAAAGCTTCAGGAATAGCTGGGGTTGGGGTGAGCCCCATCCCTGGCAGAAATGCAAAGTCCTTCTCCTTCCCCAAATCTGTTTTTTCCCCCTCCTACCTGGCCCAGAAAGGCGTTTTCTGACCTTTTACACCGACCGCGAGCACTCAAATGCCAGGGGACAAACCCCACCTTCCATTTGCCCTGGAGAGCTGGTTTTAAGCCCGCATTTCCCTTCTTTGCTTAAACGATCTTATACTCGGAAAAGAAAGACGCAATGATTAGCAATAGTGAATGCCTCAGAAGGATCTGTGTACAAAAGGGAAAACAAGAGCTTGGGCTTCTTTGCGTTTAGTAAATATTAAAATTAATGAGAGACTTCCAGGACCCTGTTGTTAGAAATGCAGAAGGGTTTCTATGAAGGATTAAAAAAAATAAAATAAATAAAGCCCTGTACACAAATCTCTGCAATTATTCTGAATGCTTTATGTTTTTCAGCCAATTATGAAATTCATGGAAAGTATTAATATCCAATTTTAATTTGCTCAATATTCCCATTAACAATAAAAAGTCTAATTAAGGTATCTGTACAAAAAGCCCTTAGCAGTAATTTCAGAGAATAATAGTGGAGAATGACGAGATATTTCTTGTTAAATGCATGCTGCAAATTAATTGATATCTTAATTAGACTTTAGTACTCAGATTATTAGCTAGATTGATTCAGGGCTGGAACACCTAATCTTTTAGAAGATAAAAGCAAGCAGGACGGGAATTAATTGATTTTCCCAACCCTTTCTGGAATCAAACTAGAGCGATGCCCAGTCACAGGGCAAGGGCTCGTCCGTCTGTCCCGTCTGTCTGTCCCATGGCCACAGAGCTGGGAAGCACCAGGAATTCAGGCCAAACTCACTTTCCCCTGTTTGTTTCCCTGGGCTGGAAACGCTTCTCTCACAAAAATAAAACAAGGGAAAATTCGGCACTAAATTTCACCAAACCCACTTTTTTAACCGGATAAAAACGCTTGAGACGACAGGTTGTCTCTGCAGAGAAAACTGGCGGTGGGGATTTTTCAAAGCGGGTTTTTTTCAGCATTTCCTTAGGGGGAAAAAAAAAAAAAAAGGCAATATTTTTGGACCAGCTTCGCTCTATATAGCCGGAGGAATCACTCCCCTACCTACACACCGAGCACCGTTTCCATCTCTCCCTCTTGCAAACACTGAAACCCTGGGGATCGCACTGAGATACTGCGGTACCCCAGGGGGATGCTCATGCCCCGGGAACCCCCAGAGGGGCTGGGACCCCAAACACGGACCCGGCGGTGACCGGGGACACTCACTGGGATGTCGGCGACCAGCCAGTGCCTCCAATACTGGTTCCAGGGCTTTTCTCTGCTGGGAGTGTCGGGGTCCGCCAGCACCAGCACGTACTTCTTGCTCTGCAAGAGAGGACAGCGCTGTGGGCACGGCCGGCACCTGAGTCCCTCCAGGACTTCCATCAGCCCCCAAAATTCGTTTTTTCCCCTCGTTTCCCATGCGTGCACGCTGCGACTGGTGCGTTCAAGCATAGGGAGCGCAAGCGATGAACGCGCGCCGGGGGAACGCGGCGACCGCAAATCTGCTCGGGACGGTTTACCGCTCGTGATCTAAACCTCTGCAAAGAGAGGGAGGAACGGGGGTTTTTGAGGGGCCAAAGAGAGTTTTCGTCCTCTAACCGCATCCTGCAGATGCGCCAGGCAGAGCAATGCAAGGGCGGGCTTTCCATAGAGGGGGAAGGGATATTTGGGGGATCTAAACCCAGCTCCAGCCTCAAGGTGGTGGCTGGGGACAGGCTGGACACCTCTCAGCCAGGGTGGTTGAGAGGAGCTAAGCTCTACCTAACTAAGCCCAGACTAAGCGAAAGACTAACCCTTGAGGGCTCGCTGGTGTGAAGCAGCAATGCAAAACCCCCGTCTCGCCGTGTACCCCAGGGTTTGGGCAACTATTCCAGCTGTCTCAACCCCCCAGCACCCAAAGGTGCCACCGATGCCATGAGACGAGGTGGATATTTCGGTCTCCTGAGGATGGAGCCGGGTTGGAATGACCTCCGGAGGTTGTGGACAGCAAACCTGCGGATCTCAGGGGATTTCGCGGGACCTCAGGCACCAGCTTATCCTGCAAGCACCCCGATTAAGGGATCTAGATCCTAATAAAACCTCCAGGTGCATCTGTCAGCTCGCCAGCGGTGCCGCGCGGCTCCGGCGTCCCCGGGGGCCGAGCTTTCATCAACGGCCGGGGGATTTAACATTGCAATTCCCACCAAAATTAGCTGGAGCTCCGCGGCTTAACCACCTGGTCGCTTGTGAAACCACCAGGGATTTTCACTGGGAGATTGTTGGGGCGGAAAGAACCTTTTCACTCTATTTCCCAACCCTTGGTTGTGGCAAGCAAGCCCCAGGGTGTTGCCATGCCCAGAAATCCCCCGTCACCCCTTTTCTTTGCATCCCACCCGAGCTGAGCATCGCTCAGCCCCCCCATTGCAGCCAACAGCTCCACAACAAGAACCGGTTTAACCAGAAAACATGGATTTCAACCCGTTTAGCAAACAGTTTGCCAGAGTCGCAAAGAAAATCCCAATCTCACGCAACCGCCTTGCCCGGGAGCGCGGCCGGCGCGGCGCTGCCGCCCGGGTGCGTTAATCCCAGCCTGGCTCAAGGTATTTGCATCACGGGGGGGGTTTACACCAACCGTGGAGATGTGTGCATGGAAAAGGAGCCGTGACGATGCCCCCGTGCGAGGCCGAAGCTCTGGATACCTCGGCACAAAGCTGCCACCTCCCTCCCCGCAGCTGCATCGCCGAGAGCATCCCCCCCTGCCACCATAAAGAAATGCAGCAATATTCCTCGCTGGCAACAAAATTAGGTTTTAATCAGAAGGAGGAGGGAGCGGGGGGAAGGAGCCCAGCAACCCAAAAACCCTGCGCCGCAAGTGTGGAGGAATTTGAGCTCTAACTTTGGGGAGGGTGCGGAGACGAGGATGGCGTTTGTGCAGCTCTCGGCTCGGCTCGGGAGCCCAGCTGGTGGGAACAGAACGTGTAGTCATGGGACTGTCATCGTGTGCTGTCCAGGTTAACATGTAGCATTTCTATTACTATTAACAGACTTTCTGCTCCTCACTCCATCTGTTCTTCGAAATAATTGCAGTTGTACAGACCATGCCTTCGCTACAGGCAGGCTCTGGGGAGAGGATAGTGCTTTTATGCAAAAAAAAAAAAAAAAAAAAAAAA
>VWYH01006523.1:0-51385 GCA_013399365.1 Pampusana beccarii | reverse complement strand
AAAAAAAAAGTGTTAAAAAATAACAGCAAACACGAGAATAGAGTGCAAGCGAAGCTAACAGCAGGCTCGCAATTCGGTACAGATTGTGGCCTAGAAAGGTGACAGCACACGCGGCCGGGGGCCGGCGAGGCCAGACCCCCATGGGGACGGGAGCCGGGTCAGCGGCCCGGGGATTTTTCTTTGTCGTTACCTGCCGGCCACCCTAAGAACCGCAATCCCTCACCTTCCACCTAAAGATAGCAAAGCCATGTGCGTCCCCGAGTTAATCTCCCGGCGCTTAGGTGAATCGCATCCCATTCCAGCATCCAGGTGATGCTCCAGGGGATGCCCCCAAAAAATCACCCCAAACCCTCTGGCCGGTGTCCCCAAGCGCTGCTGTCTACACTAAACATGGGGAAGGGGTTTTTTCTGCTGGTTCTGCTCGCAAGCAACCGAGCAGCCCGAGCGCTGGTGGTTTTAGGGGGGGTTTAATGCTGCAATCCCTCCCCGACACGGGCTAACAGCATTAGCAGGAGCCAGCCCCGAGTGACACGGGAGCCGCTCAGCTCCGCGAGCCTCAACCAGCCCCGGGGATTTTTGGAGAGGAGGAAAGTGGGTTTAGATCAGGGAATTTAGATGCAAAAATTCCTCAGTCCCCCCGTGCAGGAGAACGGACGGTGGAGAGGGAAGAAAAAGCCATTTTGGGTTACGACAGCTGAAAATTCGGGGTACCAAAGCACCCCAAACACTTTGTCGCCCTTTTAAGCTCAGCCTGGGGCACAGAGGAGCTGCTGGTGTGCAGGACCCGGTCACATCAGTGGTGACACCACCAGGTCACCCCCACCAGGGACACCCTTCCCTGTTCCCCAGCCGTTCCCCTTGCCGGGATGCTTTGCAATTCGCATTTAACCATTTCAACGAGCTAAAACTGGCGCTTTACCCCCCAGTTTTGCACCACACGTCCCCGCATGCCCTCGCCCGGCTTCAACACCCGAAACGGAGCCAAAGCAGCAGCGCTGGTGACAGGTGACAGCAGCTCGGCGTGTCACGTTTTCCCTGCTAATTGTTTCTAGAGGGAAGTGGAGAGCGATAAATCCAGTTATTACTGGAAAGCATCGGTTACTCCGATTAGCCACAGGTTTAGGAAACTTGCTCGGAGCAGGCAGGGACTTTGGGAGAGGCGGGAAGGCAGGAGAGGGATTTGTGTGCCGAGGATACACACACAGCTCAATAGATCCCGCCGAGTCGGGGCTGCACAGGAATTAAAGACTTATCCAAATGAAAGCAAATCGGGTGTTAAGCGACACACATGTAGAGCGAGCGGTTTCCTTGGAAACCGGAGCACATGGAAGCGGCACACATGCAGCATCCCGGCGTTTTTGGCACCGTGGGGCTCTGTCCTGCCAGGGATGCTCGTGCTTGGCTGGGGATGGAGCCGGAGCAAAGCCCCGTCCCACCGGCGTGTCTGCTGTGGGGCATGGAGAAAAATGGCACAAAATCGCTTTTTCCTGACCACCAAGGGAAGCTGGATGGTGCTGGTCCCGCTTGTCTTAAAAATTCCATGGCAAAAGTAAGGGAGAGTGATGGGCAAAGCCCCAGCCAGGCGTCCAGCCCAGCGCAGGGTATCAGAGGGTTTGGTTGGTTTGGAAAAGTCATTGAGTAGATATGAGGAAGAAATTGTTGCCCTTGAGGGTGGTGAGAGCCTGGCCCAGGTCACCCAGAGAGGCGGTGGATGAACCATTATATCCCAGTTCAGGCTGGACGGGGCTCTGAGCAACCTGAGCTGGTGAAGATGTCCCTGCTCATGGCAGGGGTGGCACTAAATGACCTAAAAATGCCCCTTCCAACCCAAACCATTCCATGATTCTACGAAACAGGTGACATTTCCAGCTGACCTATTGCCACCCACGCCCTTTAATGAATTTACCAAGGCATGGACCAAGACATGAAGACAGTATCTGAGCAACTGCAAACCAGAAAATTCTAAATATACCCAAAGCGACTTGCCAGAGCGGGACAGGAGCTCCTGGATGGGCAGGAAGGTGGGCAGGGTACCCAGCATCCTGGGAAACATCATCCCGGCTCTCCAGCCTGCATCCTGCCGGTGCAGGACTCGAGGCATCGCTCCTCCTGCGAGGTGCAAGGGCTGCGAGCACCAGCTGAGAGTCAATCTGGGCTTTTTTCTTGGCTCATCCCCAGTACTAAAAAGTTTCTATAATGGGCGCCTAGTTAGCAATCTTGCAGCTGATTCTTCGCCAAAGAGAAATTCTCGCTCCTTCTTCGGTGGCTAGCGCGGCACGGCAAAAAAACTGTTTGCGAGCAAGGCCGTTATTGTGATTTTGGGAAAAAAAAGCTTCGGGGAGCGTCAGGATTTTACCTTCTTATTTTAAACCAGCGCCTCACCGCTTCTTCGCTCTTGCAAAAATAGGTCAGCAATATTAACCCTGCTCCGCAGGACTTGCCCAAGGGGACAAGTGGCCCCATCGGAACGCTTGACCCAACTCCCCCAGCCGCAGGTCTGTGCCCCCCCGGCTGCCCAAGGGAACTTCATTGACTTTCTAACACTCTGCAACTCTCCCCGGAGAGATCCGGCCAAATATTTATGCAGCCTGATGTTCTAACAAAAATTGATTAATCCAGGATCGTTAAAGCAAGCGCGTTAAAGGTCTGTTCCCAGATTAAGGTGTTGGGATGCTTTGAGGAATGGGTTATTTACTAGGAACGGAGAAACTGTTTTCTCCCGTAGCAGAATAACCCAGCTCTTTGCAATAAAACTGCACGATGTAACCGAGCAGAAAATGGGATAAATCTTCCGAGGGGTCCAGGATGCTGTAAATAGAGGTTTGCAAGAGGTGGTTGTGACTCTGGATCACTTTTGGGGAGTGGGGAGAGCAACAGGCTGAGCCTCCTTGCTCAGAGACCCCGCTGGTTATCCCCAAAATTGAGGTTTATCTAAACCATCATCATCACCAGACACCCAACATCCGGAGAATGGGGAGACACATCTCAACCCCACTGCTACCCAAAAAACACCAGCCAAAAGGGAATTAACAACCAAAGAACTCCCCCGCTCAGCTGTTACTCCGTGTCCCCCCCGACTTTCCCAGCAGCTATTTATTGCAATTTGGGCAGCGCAGCTTTGGGGACGAGCTAATGAGCACCCTGCACTCGTCCCTGGCCTCGTCCCCGCTCCGCAGGCAGGAGATGGGATGGATTCGGGGGAAAAAACACATTACGGAGCAGTCGGAGGAGGAGGAGGAGGCGAGCGGCCGCGGTGGCAGAGCGCAGCCTTCCAGCCCAATTACTATCACGCGGGGGGACACATGGATTGGTGACATTTGACATTTTCTACACAATATTTTGATGCAAAATGGCACTTCCGTCACAAATTATTTTCCGAATCTTGGCTTGGGTTTGGGTGGGGTGGGTTTGTTGGTTTGTTTTTTTTTCCAGTTTGTGTTTTAATATTTTTTTTTTTTTTTTTTTTTTGGGGGAAAAGGAAAAGGAAAGGGTCATTGTTTCCCCACCGTAAGCAAAGGGGTCGTGGTGGCCGTGCCACCGGGTGGGCAAAGCAAACAGCCCTGGTAGGGGCAACTGAATGCACAAAAAAACCCCAAGGTTTGCTCTGGGGTACCCTGGGGACTCTCAAAGCATTTTTTTCCCTTTTTTTTCCTTCTCCCATCTGTTAAAGGGAAGCAGGAGCTGCCCCAGCCCAAGAGCATCACAGGGCCGGACTCTCCTTGGCGATGCAGGGGTTACGGCACCGGGAATCGCTGAACTCTGAGCTACCAGACACCTCGGAAAAGCTGAAATGACTTTAAATGCCTAAACATTTTAAAACAAACCCTGGAACAATTCAGCTCCTAACTCCTTCCCTGCTTTCTCTCCCTCCTCGCTCTCTCTCTCCCATTTTTACGGTTTCCAGAGCTGTTTTACGCCTCATTACCTGCACACTGTGAGTGATGTCTGTCGGTCCTAGAGCTGTAAATACCTTAAATCATGCTTCATTAAGAATATCTATGGTGCTATTAAAGAGCTATAATAGACAACGAGTTAACAGATGATTAAATATGAACTCCATTTGTGTCAGTCACCAGCGTGCAGGAAGAGGCTTTAAGTTTTTTAAACTCGCTCTCATTATCTGGGGAAGTGGGGCTGTAACTGGTAGGGGTGGAGGGGGATGGAGGGATGCTGGGGTGGGCTTGGGGGGATGTTCGGATGGGGATGCAGGGATGTTCGGGTGGGGATGCAGGGATGTTCAGATGGGGATACAGGGATGCTCGGATGGGGATGAAGGGATGTTTGGATAGGGATGCAGGGATGCTCAGATCAGGACGAAGGGATGTTTGGATAGGGATGTAGGGATGCTCGGATGAGGATGAAGTGATGCTCACATGGGGATGGAGGGATGTTCAGATCAGGATGAATGGATTCTCTGGTGGGGATGGGGCTCAGAGATGCTCCTGTAGCAGGGCCACCCCACAGGGACCAGCTCCTCTGCTTTGTGACAGCCCTTTGCTCAGCTCTTCCCACCTGCACAGGCAAATAGCACCCGGTGATACATGCAACAGATTGATCTTCAGGGTCTGGGAGCCAGAGGTTGAAAAGAAAATAAAATAAAGGAGAAGGAAGACAAGGAGAAGGACGATGAGATGTCAGGCCGCTTTGATGGGACGGGATGGGGAGATGGATGGGTGAACGCCAGGAAGGGCTGGAGGCTGGTGGGATGGACCGCGATGCAAAGTACACTGAGCATTGCTGTCTCTCTGATAAAACAATAGCTCAGCACAAATGAATTGCCAAAGCGCCAATTAAAGAATAATTATTAAAATCCCGTGAGCACACAAAATACTGGGGAAAATTAAATAATGAGTGTTTTCTTATTTTCCAGATTAGATTTTTCTCTGTAAAAATAAAGAACCGTTTGCAGGGGCAGTTTCAACAAAAGTTGATTATCCCACTGTTACAATCACAGCTCAGGGCCCAGCCCAAACACCTGGTATGTGTGCCCCATCACCAAAAGAAAGGGGTAAGAGGCAGGAAAATAATGACCGCTCTTTAGCAAATCACCCATTGTCACAGTGGATGTCCCCACTTGCCTTTGCAAGGATGAATTTTGGGCAAGTGGTGCCTCCTTGGCTCCTCACCATCACCTCTCCTGTTACTCCGTGTGCCGGTGGAAGCATTTGGAAATGGGGAACAGCCTTAAAATGCTTTGGGAAATGGATGGGGCTGCTTGGGGGCATCATCACCCAGTGATACGGGAGCTGCCCCACGCCCTTGTTTCGGGTGATGCTCACCCCTACAAGAAGTGAGGGATGCAGGATGCTCAGTGGGTACCACACACCCTCCACACTCACCACATCACCCCGCTTCCCAAAAAGGGAAATCTCCCGCCTGACACCTTTCAGGAATAACACCAGAATAAGTTCATATTCCTCAGCATCCTCCTTATTTCTCAATCCCCAACACGCCTCGACCCCTCCCCGGAGCCACAACCCCCTCGCCGGCCGCAGGCACATCCCTAGGGACCCACGGCCACCCCCGGGGCCGTGCGGGGGGCACGGGGGTCCCGGGGGGGTGACAGCGTGGGACGGTGGTGCCGGCAGCCGGTGGCAGCGGGGGGTGACACGGTGGTCCCCAGGGACCGCGCTGGCGGGGCCGGTAATTGAATCTCAGCACTCATATTCAGCCAGAGCCGGCGCGATGATTAAGTTAACTGGAAATGCCATTTCCGTATTGTTTCGACTCTTAAGTGCCCCGCATTTCTTCTCGTTTGCTGGCGGTCCCCTCTGCTCCCTCGCTGCCCCGCCGGCATCGGGGTCAGGCGGCGGCAGCCCCCAGGGTCACCGAAATAAATTAATCCCGGAGCCCCTTGGGAGAGATTGCGAGAGCTGGGAGGGAGGATGAGCTCCCCTCCCCGTTTGGGGAGAAATAAAAGCATTTCAGGAGTGGCAGATCCCTGAGAATGAAACTCCAGCCCACCCACCACATCCATTTACCTCCAAAAGTGCAGCCGGGGCCTTTCCGCCACCCTTGCTGCACCATCACCACCTGTAGATTTACACCCAGAAACTGCTTTGGAAAAACAATAAAAACAACAAATAACCCTCCCCGCTACACAAAGCACTCTTGCCAGGAACAGGAGGGAAAAGATGCTCAGCTCAGAACTTCCCTCCCTAGTAAAATATTTAATAATAAACTAAGAAGAGAAGCCAACTGTCTCCCTTGGTTGTGGTTTCCATTTGGAAGTTAATAGGATTTGTATTCCCATCCAAAATATTTTTTTTTCCTAATGTATGTTTTGTTCTAATATATCCATCTTGTCATGCTAAATAAAATACAAATCGTATCGACGTCGCGAAATATTTGTCTCCAGCACACAGACGCACCAGCCACCCTCTCCCGAGGCACCCGGCCCCCATCACTTTGTTAATCGATACCCGTTCGGAAAGCTTTAAATAAAATTTAAAATACTCCGAGTGAGGAAAAACATCCACGTTAACGTGTTAATTTCCACAATGCCTTGTTGCTTTGAAATCCTTAGGAAAAAGAAAAAAAATGGGAAGCTTAAATGAGTCCTATGAAAAGGAACAGTGCATCATTAACGCAGCCGGATCCGTATCACCGACTGCAGCAATTACCAGCCCGTGAAACGCTGCAAGCTGTGAAGAGCTTTCATTACCCGGGGTTTTACAGGTCATTCACCTCTGGCCAATCTTACGCTAAAACAAGCATTTTCTGCACCGCAGATTCCAGCTTCATTTAAATCCATAATTGCTTTGATTTCGGTACATACGGAGCACGGGGACTTCATGACTAAGAAATCTATTAGGCAATAAGTTGGCGACTTTTAGGCACCTTTAAGTCGTCTTGCCTCAATTTCTCCCCAGGTCGGGTGATGGATGGAGATGCTGATTTCCACGGCCGGCTCCGACTCCCCAATTACCTTCCCGGGTCACCGAGGGGGAATTCAATCAGGGAACCGGCCCGCGGGATGCTGCTTGTGCCTCGGAAACGCAATTCCCCCTCCACAAATAGCCCTTCTCCAATATTTGATGGTTTTTCATTATTTCCCAGGCCGCACAGCAGGTGTTTGGTGCGGGGATGCTCCGGCGTGGATCAGCCGCGATCCCTCCATCGCTATTTTCCCCTCTCCTGTATCCCCCGCAAGACCAAACAGCCCTTTGGAAAGCTGCGGGCGAAAGAAATGCATATATTTATGGAGGTTTTTTTCAGTGTAATTGTATTGAAATGGGTGTATTCACCGTGTATCTATTAGAAAACACTCCAATTTAAAAGCTGCGATTTACACCTTGGTATAAAACCAGGTGAATTGTGTCTCACGGGGTTATCTATTCCTCCGTGGGTGCTGGCGGAAAGAAGAGACAATAAGTCTATTCTCCTCAGTACGGGTCCCTACCCAGCCCGGTACCCAAGTGCCTTCCAGAAGTGCATTAAATGATGCGATTAACATCTGTCACGTGCGGTTCCGTCTCTTTTTCCGTCTCTCCCGGGGGAAGGAGCCGCACGTGCAAAGGAAGGGTTTGTTTTGGTGGCTTTATCTTATTATTTCTTTTTTTTCGCAGAGGGCAAATGCATCTCCATGGGCAAAGTGCCTTTTGCCTCTTGTAGCCAAATCCCTGTTATCTGGGGGGGTCAAGCCCTGCTGCAGTTTTTGGGGGGGTAAGATGAAACAGGGTGGTTCGGTCTTGTTACATCTTAGCAGGATGGGATGCTGCTCCCACAGCCTGGATCCTCTTTTAATTGATTTCTCAGGGTTTATTTCCTCCTCACTTTAATTGCAATACAAACGTTTGCTGATGCAATTATCGTGCATATGTGATAAAGCTGTTAAGAGGGTGTCATTGGGTCGTATTTCTTCAACTATTTTAGGGTGAGCGAGGGAAAGAGAGAAGTGCATTCCCGCACAGATTTCTGGTGATAAAACATAATTCCAAGGTGGGTTTCTTTGTGGTGGTGGGGTGATTTTTTCGGTTCTATATACTGAAAGAAAAAAAAAAAATTGCCTTACAGCAGCTCATCTGGGGGTGAAATAATCCACTCAACATTCAGATTATCGGCTCAGGCACATTTGCATTAAAATAGGCAAGAAGAGCTCCCAGGATGGGGCGAGATCCCTCTGGATCAGCCCATGCCCTCGCACAAAACAGCGAGGGATCTTCACCCTGAACACAAAACCGCGGATGGACGCGGCCTCTGTCCCGCCCTGGCGGGGAATATTCCTTGGGAAGGGGATCCTGCCGTGGGATTTTGTTATAAAATGTTTAAATTTAGGAAAAATGGGAGGAAAAATAGTCAGAATTGGCCATCTTGAGCCACGGGCCCAAATCTTGGAGCTCTCCCAAGGGATGTTCCCCACACCGGGATGCTGGTGCTGACCCTGCAGCATCAATAAAAGACCACAAGAGCATCCCTTTAAATCAGCTTTAAACCGCAGCAAATTCGGGAGCGCCCGGGTGAAAAAAAAGCGCCAAAACGGTACATCCTGCAACAGATTTCACAGAGAGGACCAAATCCTGCACACGGGATAACGGTAACAGCCCCGGGATCCGCTGCAAAACCTGACGCTGCACCTTTGCCATCGCAGCTGTCAAAATGAAGCTGTCGCCGTGACGTTCTCCTCGGAGCTGCGTTCAGAATGTGACGGTTCCCTTAGGCTACCGGGGGAGACATGGCCAAATTAACGAGGACGTGACAGAGTTTTACGGGTCGGATTAGACTCCCCTTCCCATGGCTGCGCTCGGCATAAGCCTGAAAATTGAGTGAGAAGAAGGGAAGCGGAGGGTGAGGGACCGCGCGGGGTTCGGGGAGCATGTGCGCTCACCAAAAGAGCAATCCTGTACTTGTCATAATTAATCAGGCACATGTTAGACAAGCGGAAAGCGCTCGGCCCCTCCGGTAAGGGAATTAAACCCTCACCTCTTCTCCCCATGGATGCAGCCTCCCCGGGATGCACTGCGCAGGGAGCGGGTTTGCAAACACATCCTTGCAGCTCTCCTACTTAATTTCCTCATTTAAAAATAAATAAATAGATTTTTTTTTTCTTTCCCCGATCTGAAAAGCAACCCACTTCAGCAAAACGCTGTGACAGACCAGAGATGTCACCAGCTCGGAGCCGTTTGGCAAGGAACACCTTTCCACTGCAATGAAGATGGGTTTTTTGCACCGTGCAAATGCACGAGGAGCGGTTTGCACCATGCAAATGCAGTTTGCACCGTGCAAATGCACAAGGAAGGGTTTGCACTGTGCAAATGCGCAAAGGAGGGTTTGCACCATGCAAATGCAGTTTGCACCGTGCAAATGCACAAAGAAGGGTTTGTATTATGCAAATGCAGTTTGCGCCGTGCAAATGCACGAGGAAAGGTTTGACTGTGCAAATGCACGAGAGTTTGCACGGTGCAAATGGACGAGGAAGGGTTTGCACTGCACAATTTCCTGGTGCTGCTGCCTAAAACCTCCAGCATCCGTGGTGGCAGCCCAAGCAACAGGGGTTTGGTACCTCTTAAACACACGTACAGCATCCAGCCATCCGTGCTGGAAACACCCGCTTCCAAAAACCCCAGTCCCTATAGCAGCCTATATAGATATAGCCCTACAGCCTGTGCTTGGCAGTGAGAATATAGCCCCTTGCCACCCATCAACAGCCCTTGGAGGGACCAGGGAGGTTGGGCAAGACCTGAGAGCCCCAGCTATTTAATCTCGAGCCCTTAAAACCGATTAAAAAAAGCTCGAAACAAACCTGAACCAACCCCTCGAGCCCAAACAGCAGCGAGATTTGGGAGCCAGTCCAAGCTCTGCAGTTTAGGCCCATCTCCAAATATCTCCCAACAAGTTTATTTATGGAAAATAAAATCAGTCCAAGACGTTCACAGCTCAGGAATATTTAATGCTATTTGGTGAGGAAGTATTTCCAGCAAGGAGGGAACCGCACGGCTCCTCGAGCATCGTACTGGGAACAGCACTGGCACAGACCCACACCAGTCACCCTGGGAGCTCCAAACTGGTTTGACTGGATCAAACACCTCCTTAATTTAGTCCATACCAATCCTGCTTAATTAATTGGGTCTGGAGGCATAGCTAAGGTGAACCATGAGTGCTGGAGCGTCTCCAAGGGGGAGCATCACCCATGGGTGCCCATTGCAGCACCCACTCACCCACTGACACTCAAGGTAGAGCCAACCACAGGTCGATCCCCTCTGCTGCACATCAGGAAAGATGATTTCCCTGGTTAGGAAGAGGAGGAAACGATGGCAGAGCCCGGGGTAACCCAGAGGATGCTCTGATACAGAAACACCCCCTGCGCTGCCCCTGTCAGCGATGCTGCGGCTCCGCGCTGCACAAAGCTCCTGCCGTGCACCAAAAAACCACTTTTGCACCCAAAATGATGGGAGAGGGGACGAACCGCCTGTGCCCCCGGCGCGGGGATCGAACCACCGACACGGAGCTGTCTGCCGGGGCAGCCCCAAGGTCAAGGGCAGGCCAGACGCAGCAGTGATGGGAGTCACTTTAATAGACACCTGTCACCTGATGGGGGACGTTAATGCGTCCCCCTGCTCCCGCCGGACCGGGATGAGCATCCTCAGTCCCTGCTGCCACCGCACAACGGGCTGTCACCTCGGCAAGGGACGGGGACACAAAGCAGCCGGGGGGGAGCGCCAGGGCAAGGCCCAGCTTTTTACAAACAGCTCTAATATCCCTGGAAGACGTCTCCGAGTCATGCACCGGGTTGGAAATGTCTCCCATTATAATTATGAGTCATTCGTGACTCAGTGACATTTCTGAAATTAAAAAGCAGGCGCTGGCCCGGCCCTTTGCTGCCCCGCTCGGCCGCCGTGAGACTGCTACACAACTTATTTTTAATGCCGTTTCCCAGACAAACAAACCCCCAGACCCATCACCCCCCACCTTGGCCACGCAGCCGCTTGGGGACGGTCCCCTGGGATGGCGGGTTTTGTATTCACGCATCCTTAAAATAAATCGAAGCAACACGTTGGGTATTTCCAACAGCCCGGGACGTGGTGAAACCGGAGAGCGGTGCAGGCAGCAGCACCGCAAAACCAGCGCCACGTTATTGCTGCAATCATCTGCAGAAAAAGGGGGTTTGGGGGTGCCCAGCTGGGCTGGGACAGTCACAGCCCATTGGTGCGAAGTCCCCATCAGGGCAGCCCTACCCTCATCACTCACTTTTAATCTGGGAACAGCCAAACTCAGGGCAAGAAACGCTCAGCGAACCGATAACCCTCGGTCGCTCAATTATTTCCCCCCCTCTCTCCATGGTCCCTTTACAGCCCAAGCGCTTTGTTATTAAAGCACTAGATTTTAGAGGCTGGGAGGCAGCTGCCCCCACTAAAGGCAGAGTGCAGGGATGCTCGGGGACAGAGATGCTCGGAGGTCAGGATGATTTGGGGTCAGATTGCTCGAGGATTCGGAAGGCTCAGGGTTTGGGATGCTCAGGGGTCAGGATGCTGGGGTTCAGAATGCTCAGGGTTTGGGATGCTCAGAGGTCAGGATGCTCAAGGGTTGGGATCAGGATGCTCAGGTTTTGGGATGCTCGTGGGTCAGGATGCTCCAGTGCAGGGATGTTTGGGGACCGGCCACATTCACCAACACCCCAATTGCTCCGTGCAGGGACAAAACTCACAGGAGCCCAGCAAGACTGCACCAGGGCAGTGTTGGGTACCAAAGCAGGACCAGTCCCTGGGGCCGGGGGCTTTGGGATGCTGCAGCAACCCATCCAGAGCCCTCTGTGCACATCACAGTTTGCCATCTGCAGCAGGTGAAGCGCCGGAACGGCTCAGCATCGCGCAGCGGCTGGGGAACGCGTGCCATCAGCGCCAGGACGTATCAGAAATAGACCCGGAGCTGCTGTCCCCGCCGCCACCCCCTTTTTACTATTATGTCTGAGAAGCGACGTCTCTCCTTTTTTTTCTTTTTTTTTTTTTTTTTTTATGATGATTTAATCGCTTGGTGATGAGGGCTGCCTGGCTGGGATACAACTGAGCTCTGGGCACCGCCAAAAGAAACGGGGGATATAAAAAGAGGAGGAAGCATCAGTAGCAGCGACGCTGATTGACAGTGAATGAAATGAAGCGGCCAAATTTCATTGGCGTGGTTCGCAATCCCAGGACGATGCGGACAGCTGATGGCTCCTTTCCTAGGGTTTTGCCAGAGCTAACATTTGCCTTTCATCCTTATTTAATTCACTGTTTGGAGACTGCCATGGCTGGGTTTTATGTGTGTGTGGTGGTGGTATTTTAATTGCACATCTTGGAAAAAGCTTTTTTCGTGTGTGTTGAAACACAGCTGGGTGTACAAAGGCGAGGGGCACAGGGAAGGCAGGAGCCCTTCCTCGTGGCCTCAGGCCCTTGCTGAGAACAACCCTGAAGTGCTTGTGCAATTTACACCCTGGATGCAGATAATTAAAGGATGCGAGGCTGAGGTTTGATAAAGCGTTTTCCTGGAAAGGGGGCATCCCAATGGATGCTGACTGCCCAGAGAGGAACATGGGTTGCATAGCATGGATATTCTAGCAAGAGAAGACCAAAAGGTGGCAGAAATACAATTTTCCAGGCTCTTCTTCCCTTTCCAATGGAGAAAGGTGCCAGGTTGGCAGGGCAGCTGAGGCCAGACTGGCTCATCTCACCGATGGCCAGGGAGAGGTTGAACTCAGAGCATCAGACCAGGAGCAGCCAGCGATGACAGAAAGGTTGATTTTCTCCCCAAATGCCAAGAGTCCTTCATCCTCACAGCCAGATTTCCACCCAAATTCCCAGGCTCTTTGCTCCAGCTGGACGAAATCTGGCAAATCCATCAATTTTGTGCAACCTACCCCCGTGAAGAGGTAGGGATGGGATGAAGCCCAGAAGCTGCAGAGCAAACCGGGGACAAAACCCTGAGCAGCAACTGAATCCTGACCCCTGGGGCCAGTGTGTGCCCCCTGCTCATCACTCCAAAGAAAAAGCATCCAGGTCCATGCAACGTAGTAGAATTACAAGAGTTTTAGCAGAGAAAAACTCTGCTTTTGCAAATCTGGTGGGCGCAACACAGTGCCCCCAGCCTCAGGTTCATTTTGCTTTGCCATCGCTCTCCCTCTGTGCTGGGAAGGAGCCGGGAATCATTATCGGGGATTGTAGCATCATGGGGGGATGTGGCATTACTGGGGGGATGCAGCATCACGGGGGGATGCGGCATCACGGGGGGATGCAGCATCGTGAGGGGATGCAGCATCACGGGGGGATGCAGCATCACTGCTGCCTCTCCTCCTTCTTCCACCCACCAAATACTTGTTTAATGAGGGAATTCCTGTCACACGTACGTGGGCTGAGCACGGCTGCCTGCAGCATCCCCAAACGCGGGAAAACCTCATCTCCGAGCCCCTTGGTGCACCGACACCAGGCTGATGGTCGCTTGCAATGGTGCAAAGACTCTCTGCATGGGTCCCCAGCTGTGCCAGACCAAGAGCTGGCACCCCCGAGCATCCTGTGTCCCCTGCTGCCACCGCGACGTGCCACCCTTGCTTTCAGCCCCAAACCGCATCCCGCGATGCGAGCGCTTTGATCCGCCGTTTAATTCCTCCTTCCCATTAATTCCCGATCAGGTTCTGAACCTTCTCGCCGAGATCAAATGATGAGTTAAGAGACGGTCGGGCGGGCGAGGAGAACACGAAAGGCAGAAGTTTTGTTTAAGACGTTCACCCCGGCGAGGGAAGCGGCAGAGCCATGAACCAAGAGCTCCCTCTGCTCCCAGAAAAACCCTACAAGAGCACAAATGCACCCAGGACCTGCCTGGTGCTGGCCCCGCATTGAGGTCCTGCAAACTCATCACACCCCCAAGGGAAAAGGGACCTTGGGCACAAGCTGCTGATGGGAAAACGGGGACAAGCTGCTGCAAATAAAGTGTCAGCGGAGGGTGGAACGGTGACAAAAAGCCCCTGAACTGGTTGGTACCCATGTGGTACCCGAGTGTGCATCAGCCCCTGCAACAGGGGAGAGCCCTGGATGCAAAATTTGCGATATATCATAGAATATCCGATTTATTATTTGATTAGAGGCAGCCCAAGGGAAACAGCAGCGCTTTTCCCATCACACGAACCCTTCCAGGATGGGAGAAAACGAGGGAGTCTGTATTTCCAGTGCTGAAATAATCACTTGGGAAAGGAAATAAATAAATACCGGGCCAGAAGGGACTTGGGGGAAGGAGAGCTCTAGCACCCAAAACAAAGGGAGAATGCAAGGAGCAGAAAATTATTATTGCAATTACAATGAAAATGTATTTGGTTAGAAAATGTGGGTTCGTCTCTGATACTCGATACCAAGAAAAGCAATACCCAGGGACACAAAGCCCCATTCTCCGTGCAGGGAGAATGAGTTATTAAATCAGAAGATGAATGGCTTGCAGTGCAGCTAACTGCTCCGGTTAAGAGAAAAATAGTTATAAACTTACTCTTTGCCCCAAAACACATTCCTCCTCCTCATCCCCGGGCCGCATCTCTCCCCTCCGGTGGAGCTCACTCATCTGCTTTATTTCTATGGCTTATAAAAATTCAGCAGGGGAAATTTTAATAGAAGTAAAAAAGGTGAATTTAGAGGGTGCTGGTTTTTTTTTTTTTTTCTTCCTCGCCCTCCCCCACCTTTTTTAAAAAAAAATACACACGAGGAATAAAAATAACCCAGATAGTTCAATTGTAGGGAAGTAGTGCGGATGTAAATGAAGGTGCATTCTTATGTATAGCAGAGCACCCGGCAGCCCCGTGGCAGGGCGACTCGCCTCTGTTCTGCATGAATAAATATGGATAAAAAAAATGTAACGCTGCACAGAACTCCAATCCGATAACCGAGATAGTGTTTTTCTCAGAGGCCGGGAGCAACACGAGCCACCAGCTTTTCTCATTCTTCCACGTTTATGTAAAGAAGCATTGAAATGATAACGCGCGGCCCCCTCCCCATACAGGGGTCTGCAGGGTCTCTTTGTAGCGACGGATGCAACCCCCCCGCCCCAGATATTAAGGCCATGGGTGCAAAACCCATTGGTGACAGTGACAACAGTGACAAATCCGGGCTTTGTTTGCCTCCCGGAGAGGGCGGTGTGTTGGTCCCATGAGCTGCACATCAGGCCCCCCGCTCCATCAAGAGGCTCTTAGGGACATTGCCAATATTTTCCTTGAATTCAGCAACAACTCCCATCTGTCAGAAAAGTCCCTTCGCTTAAAAAACCCCAAGAACCAGCGATGCTGGAAGATGTAATTTAGTTTAAAACACGCTCGGACACACATGCGGACCCACGGGGCAGGACCTCCCAAGCATCCTCCTCTCCCCACAGCGCATCAAACAGCCTTTTTCCCAGCACAACGGACTTTTTCCACTCCTTTACCCCCAGATATCCAACACACCCCCCCAGCAGCATCTCCCGAGCACATCCCGGCTGCCTGGATCCCCGTTACACAACCCTGCTCGGGAAGATCCTACGTGGGCAGACGTGGGTTTTCCTCTGAATTGCCAACAGCTCTCGCTGCAGCTCAGCAGAACATGAGCAGCTTACATAAAACAGCGCTCAGAGTTACCCTGCACGCAGCCGCCCCGGGGAGGGAGGCAGGGAGCCACCTTCCACCCCCCGCTTTCCATTTATTTGTTAATGTTTTTCCCTAGAAAACAACCCAAACCAGCTTCTCCTCATAGCGGGGGGGAAATGCACAGAGTGCGCGCGCGAGAGAGAGAAGTGACTCAAGTGTTTTGTAACTTGTCACATTCAAAGCTGCAATTTGGGAGGCAGGAAAAGGAGGGATCCAAAATAGTCACACCCCCCATCCCAACCCTCAGCTTGTATAACCGAGATCCCCCATCCCCTCCGCCGGGAAAAAGGGGGAAATTTCTGGCGCAGATTGGCAGCTGGAAAGAGGCGGGCACAGGAAGGAGCCCCCAAATTGGGAAGAATTACTCATCTGTGGAAAAAAAGGCTCCTGTTCTGGTGGGGAGGCACCGGGGAGGAGGATGCAGGGGAGGAAGGCTCCGGGGATGGCTCCTGAGGATGCTCCAGCTCGGAGCTGAGCTCCCCGGGATGCTGCCCCAAGTGGGAGGTGATGCTCGGGAACGGCAGAGGGAAAGCAGGACAGAGAGGGTTTTCCTGAAAAAAAAAGGATCTACTGAAGGGCATCAATACTCTCTGGTGCCAAAATTGAACCCAGAGCAGGGTAGAGCCCTCCCAGATGCCAGGGAGGGGATGGGAGATGCTCAGAGGGGATGGGAGATGCTCGCAGGACGGGAGATGCTCAGAGGGGATGGGAGATGCTCAGAGGGGGCAGAAGATGCTCCGAGGGGATGGGAGATGCTCGGATAATCCCACAGGAGGGACCCAGCAGCCCAGCAGGGTCAGGGTGTGTTTTCTGGGTAAATTCCCTTCCCGTACAGCACTTCTCTCCCAGCTCTCCCCCTCCTCCTGGACCAAAGCCACCAAAACCCAGCACTTCCCATCTTTTTCATCCATGTGCTCAGCAACTCGCCACATCCCAGCTGCACCCAGACCCCTCTGCAAAGAGCAGGGAGGACAATACCTGCAGAGACCCCCCCACCAATAAATATTTTCCCCTCTGGGTACCAACCCATCACAGAGTTGGTACCAGCAGCATGCAGAGAAGCTGGGGAGGGTGCAAGGGAGATGAGGGGGGCGTGCCGCGCCTGATTAAACACAATTTTAGACCCCACAAACTTAATTTTCAAGGCACAAGTGCCAGGAGCATCTGGAGGAACCTGCCTGCTGCTATAAACCCTCCTGCCCACCCAAAACGCCGCTAATTTCTTTTGAAAAAGTCAAGGCAGGTCCTGGGGACGGTGGGAGACGTGATAAAAGTGACACCTCACCCCGGGGCTCATTGATCTGCCATCGACCGTGGTGTTGAATCTGACTTTGAAACCCCAGCCGGGCTTTAGCATCTGGCTCTGCGTTTTGTGGGGGCTGAGCTTCCTAAGGGTGTCCTCAAAATTAAAATGGGTTTGGAGTTTAAATGGGGGGGGAAAGCTTTGCAGCCCTTTCTCCAGTGTCACCCCAGTTAAGGCTTTTAAATCTCAAGTGCTGACACCCACACTGGCACCCAGAGCATCCCAGGAAAATCCCAAATATATGGTGGGGAAAATTAAAAAAAAGAAAAAAAAAATTATTTTCAATAGGTTAATCTGGTTCTACAACACAGTTTGGCTTTACATTAAAAAAAAAAGATAAATCCCTATTTCTTTATAACAGACCCAAGTGATGGGTGCATCCCTGCAGCTTTTGGATTAACAGGTTAAAAACAAAGTTAACTGGTTAAAAACAAAGCAGTTACAAAGGCGCCCTGTGACAGCAGGGATTTGCCCACGCAATAAACCGGCACTATGGAGACAAAAAGCCAAATTTCCAGCTCCTTGGTCATCACACGATGACACGGTCCCCAGGATGTCCCATGGCACATCCCAGCTCCACACACACATGAGCACCAGCTCCGGTTTTAACGCAAAACCGGGTGATTCAACACCAAGTATACATCTGCAGGAGCAACACAATTATCTCCCCGAGTTAAGCGTTGATGGATAGAAGTTTTAATTACCAAACCTTTTCATCCTCCCCCACACACAAAAAGTGTATTTTTTTTCTGGCATGTTTATTTAATAATAAAATATGATAAAATTATATGTTAGCGGAATAAGTGCACGGTGTGTGTAAAGCACGAGATGAGCTGAAGTCTGTTTTGTCACCAGAGCTGAAAATATTAGTTCTCTTGATCTCTTGGGCTCCAAAGCAGCTCTGGGAGGGATGGAGCAGCGCATTGCACGGTGCATCCAGCCCATAGGGGTTTGGGGAGGGAGGACTCCAGCTCCTGCACATGCCAACGTGCTCCCCGCTCACGCAGGGCACCGCGGATTGACAGCGTCCCCTCTCGCACACGTCCCCGGCTCTTGATTTCCCCAAAGAGAAGAGCAAACACAAAGCCAGCTTGCCTTAATCGCCATGGACAGAGCCAAAGGGTGGCCCTGTCACCCATCAGGATCATTTAGGGCTTGGGAAGCACCCAAGTCCCATGGGGGATGCCCGTTAGACCTCCGTGCTCATATCAGTCTTAATTTCATTTGGTCCTTAACACCGTTGTCTGGTTCACGTAGCTGTGCTGTACAGTAACACCAGCTGATGTGTCCGGTCCCCTGGGATGGGGATGCTGCCACAGCACGGGAACAACCCGCTTGCTCCAAAAACTGGGTTTAAACAGGGACCAGCACCAGCTACAGCCTGGTTGAGACCGGGGAGATATAGGTGACTCCCTTCTCAGCGTATAGAACGAGGAGGCTGAGGTTTCTCCCCCCACTTCTTCTTTGCGTCGCAGCCTATAAGTAAATTCTCCAGGAGAAAATTTCTCCCCCCGCCTCAGAAATTCACAGCCAACCTGCTAATGAGTCTTTGTGAACCTTGTGCCTTCTTACCTCTAATTTTACAGCCTGTTAGGATTTGAGCTCTGTGGACAGCCTCACATTTGGTTTCGAATTATAGGCTGAGTGGCTGTTCTCTCCTATTATTGTGCTGTCAATCTTGTATTAGCACATTATAATATGGTACACTGAATGCATCTGTTCTGTATATCACAAGTCCTAATTGTCATTTGTTGAATCACTTTGTCTTATATGATTGTTAAGCAATTATTGCATCCAAAGCAGCTTAAACTTTGATTACTGGATAGTGTTTACGGGGATCAAAGTAAAATCATCAGCTGCTTCAAACATTTTGCTGCCGAAACAGGTAAAAGCGTCTGTCCTGCATGGATGCGGATGCCAATACATAAGCAGGGAACAGAGATGACTGGATGACCCGTAGGTTCCTGCCCATCCTTCTGCCTGAAGGGGAACATTATTTGTCCAGGATGGTTAAACGTCCAGCAAATGTGTAGGTAATGAGACAGATGTGAAGTGACGTTTCTGCCAAGATCGCTCACGGAAAGAGGCTCTATGACATGTGGCACCAGCTGTCCCCATCGGTCCCCTGGGCTCGGGCAAGGGCCCGTTGTGGAATAACACCCCGTTGCTTTCCATCGAGGACGTTCTCCCAGGAATCGCTCCTGCTCCTCGAGATGCACGGAAAATAAAGTCAGACGGGGATTGCATCCCAAACCAGAGGCGTTTGCCGCATCCCAGGCCCCGCGCGGTCTCGTTGGCAGAGGACAGGGCTGATGCAGCGCATGGGATCCTGCAGCGCATATTTTTTCTGCTTTAACACCCCACATTTAAGCCCTTAAAGAGACGCTTTTGAGACCTCGCAGGCCTCGCATCACAAGGCGCTGCGGAGCCGGGAGGGTCCCAGGCGCCGGGGAGCTGGAACCCTCTGAAGTGGGGGATGCTGGTATGTCCCAGGGCATGGGAACCCAAACCAGCCCCAGCACAAGGGAGGGGTTCGTCACCAAGGGCTTGGGTTAATCCCCATAATATCTGGCTGACAGCATCAGGAAGGAATGCTGGGTTCCATTGTTTTTTAAAGTAGCCCAGACAGGACTGAGAGAAAAAACAGGCTGGTGGCTCCTTAACCCCAGACGAGCCAACAAGGACACACAAACTGTCAGGAATCTTCTGCTTAAAACCGTCTTCTTTAATGAGACTTGAACTGAACCTGAGCATCATTCGAAACCCCCTCCTTGCCAGCTGCAAACCACCGCCTGCAAAACTAGAGCACATCCCAATTAGGAGACTAAGCAGACCACCTCCTTTTGTTAGAAGCTAATGAATTTCCTCATACAAATAATCCTCCAAATAATGGGCCCCAGCCCCTAAAGCACAGAAACCTTTATAAATCAGGACTGTCCCCAACCAGGCCACCAAGCGCTCACAAAAGGGGGAGCGTCGGGGACAAGTGGACTTTGCCACAGACTCCAGGCACAACCCAGACTCCTGGGAGAGGCTCATTCTCCTGCCCTTCACCCTGGGGACAGCCCAAATTCCCAGTGCCAGGGCAGGGCAGCACTGGGGCAGGGCATGGCCATGGTTTTCCGTCCCCAGAGCAGCCCCCTGGGGTGCTGGTTACGGGTTTAGGCACCAAGAGCACATAGAACCACCAGTACATGAAGCCTGACGCAGCCCATAAGGGCATCACCCCACAGTTTGCACAGCTGGGGGGCTTTTCCAGCTGCCTTTTCAAGCTCCAGCTCATTCTGCCGAGGAAATGGTGTTAAATAAGATACTATGAAAACATACGATTCTTGGAAGAGCTGAGAAAAGGCACTGATCTGTACAGCTGCAGAAAATGTTCTACTTTCTGGATGTAGAAGTTATGATCTCCAACTTGTTTGGACGGGAGAGGCTTCTTGCAAAAAAGTTTTCAAAAGTTCCGTTTGGGGCAGGAAAAGCACTTTATTTCTGAGACCCCTGGCCCCTCATCCAGAGAACAAGTCCTACCCTTCCCCATACCCTAAACAAGCGATGGCACAGCCCAAAGAAACCTCTGAGGAAGTTGTCAAACCCCACGATGAAAACCAAGCTGGAAGAGCAGGTAAAAGGTAGCGCCGTAAACCGCAACCCGCGAACATCGCGGCGGGTAAATTGCTTTTTAACAAGCAGACAAGTTCTATCAATAGCATCTACCGTATGTTTTTATAAAGTGCAGAAATATGTTTTTAAAAGGCCAGTAAATAAAGTTCCTATCGATTTGATCTCAAGCGTAATCTGTTTTTCTGTCTGCCACCAACAGTGGTAATAAAACAGAATCATGTAACACGGCGTTCCGGCTAATGCGACTATACATCACGGCAGGGGCTGCATGCTCGCTGGCGATCTATCATTTTCTATTGGGATTGCTTAGCTGCAGAATTTATAAACTTGCCCCAAATTGATGCACTGTCCAATTTTCTTTTCCAATTTATTTTTGGTTGAGCAAAGCAATATTGAGGCAGGACAAGGAGGGCGCATTTCCCATCTCTCCAGATGTTCTCTGTTCGTCCTTAGGATGGGAAAGGGCCTGGCAGCAGCTCCTCTGCCAAGGCTTTGCAGGAAGATGCCAACAGATACTTTAATCGCTGTGTTTAGTGTTTGTTCCATGTCACATCCCTGTGGCACTACCCAAAGGCTGCATAGGATGCTCACAGAACAAGTAGATGCTCAGAGGAGTCTCCCAGCAAGGACAGAGCATCCTCAGCATCGCAGGAGAAGCATCAATGGGTATCAAAAACCCTATAAAAGCACGTAAGATGATGTATTATATTAAAATCCCCCAGGGCAAGCAGTGGTCGGTGCCCAAAGCTCAGCTTTGAGGTCCTTCAACTACAAACACCTTGGTGTTGCCTTCACCAAAGCTACGAGCAGAGACCTTGGGCACAGGGTGAAATGCGGCCCCCATCAGACCCGTCATCCATTTTTGGAACAAGGATGGGAAACGTCCCATTCCCCCCTCCTCAGAAAACATAAATATTTCCAGAGCTAAAAAACAAACACTCCGCATTTAGCTTTTTTCGGTGGTTGTTTTGCTTGAAGAGACAAAGTGTTCCGCAGAAAGCAGACACTTCCTACACAAGTTTTCGTGCTCAAACCCTGAAGTTTTTCTGCTGCTGATTTTGATGGTAAAAAAGCTCTTTCCCCAGCCCATCTCTCACCGCTCCATCCACCGGATCACCCGGCCTTGGCAGGGCCGTAGCACCACATCAGATCACATCTAGCTGGAGATAACTCGGGCAAAGTGAGGTTGCCCGTTCTTCCTTTGGAATAAAAAAAATAGCCAAGTTTCCCGAGCTTAGAAATCCCATCATAAGCCATAAAAAACAACCCCATCGCCTGCACACACCTCGGTCCCAGCACAGGATGAGACAGCTCTTGCTCCCACTCACTTTAGAGCGATTTTTTTGGGAAAACGATTATCCCAAAGCATCCTCACAGGTTCAGGAGTAGGAATAATATATATCCCTATAGAGAAAGCCTGAGGCAATTCAAAGCCAGTCCTTTGAAACCGATTTAAGGCCTTCCAGCCCCTTGCCCACAATTAACCCCCCCGTTTGCAGGCTGCAAAAGCTGGAAGGCTCCCCCAGAGCTGGGGCCGCGTTTCTGGCAGAGGCCGGAGGAGAAAATCAATGCGAACGGATGGAAGCGGCGGGGCCCGTGTCCTCAGATGCCGCCTCAACGCAAGATGTGCCGAGTTGTCTTGGAAGGAAACGGTGCCAAAGCCAAAAATGCAAAACCCGCATCCCTCCCCCCAGCACATCCAGACTCCCCTTATCCCTCAATTCCCCCCTCCAGCATCATTTACCGGACAAAGCAGCACCCACCAGCGTCACCACAGCCAAGTCCTTTCCCCCTGATGGAGTTTGCTTTCCAGGACAAAAATAAAAAGGAAAAGCAACTGCCTACACGCCTGGGAAATTTCGAACTCCTGGAAAGCGATGTGCAGGTGACAAATGATTTTATGTACAGCATCCCCTGCCAGAGAGGGTTATTTTTCTGGAAGAACAAGGCATCTTTAAAGGAAAGTTATACTTCGAGCCATGTGATCAGCAAGGGGAAGAGACTTTCCAGACGGCGACAAAGCAGCCAGAAAAAATTATTCTTAACACTTCAAGGTAAAGCCAAGATGCAGAAGAGATGAGTTTTGCCCTTATTAGCAACAGTTGAAGCGTCTGCTGGGGTTGGAGCTAATGATGGGGATCCACACATGGCACTTTTTGGGGTCCCGACAGGGTTCACTGGGGATTTGGGGACAGGGTCTCCCCCGCAAGCTGAAGCCACCGCATCCTCTGATGGGTCCCCAAACTGGGCAGGTCCCAGGGGGACACTGGGGGTGCTGGATACCACCCTCACCCCCAGAAAAGACCCGCACAGCATCGCTCTTGTCCTTCTCCTCCGTCCAGGACACCCCAACTCCAGCCGCCCCCAGGACGGAACCAGCACCCCCCAGTAGCTCCCAGTGCTCCCAGTCCCTCGGAAGTTCAATGCTGCCACCTGGCGGCGGCGACAGGGAACAGCGACCATGGAGGGGGGGGGTCCGGGCTCCCCCCCCCGTTACCGGTAACCAAACCCCACAGCCCCAGCTCATCAGCTTAATTAATCCGCGTTCTTGCAGGCGGACACATAGGGGCAGGAGCCAGCGAGCGGTGTAAACACCCGGGCAAAGCAGATGTTTGCTTTAAAAAAAGTTTACAAGCAATCAAAAAGCTACACGTGCAAGGTTGGGTTTTCTACACATAGCAAAGAAAACAGCAAACGCTACAATTTCACAAAACAAACAAAAAGTTTCAGTTTACCCACAACTCAGCCTCAAACCAAAACCCCGAAGCAATGGGGAAGCACAGAAAAAAAGCCCAAACAACTTAGAAAGTCGCCCTGATTTCAGGCAAAAGTTTAACCGGCGCAGCCCAAGCAGCCGATGGCACTTTGGCCATAGGACAACGGTGCTAAGCGGTGCGTGGCACAAGGTGACCAACTCCCTGGATGGCCCTGCCTGGCCCCACTCCCAGCCAGGGCGTCACAGCTCAAAGTACAAGCGCACACGCTCATAAGCAATTATTTCCCAGCAAATTCCTCCCCCGTGACACGGCTACGCGTTTAATTAACGCCGAGGAGCGCGGGGCACGCGACTCGGACTCACCTCGTCAGCCTGGGGGAAGCGAACGCGGGGGCTCATCCAGTCCCTGATGATCCGCCAGCGGTACTGGTGGCACTTGGGCATGTATATGCAGCTCACATCACCCACATCTGGGTAGATAACTTGTAATTCCCCCCTGGGGAGAAAAGAAGGAGAGGATTTTAGAGTGAGATCACACCATGCAGGGGATGGGAATTAATGTCATTTCCCAGCCAGGTTTGAGAGGAGGATGCAATGCTGGGCAGGGGATGCAGGATCCAACCTGCTGTCACCAAAGGTGCTGGGACACCTCGTGCACCAGGATAAGTGCCTTCCCATGCTGCAATATACAGCACAACACTCAGATTGCTCCCGGTATTTTTCAGTCTTTAAAAAAAAAAAAAAATCATGGCCCATATGGGTCAATCTAAGGCTTGAAGAGCAAAATTACCCCCATTCCCCACTGGCCTGGGACAAGCCATTTGAACTCTGAGCCCCCTTCTCCCACTCGCAATACAAAAGCAGGGACAAACCTCACATTTTGGGCACTGATAGTGCAATTAGAGGTCAGATACTTCCAGGTCTGACTTCTGTGCGAAGTGTTTTCCGCTTCTGCGTTATTTAACAGAGAAAGGGGCTACTGGAACAAGCTGTTAGGTCAGTGCAGCGTGTCTCAAGGCCACCCTGAAGATGAGCTGCCAAATCATCCCTCAAATCCAGCACAAACAGGGCTGAGAGCTCCAAGCAAGGTGCTTCTGCTCATGGTTTGTGGGACGAAACTGGGGCCAAGTGAAGTCTCCACTTGCCTTAATCCACAAGGTTAAGTTGCTCGTATTTAGAGAGCATTTTATCTAAGTGATAAGTAACAGAAAGGATGGTTTTGGTGCAGAAGCTCCCAGTAACGTGGGTTATTAAGAACCTGTTCTTCCCATGCCCACAGTTTGCAGGCACCAACATCTCTGCAGGGAAGGCTTTATGGTTTGCAGGATGACCTGTTCCAGCGCTTTCCTTCCCCAAAAGTAACCTCCTTCCTCCAAAACTTCCTGCAGAAAACGTTTGTCACCTCTGGTGCTGTAAGCTGCTTTGAGAGCCTCTGCAAAACAGACCAGGGAACAACTCGAGGTGACCAGAGACACCAAGATCTGAGCTTGCACAGAGCAAGAACTGCACCGTGCAGCTTCACTCTGGCCCAGTTTCCTGGCAAAAAGAAGAAAGCAACTAATATTTATAGCCCTGGCAAAGGGGATAGTGGAATTAACTGCCCCAGGAGGCGGCGTGCAGGGCCGCGCATGGCGGAATGCGCAGGGCTGGTGCAGATTGGGAAGATCACGGAGTCGCTCACCTGCAGAACCTGCTGTCCCTGCCGCTGAGCACGTCGAAGTAGCAGACCTGGGGCTGCTCTTTGGGCTTGGAGAGCTGGGCAGGGGAGCTGAGCAGCATAGCACCCAGCAGCACAGCACCCAGCAGCTTCATCCTGCCCTGCGGGGACAACGGGACAGAGAGGGTCAGTCCCGTGGGCAGAGCTGTGACAAAACTGTCCCCCCCAGCACCCCCACCACCACGCTCTGGTTCAGCCCCCACCCCCAGAAACCGGCTCAATGCAAAGCACCCCCATCCTTACACTTTTTTTTTTTTCCAGTTCTACATCATTAATCCCAATTATGCCGGAAATGAACCGTGTTTCCTGGCATCAAGCCCCCAGCAAGATCCCTCATCCCAAGGGGACCCATTTCTGCCACCTACAAGGAGGATGCATCGGGGTGTCACACGTGCCAGAGGTGGGGAGCACAGTGTTGTCACCGCGGTGACCACTGTGACACCACATTCCAAGCACAGGCAGCACCAGCAGGGGACAGGGGCCCCATCCCTGCTGCTCTCCCTGGGCCTCGAATGCCATGGAAAAGATGAAAAATCAGCACCAGGCTTAGCCCTGGTCTAAGACCATCACCGACTGATGCACAAGAGCTTCTGCTACACAAGGATGACCACGGCCACCCATTTCTAAGCCCGTAAAAAGCACAAGCCAAGCCCTGAGGTCGAGATGAGCCAGGGTGCAAGGTTTATATGCCCACATCCCCAGGTAAGCCCAACACCAGCTCTCTCCTCCCCAGGCTCCACCTGATGGACCTGGTGGCCAGGGCCACCACGGCTGGTCCTGCTGAGCCACCAGTGGGCCCTGGGGCAGGCGAACAGCTCTGGGGTTTTGAGGTTGCCGTGGAGATGGTTTCCCTGGAAGGATGGGAAGAAGGGACTAGGAATGAGAACACAGCCCCAGGAAGGGGCAAATCACCCCCCTAAAGGTGCGTGAAATCAAGCAATGGGTTTTCACCCCACAGCAACCTTCTTCAACTGACCCACCAGCCCCCGGTCCTCATCCCCCCCCTGCACCAACAGCTCCTCAGCTAATTAGAAAGGTTGCAACCCAAACATCTATTTGCACTGGCTTGCCTTCTCCATTGCCTAATCAGTTCTGGATGAGGCATATGCAAAAAAAAAAACCCGCTGTCAGTTGGGAATAGGTATTAAAACACATACTGTATCATTATATAATGAAGTACTCGTGTTCGCTCTGCGTGCCGGTAAGTACCAGCGCCACTGTCATCACAGAGAGAAAAAGGCACCAGGCTTAACTAATTAGAAACATTAATGTATTGGGAATGATTGGGAGGTTTAGGGGCTAATGGCTCCGGTTCCCATGCTACAAACTGGGCAAACCCCGTAATTAGAGCCCTGATCCTGCAAACAGGCTCGCGTGAGTAACGCTTTTCCCATCGGAGCCCGGAGCGCCGGTTTGCGTGAGTCAGGAGCACAGAAACGGGGTTTACACCCTCGTGTGCCATCACAAGCCGGAAAGGGTGATAACGTGGGGTCCGGAGGAAAGGGACACAGGGCAGATGAGCCAAGGGGTTACTCTGGTCCCTCTCCCTTTCCTCTGAATCCCATGGAAGGAGAGGAATGAATTGCTTTTAAGCCACCGCCAATCCGGAGGATGGATTGAAAGAGCCACATGGGCTGTGCTCCATGTCCCATCCTCACACATCCCCGGTCGCAGCACCAAGAACTAATATTCAGTAAGAAAAAAAATAAAGCTTTCAAAAGCTCCAAGTCCAACCAGTGGCTTTTGGAGAGATTTGTCTGGTTGATCAGGTGAGGGAATTGATGATGTGAAGCCCAAGGAAGCAAAGCGCTGCCTACACTTTGCTGCAGTCCCACCATCACTTCAGTGGGAGGAGACACAAATGCAATATATATATATATATTTCCAGCAAACCAAACGTCCCAAAGCTACCAAAAAGCCTCTCAGGGTTCACAAAGCTGAGGCATAGGTAAGGAAATAACATTCTATTAATATTAAAGATTGAAAGGCTCTTAATAAAGGGAAGTTGCTTTAAGGCAGGGAAGGAAGGGAGAAGTCTGGGCTTGTTCTTACATCTGCAACAAAGCACATGTGGAAACCCAAGCACCAACCTCCAGCTCTGGGGCAGTTTGTTTAGTTAATGCTGAGCTTTAATACAGAAAAAAAAAAAAAAAAGTGTCTCCAGGTCAGAATTTCCCCATAAATGTCCATAAGAGACCAGCTTTTTTACTCCGACATGGGCCAAAAACATTGTTTGCGAGCTTTGGAATTTCCCACCCGAGCCACCGGCTTCCTGTTGGCTTTAGTTTAAGATTAACCAGTGCCATTTATAATCCAGCCCAGCGTTTCTTCTGACTTCACCCTGCACCATAAAAAGCTATTTTATCTCATGGAATCCGAGTTTACCCCCATCCCATGCCATTAAGGCACCTCGGCTCTCCCCAGACGTTAATTGCTGCAGGGAGGTGTTGCTGGATTTGAGTTTCCCCAGTCTGGCACTGGGGTTTTTTTTCCTTTTTTTCCTCCCTTTTTATTTTTCCAAGCAGCAGCAAAGCTCCAGCTCACCACTAGAGTCCATTCGAAACTCCATCCCTTTCTCAGCACACAGCCAAACCAGACTGTTGCTTTGTTTTAACGCTCATTAAAACAAGGGGTTTACTTTGCATGAGCAATAAATGCGCCCCTTGCACTCCCGCCCAAGCTTTAGGCCAGTCCAGCTGCTGCAGAAAGAGCTCAGCTTTTCTGCCAAAGTCCAGCTTTTTACTCAGATTTGGGCTCCTCCCTGCCTCAGTTTCCCCTTTGAGGATACACAGAGATCCTGTGAGCAGAGCACACAAGAAACTCGTATAGAAACGAACTCCTACAGCCTGAAAAGGAGTTGAAAAAGTTATTTACACTATTGATACCCACCAGCAAAACCGTAGGAAGCAAAGGGCTTGGCAGAGCCTTGGCAGCCAGGGGAATTCCCTCAGTCTTCGCCTTGCAGGAAACCCATTTTTCAGATATTTTTTTTTGCCATAGCAATCAAAGGAAGCACAAACCCACATCCTCCCTCCTCATTCATAACCTGCTGCACCTCTCCAGCCGTGCCCTGGCCACACCGCCTCTTATCTCACCTCTTCACAACCTGCCCTCGCATTTCTCTCTTTGCATGCCGAACTATTTCGTTCCCGGCTTCAATTGAACGACCACAAGGTCGTCTTCACCTTGCCCCAGCAACCCGCAGGGCAAGAGCTTTCTGAGTTTAAAAAAAAGCGCTTGTCCCAGAATGGGCCATTAATTTGCATCTGCATTGATTTGCAGGGCCGGGCCTCCCTCTCTGAGAATTTTGAGTTTCTGGGAAGAGTTAAGTGTTCTCGGGGGATGCAATCTCTTTATTCAGCTCATGTTTCTAGTTTTCCTGGCTCTCTCTAGTGCCAGGTAAGGATCGGGAGGTAAAAACTCAGGTTGTCACTGCAGAAAGCAAAGCCCAGCAGCAGCACCAGCCCTTTGCCTGTGTTACTGGGATAAGATGAACCTAAACCTGCTCAGAGGAGACATTACATCACTACCTAGATCATACAAATGCAAGAGTTCAATAGCTGAGACTCTATTTCTAGGTTTCCACAGCACCAATAAGATGCTGGAGCAAAACGCAGAGCAATGTGTTTGCAACAGCCCCCTGGAGCAGAACCCTGTGAGTCTGCAGACTGAAACAGCAGAGCTTTGCATCTTGCGAAACATCGTGTGCAGATGCACAGCGCAGCCTCACAGATTAACAGACAAGGATTTGGGGGCTTTTTTTACCTGCCAAAGCCCCAGCTCTGAACTCTCACCCCCGCCTGCCCCATTTTTCCGGCAGGCAGCTGTGCCCGGTCAAGCTGGATTAAACCCTGCCACTGTCACCAGCAGCACAGAAAGTCCTGAGCGGCTGAGGGGAAAGGGTCAAAGCCTCAAAAAGGGGGTTTGGAGCTGTGACACCCCCACCCTACAGCATCCTCTGAGCAGGAGCCTCTATGGGACCAGGACACACGATGCTTTTTGAAGTTGCTACCGCCTCGCAGGCTCTTGCGCTCGCACCCCAGCGGATGATGCAGTGCAATACAAACCAGAGCAGACTCAGGGCTGCTGTGAGCCCCCAAAGCCTTCCCTGGCAGCAGAGAGACCCCCCCCAAAGCACCAGCACATGAAATACAGCAGCACCTTCACCTGCGGTTTTGCAGGGCTCAAAGACGGGGCCACCCACCTCCGCACCCCACGGGTGCTGCCCCATCTGTGAGCTCCTCTCCCAGAGCATCATCTGCACCCAAGAGCCAGTTGGGACGTTTTGGGGAGGGTCGCGGGGCGGGGGGGCTGCAGCATGCACAGCAGCTCGGGGAGGTGACCTTGGTGGCAGCAGCGGGAGCTGGCGGGTTGCACGCTCGCGTGCCGGCCCCGCAGCGTTGCACACCCGCACCTGCCGCGGCAGCACCTTGTGACTGCGCTCCTGCCGGAGCTGCAGCTCGTTCCGGGCTTCTATTTTTGGGAAGAACGTTTTTCACTTGGCCTATATTAAGCGCATCCATTTCGCAGTCACAAGGCAGGCGCGGGGCCGCGCAGGAGCCTCCGCTCCCTCAGCAGCAGCAGCAGCTCTGCAGTTTGGCAGAGCCCAGCAGCACTGGCGCACACAGCCCAGCGCTCACCAGGGCGCTGCCTGCTGCAATTGCCCCCCCTTTGCACCCCTCTATTCACAAACCTGCTGAGAGGCTGTTGCAACCCACCGGGGAGATGCTCAGCACCTCTTAAAATTTCTGGCTCGGCATTAAGGACCCTCCTCTGGTCCAAAATGCAGGGGAAGCCACTAAGAGTTGGTGCGGATGGATGCACAAGAGCAGGACAGAGGCAAAGCGTTGAGAAACCCTCAGGTGTGGCATCTGCTCAACCCCTGCTCCCCAGGGAAGCTGCGTGGGCAGGGAATGGGTTATGGAAGGGTCACCCAGGCACTTTCACCTTTATTCCCTCCTTTTCCCCCCCCTTCTGCTGCACCCTTGCAAGGAGTTGCATCCCCATCCCGTGCCTCACGGGTGCCATAATTATGGTCATAGCCCTTTAGGGATGGCAGCAAAAATAAATAAATAAATGAATAACCACCCGTTCTGGGTCCTTGCCATGTCACGGGCTGGGCTGGGTGACATCCGTGGGAAAGCCCTGGGGCAGCGGGTTAATGAGGAGCCCAGGATGAGGAAGCAGCAGCATCCTCCGCTCTGACGCAGGTCTGGCCACACATGTCACCCCAGCCAGGGACAACAGGCTGGCGGCACCCGGCTGCTTCACCCCCCTGCTGCTCCCCGGGACCTACAGGGAATTTAGGCTGAGCAAGGATTTCTATAAATAGCTCTGTTTCAGATTCAGCCTGCATGTGGCTCTTGCCTTTGCTCCTCAGTTAATTTTCTCCCCTTTTTCAGCAGCCCAAGGTGAAGCAGAGCACAGGCTGGACCCTTCCTTGACTTGTACAGACAAAAACCAGGGGGGCAGGCTAGTTAAACTGGTCCAAATCCCCATCAGTGCGCTTATACCAGGTTAACCTTTGCATCAATAGACAAGCAAATCACACTAAAATGGCTTAACCCTCCTTTTAACTGGGTTTAGCTGGTCTGCCACAGCAGGCTCGTACAGGTTTAATGAGCTCAGCTGGGTCCCAGCAATGGTGCTTTGCTGGGAAGCCCTGAGCCCCCCCAGCTTCTGGTTTGGGGCTTTTCCACCTACCCCTCTTTATACCACCAGTATCCCCTGTGGGGCAGCAGTGGAGAGCCAGGTCTGGCAGAGCCCCGGCTTAGCAAGGCTGAGCCTCAGAGCTGGTTTGGTGGCTTAACAGGGGCCAGTTTACAAAAAACAAGGGCTGACACCCCCCCAGAGTGACCCCACAGCTACAACACGAGCAAACACTGCAGTTTGCAATACAGGGGCAATTTGCAGGGTGCTCTGAGCTGCACAAAGCACATAGCTGCAAACCAGGCGCAGAACATTGTCCTTGCTCTGCCACCCAGCAAAACAGCAGCCTTTTTAGCACCTGCCACAAAATTAGGCATAAAAATCCCCCTCCCTTCCCTTTCTAGCTTAGGTCAGAGCAAACGGCTCTGCCTCCCGTGAGAACATTCTGAATAGGTGAGTAAACCCCAAGTGCCGGACACACAGCGGCAGAGCCCGGGGCACAACATCATCTCAATTACAAGGTGAGGCAAGACCTGCACCAACAGAAAAAAAAGAGCCTCGCGTGTGTTGAGCGGCACGTTCCTGCCTGTTATCAGCTAAAACCAACACAGGCTGAAGCACTGCAGGTTCCACCTCAATACGAGGAGAAATTTTGTCCACTTTTGCAGTGCCAAAGCGCTGAACAGGCCCCTCAGGGTGGTTGTGGAGTGCCATTCTCTGCAGGTATTCAGAACCTACCTGGACATGGTCCTGTGCAACCTGCTCTGGGGAACCTGCTTGAAGAGGAAGGTTGGACTAATGTTCTCCAGAGGTCCCTTCCAACCTCACCGCTCCATGGAATTAGCACCCATAGCCAGCATTCCCCAGAACTGCTCCATTCCACCCAGAAAGAACAACCTGAGCAGAACTGCTCCATTCCTAGGGGCTCCTCCTGCCCTTTTTTAAGCCCAGCTTACACCTGCTGCCCATCAGCTCCCTCCTGTCCCACTGACTCACCAGCTGGTCCCACTGAGTCACCCCATCAAACCACCTCTCCTTTCCGTGCCCGTTTCCCTGCTCCCTCGGTTCCCATTGACTCATCCAAAGCTCACCCTCCCCTTCCCAACCCTGTCCCGGTCACTTCTGGTCACTGTGTCCCCCCCTTGCCCTGGTACCTGCCTTCCTCCCTCACCATCATCATCCCTGGTGGGCTGCAAGGAGCATCCCAGTGAGGGACCTGCACCCAAAACCACCTTCCAACTTGTGCAGAAGTGCCATTGCCAAGCGCCAAGGATGCTTTTTCGGGGGCAAAAGATTCCCCCCTCATTTCTCACCCCACCTGGCATCTTCTGCTGTGTTTTATTCCACGGGCCGTGGGAGAAATAGCAAGTGATTTGCAGAATTTAGATGTAATTAAATGGCTCAGACATATTCCTTCACACTTCTCATCCATCCGGGTTCGTTTTCTCCAGCCGCAATATGGGAAACATTTAGGAAAGAGTCGGAATGACGCTGGAAGCGCGGGGAAATGGGATTTTGAGGAGCGGGAAGGCTGCGCGTGTTGCACCCAAAGCCGGGCTGAATGGCGCCGAGTGGAAAATTCCTGTCGGTTGAGCGCGGATTGTTGTTCAACAGGTTTCTTAGTCCCGGCCCCTTTATTTGTGTCAGTGCAAAAACTCATCCCTAGGGCATTTGTTTGGATCACATGGGCGAGCGTATAAAAATGGGTCCTACCTGTCCAGGCCTGTTAACACCTCGGGAAAGCGAAGGCGGCTGCTGGAGCGGAGAGCGGCGGGACGGTGCACGCAGGTAACAACCACAGCTGCCCACAGCAGATTTATCCCCTGATTTTAAGCCCAGGGCTTTGCTGAGGTTGGTCCCAGTCGAGCAATGGGGCACGGCGAGGCTGGGGGGTTTTCTCCCTATGTTGGGGGGCTGCAAAGCGGGGTGAGGGGTTGGAAATGGGTCTGTGGGCTGCGCTGGGGTGGAGGAGGTTTGTGGGGAGGTCTAAGTGTTGAAGTGGGTTGTTTGCAGCCCTGGGGGCTGGTGCAGACCCTCCGGAGCGGGTGGTGCTCTCGGCTCCTCACTCCCTTTGCTCCCCTTGGAGATGTTGAGAACTGGGGGCAGTTTTGGGCTCCTCATGCCAAGAAAGCCCTCGAGGTGCTGGAGCAGGTTGAGAGAAGGGAATGGAGCTGGGGAAGGGGCTGGAGCACAAGTGTGATGGGGAGGGACCGGTCTCTCCATCCCTGCGCTGTGCTGGTGTCCCCTGGCCGGCAGCCGGGATGTCCCCGCAGCCACCAAACGCTGCTGTCACCTCCCTGCCTGCCTTGCTGTGCCAGGGCCACGTGTCGTTTGGCCAGGAGCCGTTAGGGTAGGAAGTGGTTTCGGGGCTTTGGGGGATGTTTCACAAGCACAGGGCACACTCTGCGGCGGGGAAAGGGGGAGATGCTCCCCACAACCCACCCGTCAGCCTCTGCCCTGGCTGCTGGTGGCCTGAGATCCCCCGTCCCCTCCTTTCCTCCCTTTCAAACACCCATTGTGAATAAGGCAGCTCCTCCACTCCCTCCCTCGTCCCCCAGGTCCTGCCGGGGGGCTCTGGGACCCCAAAAGTTTTCTCCCTGCCCAGCATCGCTCCTCCTCCCCCTGCCCTCCATCCCTGCTGGAGACAGTTGCTTAGAAACAGTCTCCTCGTTCTTTGATTTTTAAAATTATTTTCTTTTTCATGTGAATCAATATTTTATTTTTAATGAGGCCCCCGCCGAGCCCCCCCCAGACCCTACACCAAGTTCTGGCTGCATCCAGACCAGGGACAAGACCCAGGAAGGTCCCACTTTCCCCCTTCTCGCTGAGCATCTGTCCCCAAACTGCGGCAAACCGTGCAGACACCCCCCGCACCCATAGCAGCTCCCCGGGTGCCATGTGAGAATTAATTCCTTGGGGATTTTTGCTCAGGGGGTTATTTTCCTCTTCTGATGAAGAGCCCAGCGCCATCAGGCTATTTTTGCCCTGTTCTCCCCAGCAAGAGAACCAGGAGAAAAGGGAAACAGAGAAGCCACAGGATGCACCGTTACAAGAGGAACTTTCCCCAAATAGCAGCTTTTCACAGTTGTTTTTTTTTTTTGCACAAGGCGTCAGCAGCTCTTAATACTGTATGAAGCTGTGAATACTGCATGAAGCAGCCGGCCGGCGGGGAGCCTGGAAATGGCTCAGGCTGCAGCTGCGGCCCCTCCTGCGAGCACGGGGCCATTGCTCCGTGCCCAAAAACTGGCTGGAAAAACAGCTGGAAGAGCAGCCCGAGCTGCAATTTCACATCAGCGGAGTTTTCTGCATCAGTCAGGGCGGTAAATCAAATGTATCCCAGCTGGAGGGTGCAGAAATCCTGCATAACGCAGACCCAGACCTTGAGTTTTGCCCTGACCTGGTTTTTAGCTGGAAAAGATGTGTCTGGAGAGCCCCAGATGTTCGTTTGCTTTGCGCTGGGGTAAATGGAGGGATGCTTTGCTTGTGTAATACCTCGCATTTCACAGGAGTACATGGCTCCTTCTGGGTTTAAATATTTATAAAGAGAGCAATGAATCCCTGAAATTCTGCAGCGGTATCGATGGCAGGATGAGTTATCACCTGGAGTGTATCGGGTGGCTGCAATTCAGGGCTGGGAGATGGGATCCAGGCGTGGAGCTGGGTCATAATATGTGTATGCAGTGGATTTCCAGAGCACCCCAGTCTCTTGGCTCGGAGATGGGCCCTGTTGCTCTGGCAGAACAGGGGATGGAAGATGCAGAAATGCTCTTTTTGCTTGTTTCACCATCTGCTCCCCACATCCCCTCGTGCCATCCCCAGCAGCACAGGGTCCCCTTGTCCCCACTGTTCCCCCATCACAGTCGGGTTGGGCTTTGCCATTTTTGCAAAGTGCTGGTTGGAGACTTTTCCTGCCTGCTGGGTCCCAATGGATATTAAACCCATAAAAACCATTTGTCTGAGCTGCCATCTCCTCCCTGCCTGAGCTCTCCCAGTCCTGCGGATGGGGATGGGGATGATGCTGATGAGGATGGTGCTGGTGGGGGTGATGCTGATGAGGGGCCCACATGGATGCCCTAGGCAGCTGCCCCAAGCAAGGCGGCCCCTTGTAGCATCACCCAGGAAGAAAAGCTGCAGGATTTGGGATATTCAGAGCAGTGAAATGGAGGGGGGACTAATTACTGTTCCTGGATGGATCCAGAGAAGGACCCAGCACCTCAATGGGTCTCCAAAACCCAAGGGTAAGGTGCTTAGAGCAGCAGGTGGGCACTGGGGGCCGCTTCTTGGCCAGCCCAAGTGGCCACGCAGGACTTGCCCTCCCAAGAGCTCTCTGTCCCCAGGGTAGGGGGGTGACACAGTGCAGGAGAACAGGGGGGAGCCCACGGCTGGAGATGTTTTCACAGAGTCCTTCTGCCCTCTTCTTCCAGCGTTCGCCAAGAGCAAGAGATGGAAACCCCGGGGAAAGGCAGCGCCGCCGGGAAGATGAGTGCCATGGCCCACAGCCTGTGAGTACCTCCAGCGCTTTTCCTCCGGCCACTTTCTCCGGGGACTTTGCTCTTTGCTCCTTTCCGACATGCGCCACCGCAACAGCTCCATTCCCCATGGATAAGACAGAAAATTCACCGCAGGGTTTAGGGCAGAGCTCCTGGCACTGAACTCTAGAGAGCCATAAAGTTTACAGGGAAGGGCAGAGCTGGAGCAACGTCCGCTCCTGCCTCTGATAACTGGAGAGCTCCTCCGTTCCTTGCTGGGGAAGGGGACGTGGAGGATGCTACGAGGTGAAAATGGACGCTTGTTGCCAGTGGTGTGAGCTCCCCGGTTTAACCCCCAGCGCTCAGCCCTGGGGTTTGCAGCTCTTTGCCTGGGAGCAAGGGTGAGTACGGAGCTGGGCAGACAGGAGCAGTTCAAGAGGCTTAAAACAGAGGGAGACACGGGAGCAGGGAGCGAACGGCCTTTTAATGAGGGGTGGTAATTATTGCTTTGTGGCCATGCCATGCCCCAGGCAGCTATACCATGCCATAGGCAGCTATACCATGCCATGGGCAACCATACCATGCCGTGGGCATCTGTCCCATGGCACGGCGTGGGCTCACTGGGGAGCAATGGGATGTGAGTGGGCTGAGACTCGTGTTTCTCGTCCCACGGAGGACAGGGGCTGTGAGTAGCTGCCCCACGCTCTGCAGATGCCCCCGAGCCCCTTCCCCTGCCTGGTTCTCTCCTCCCGGCAAAGCCTCCTGCCGGTAAAGGGGCCCGTGCAAGCGCTGCAGCCCAAGCGTTTCCACTGCAAATGACAATTGTGCTTTTGTTTTGCCTGGCAGGGAGGGGGGCAGGCGGGAATTCTGCTGCCCAGAAAGCTGCCAGGAACTTTTTTATGCCACAATTAAGCACCTGCTACAAGAGAGCAAATAAGCCAAATCATGCGGCTGGCAAACAAGCTTTACGTGTTCCTTCCCCGTGACCCACTCCAAGAAGAAGAAAGCTAAAAGCTGCAGCTCGGCTGCTCGCAGCTCCTATTGCAGGGGGATAAATAGATTTGCTGTGAAGCCGAGAGCTTCGCCGCCAGCTCGCGGTGCTGGTGTGGGCACAGTGGCAGCACCGGGAGCTGCCTATGCCCAGCTCCAAAGCCAAAGGGCTCCCCCCTCCCCAAAATAAGCGCCTCCATCTCCTTCTACTATGGAGAGAGAGATCCCCGTCCTGCGAGTTAGGTGAGGCGGGGGGCGACGCTGGGGTGCGGGGATGGGGGGGCCGTGCCGGGTGGTTGTTGGGGCTGCAATGCCGAGGTGCGAGGTGCGGCGAGCGGTTTTGACGCCGGCTGACGCGGTGTTGCATCAGTGCCGGCTGCGCCGCGGGCTGCCGGCCGGCCTGATCTGAGCAGAAAGCGAGCGGGGGGGGGCCGAGCTTAGCAAGGCTCAGTGGAGGCGATGCGGGGGGGGAAAGGCAGCTGAAAGCCTTGGGAGGGGATGGCGAAGCATCACATGATGCGGATATACGGGGTCAGAGCAGCGCGGCCAGCGTGCCGGACGCCTTTCCCGGCAGCCGCCTGCAAAGATGACTCTGAGTTTTTTTATGGCCTGGGGTGGCAGGGCTGGGGGGGGCAGCCCTGAGGGGTCTGTGGGGTGAGGAGGGGGCTGTGGGGAGCGCTGCGGGCTGGGGTTCAAAGGCAGAACCGCAGAGTGTGGCCTGTGCTTGGAGAGCACGGATGGACAGGGCAGCTGTGCCCCCAGAACCAGCCCTGCAAGGGGCTGGGGGGGCTCTGGAGCTTGTGAGCAGCTGCACGGGGGTTCTCCCCCAGCACAGCCCCAGCCTCAGCCGGGCTGTTTGTCTGGCAGCACCACCAGCACCGCACATGGCCCAGGGCCCAGCACTGTGCGACCCCCGTGAAACAAGGGGAGGGGGAAAGGTGCTCAGAGGAGGGGGCAGGCAGAGGGTGCAGGAGGGAAAGGAGAGCGGGGAGGGTCGGATGCAGAGGGAGGATGGAGGTGAGATGGAGCGGGAGGATGAGGGTGGGATGCAGCTGATGATGGAGGGCAGGGTGGGGGGGTCAGGGGCAAAGTGGGGGTCCCGTGCAGGGGAGGGTTAGGGGCAGGATGGGGGTCCCATGCGGGGAAGGATGGGGACCGAGGCGCCCCGGCCCCTCTGCCCGCCCGCAGCCCCCCATCCCGGTTCCCTCCTATCCCGGGTGCCCCCCCCGATGTCTCTCAACCAATGTACGGTGACGGGGGGGGGTGAGGAGGTGGAGCCTCGGCGAGGCCGCTTGTTTTTTGTGAATGAAAGGCGGGGCGGCCCCGACTGCAGCGCGCCGCTCCGCGCAAGGCTCCGCGCAGGGCTCCGCGCAGCCCCGGCCAGCGCGCAGGGCTCCGCGCAACGCAGCGCAACGGGCCGCGGATGCGGAGATCGGAACGGCCAAGGTGCCGGGATGGGCCCCTGCGCCCCAGGCCCTGAGCCGCGCACCGCGGCGCCCAGGCGCGCAAAGCCGAGCCGCGCAACCTGCGCCGTGGCCATGTCCGGAGGGGCGAGCCCGGCCCCGGCCCCTGGGAGCCGCCGCTTCGTCTGTGTTGGTGTAAGTACCGGGGACCCCCCCACACACGCTCCTTCCGCGCCTCGCTCCGCCTCCGCGCATCCTGCCCCGCCGCCCGGCCCGGTTCCCGGCGCAGGGGACAGCGAAGGGACAGCGAGGGCCCGGCCCCTTCGCGGTGCACCCGCAGCCGCCTTACGATGTCCCGCACCCCCGGCCCGGCCGCTCCGAGCACCCCCGAGCCCCTTCGCCGTGTCCCGCACCGGCCCCGGTGCAAACTGCGCCCCCAGTCCCTTTGCAAAGCCCCTTACACCCGGCCTAGGTGCTCCCCAGCTTCCTTGCGATGCCTTGCAGCCCCGATCCGGGTGCTCCGAGCACCCCCGGTCTCTGTGCAAAGCCCCGCACCCACTCCCGGTGCTCCCCAGCCCCCTTGCAATGCTTTGCACCCCCATTCGGGTGCTCCGAGCCCCCCGACCCTTTTGCAAAGCCCCGCACCCGCTCCCGGTGCCGCTTCCCCCGGTGCCGGTGCTGGGCCCGGCCGCGCTGCAGCCTCGGTTGGGGCCCCGCTCCCGCACCCCCCCCGCCGCGGCCTGTACAGCCCCGGCTGCCTCCGCGGGCCCCCCCGGGTTCATCTCACCCCCCAGCCCAAAGCAGCCGGGAGGGTCCCGGGAGGTGCCGCGTTATTTTTGCGCTTTGCTGCCGGTTTTGAGGCGGTTCCCCCCGGGTTTGGGGGTTCTCCTCCGCTGGCGAGGTGCGGGATGGAGGATTTTTAGCCTGGGAGTTGCTAAGCGACGGCTCCCGGGGTGATGGTGCAGTTGCCTTGGCAACCACGGGCTGGGCAGCCTGGAAGGAGCAATTTTGGGGTTCTCCTGGGGAAGGGGTGCATGAATTGGGTGCCCTTGTTTTGAGTTGGGGGTTGCAATGGGCAGAGAGAGCAGAGCCAGGGGGGCTGCTGGCCGGAGCAGCCCTGGTCCCCGGGGAAGGGCTTTTGCTGGGGTTCTGTGATATCTCAGCATCTCCGGTTATTTCTTGCTCCCCGGTGGGTGCTGGAGCTGTCCCTGGGAGAGCAGCGGTGGTGAGGAAGGTGAGGAGGGGGGCTGTGGACGTGGTGGCTTGGTGCTGCTGAAATTGTCCCTGCAAAGAGGCTCAGCCCCCTCGCAGGGCACTGCCTTGTGGGTGGGGGGCTGCGAGCCACCCCCGCGGGGCCGCTGGAGTTCCCCCGACACGCTTCAGCTTTATTCAGAGCCCTCGTTTTGTGCCCACTGCTGTCCCCCTCTTCCTTTCCTCATCACAGGCTCTGATCCCGTTTGCATTTATCCCTTAATTCCCTCGGGGCACCGGACTTACCGAGCAGGCTCCCAAGTCCGCGGTGCTCGGCTGGATGCGGGGCAAGCATCCAAACTGCCAACCGCAGTTGTCATCTCCATGTGCCTTCCCCCCACCACCAGCTGAATGACTTGGGAGCGTGGCTGGCCCTAAAAATAACCGCAGCGAAGCTCCCTGAGCACCAACACCCCCCCACCCAGAGATCTCCTGGCCCTACCGAGCAAAGCTGATCCCTGGGAGGAGCAGGGGGACCAGGGGGGGATGCGTGAGATGGAAACGAATTTCCAGGCGCTAACGGGAAAGGAGAAAACCTGCCCTGGCTCATTTTCGGCGTGCGGAGCCCAAGGTGGTTGCTATCCCTGGTTTGCAATGCCCTCAGCAAACAGCATTCCCTGCATCCCAAGGGATGGAGGGGACATGGTATACGGTGACAACTACTCGGAGAAGTTTTGCCTTGGGGCCAGCCGATGTCAGAGCGCTGGCACCCAAAGCGACCTGGATTCCTGCCACTTGCCTTTGCCTACGCTTGCCCACAGGGCTTGTGGCCCAATCCTGCCTGGTCCCGACCCCTTTCATGTGCCGAATCCTCCGGGCTGGTGTAGGCAGGTGTGCTGGGAGAGCCTGCGCACGGGAGGGAGGTGCTAACATTGGGAAGTCCTTGCCAGGCTGCTCGTTTCGGGACCTGCGTCCCTGGTCCCCGCGTGCAGCGCTCGGTTGCCATCGTTACCGGGTATTTTAGCTCACTGAGCGTTTTGCGCTGGTGGTTTATTATAGCAACTCGGGAGGCCGGTGCCGGGAGCAGGTGACGAGGGGGAAGAGATCGGCGGCTTTGGGAAGTTCAGAGCGATTGGGATGTGTTTTGTTGTGGGGTTTTTTTTTTGTCCTTCTCCACTCAATCTCCTCCCCTTGGAAATCTCATAAATCCCTGGCTTAACGCTGTGATGAGTTAATTCTGGCTGATTTAGACTCTGGGGCTCTAAATAGGCAAAGGGTGGTAAAGCTGGGCACACGTCCTCGCAGGATACGGGCGCTTCGCATCAGCATCGCAGCACCCAGAGCACCAACCTCCCTCTTGGGAGGGTTTGGTCGTGCCTGGTCCTGGGCAGCTGGTGATGCTGGAGCCTTCCAAAACCTGGTGATTGCTGGAAGAGTAACGAGTTTCTTCTCCTTAGCTGGGAGCAAATAAAATATCAATATCAGCCCCAGGAATGGGGTGGGAAACGGGGGGCAAACCCAAGAGAGGCAGCCGGAGAAGCTGGCAGTGCTCTGGCGTGCGCTCGCTCGGGTGGATCTGGAAGCTTCGTTTGCAAATGCTGGGGAGGGAGAAAGGGGAAAGGAGGAGGGGAAAAAAGCANAAAAAAAAAAAAAAAAAAAAAAAAAAAAAGCCTCATCTCACATGAACAAGCATGAGCCAGGGCCGGAGAGACGAGGAGGGAGGAGGCTCGAGTCTAACGCAGGGCATGTGTCTGACGCGCGGCAGAGCAACGCACGCTGCCACGGGAACATTAAATTTTAAAGGGGACTGGCGGGGAGCGCGAGCAGCTGCCTGCGCTTGCTGCCTTCACCGGGGCTGCCGGTCGCTGCGGAGCTCCCCGTGCTGCAAGGGACTGGCGGCTCCACCTGTGAGCATCAGCATCACCTTCTTGCTTCATCCCCCTCGGCATCCATCCCATCCAGACACAGCCCCCCCGGCTCGCCCCGACTGTGTTTGCTGACCCCTCCTTCCCCCGGCAGGTCCCAATTAATGGATTCTGACATGGATTATGAGAGGCCGAACGTAGAAACTATCAAGTGCGTCGTGGTCGGGGACAACGCGGTGGGTAAGACCCGGCTCATCTGTGCCCGCGCCTGCAATGCCACGCTGACCCAGTACCAGCTCCTCGCCACCCACGTGCCCACGGTGTGGGCCATCGACCAGTACCGCGTCTGCCAGGAGGTACGGGCTGCTGGGAACCCCCGGGAGATGGAGTTGCATCCTCGCAGTGGGGAAATTGTGAATTATTCCTCCATGCGTGCGATGGAGACGACGTCGCCCTTTGCGGGGTTTGAAGACCCAGGAGCTGGATGGTGTTTCTGTTCCCGCAGGTGCTGGAGCGCTCCCGGGATGTGGTAGATGATGTTAGCGTGTCCTTGCGGCTCTGGGACACCTTTGGTGACCACCACAAGGACAGACGCTTCGCCTATGGCAGGTACGGGGGAGGCAGAGCCTCGTGCTGCCCTGGGCAGGCAGGGAGGGCGATGCCAAAGCTCCATCGCCAAGCTGGAGCTCGACCCTCCTCTCTCCTCGCAGGTCCGACGTCGTGGTTCTGTGCTTCTCCATCGCTAACCCCAACTCCCTGCACCACGTGAAGACCATGTGGTACCCGGAGATCAAGCACTTCTGTCCCCGCGCGCCCGTCATCCTGGTGGGATGCCAGCTCGACCTGCGCTACGCCGACCTGGAGGCCGTCAACCGGGCACGGCGTCCCTTGGCCAGGTGGGATGAGTCCCCGGTACCCTGGAGGTGTCCCTGCTCGCCCAATGCTTTCCCTTTACCGCGTATCTGAAGAGTTTTCTTCATTATCTCCCCTCTTTTTCAGGCCAATCAAACCTAACGAGATCCTTCCCCCGGAGAAGGGGAGGGAGGTGGCCAAGGAGCTGGGGATCCCCTATTACGAGACGAGCGTGGTGGCCCAGTTTGGCATCAAGGACGTCTTTGACAACGCCATCCGCGCCGCCCTCATCTCCCGCCGTCACCTGCAGTTCTGGAAATCCCACCTCCGCAACGTCCAGCGGCCCCTGCTCCAGGCCCCCTTCCTGCCCCCCAAGCCCCCTCCACCCATCATCATCGTCCCGGACCCCCCCTCCAACAACGAGGAGCGCCCAGCGCACCTCTTGGAGGACCCGCTGTGCGCGGACGTCATCCTGGTGCTGCAAGAGAAGATCAAAATCTACGCACACAAGATCTACCTCTCCACCTCCTCCTCCAAATTTTACGACCTGTTCCTCATGGACCTGAGCGAGGGGGACCAGCAGAGCGCCGTGGGGCACGGCTTCGGCGGGGCGGCCGTCGCCGCGGCCGCCGAGCGGATGCTGCACCAAGAGGAGAGGCACCACGGGCGGGATTTTCTCCTCCGAGCCGCGAGTTTTGATATCTGCGAGAGCACCGAGGAGAACGGATCCGGGCAGCGAAAACCGTGCCTTAGAGCCTCCACCAGTGACGGGATCCTGCGGGGCAACCGCTACGAGAACGGGGAGCGCGGGCTGCGGCGGGGAAGGGACCTCTCCTCTTGGAGCCGGGCGTTCACCAGCATCCAGGAGGAGATGGCAGAAGATCCGCTGACCTACAAGTCCAAGCTGATGGTGGTGGTGAAGATGGATGCTTCCATCCAGCCGGGACCTTTCCGGGCCGTGCTGAAGTACCTGTACACCGGGGAGCTGGATGAGAACGAGCGGGACCTCATGCACATCGCTCACATCGCGGAGCTGCTGGAGGTGTTCGACCTGCGCATGATGGTGGCCAACATCCTCAACAACGAGGCGTTCATGAACCAGGAGATCACCAAAGCCTTCCACGTCCGGAGGACCAACCGGGTGAAGGAATGCCTGGCCAAGGGGACTTTCTCGGGTACGGCTGCCCAGGGCGGTGGTGGAATCACCATCTCTGGAGGGGTTGAATGGACCGAGATGAGGTCCTCAGGATGTGGAGCTGGGTTAATGGTTGGACTCCATGAGCTTGAGGGTCTTTTCCAACCAAAATCATTCCATGATGACTCCAGCCCAAGGGGAAGGACCGTCCCTCTCCCTTTGGGGTGGCTCTGCCACATGGATGGGGGGCTCAGATCTCAGGCTCGCTCGCCTTCCCTGGGGTTTCCAGTCACACTTTGCACTTCTGGGATTTTTATAGCTTTTTTTCCCAAAAAGCATGGATGCGCTGGCCCTTCCCCAAGGTTTCCGCCCTCCCGACAGCTCTGTTTATTTACGGGAGAGCTGCAAAGGCGACTTCCTTCCCTCCCGGGTCTCTAGATGTCACGGCATCGTCTGATTTACGAGGAGCCATGTGGGACTTCCCCGACCCCGGCTCTCTGCCCAGCATCACGTGCCACCAGCTTGGACCGTGACGTCCGGGGGGGTGTGAATGTCCCACCCGCCCTCCGGCTGGGTTTGTTTCATGAGGATGGACCTTAATGCGGTCAGACTGTCACTGTCAGGGGACAGATGTGTGCTGGCCCTGGTCCCGGGGTGGAGGAAATCCCTGTTGTCCTTCCCAGCTCTCCCAAGGACTCGAGCTTGGGCGAGACGTTTGTTAACCTGGGTTTTTCCCGTTTTCGTTCAAACGGTCCGTGGCGTTTCTCGGGAAAATCCCTCGGAAGAGCTGGAGCCCAACCACGGTCCTTTCCTGAGCAGGTGGAGGATGCCGGGGAAAAAGAATAAGAGATCTTTAAAGAAATTATAGGATATTCCAGGCTCTGTCGCCCTCCCTCTGTGAGACGTTTTGTGGCAGGGGGTGGCTGAGCCCTGGGTGACAGGGATGGTCCCGGTAGCATCCCTCTGCTTGTCCCCAGATGTCACCTTCGTGCTGGATGACGGTGCTATCAGTGCCCACAAGCCCCTGCTCATCTCCAGCTGCGACTGGATGGCCGCGATGTTCGGCGGCCCCTTCGTGGAGAGCTCCACCAACGAGGTGAGCAGGGACCCCGGGAGGGTGGGGGGACAGCTGGGGACGGCCGTGGGGTGACAGCCGGCGCGTGTCTTGCAGGTGGCACTTCCTTACACCAGCAAGAGCTGCATGCGGGCGGTGCTGGAGTATCTGTACACCGGGCAGTTCAGCTCCAGCCCCGACCTGGACGACATGAAGCTCATCATCCTCGCCAACCGCCTCTGCCTGCCGCACCTGGTGGCTCTCACCGGTGAGTTGAGGTGTCCCCACCCCGTCCCCAAGGTCACCCCATCCCACGGTGACCCCGTCCCAGCCGCCCCATAACCCTGTGTCCCCCCCTCAGAGCAGTACACGGTCACCGGTCTGATGGAGGCGGCGCAGATGATGGTGGACATCGATGGGGACGTGCTCGTGTTCCTGGAGCTGGCTCAGGTAGGACATGGTGGGACAGGACATGGTGGGGTTGGGGTGGGGTGAGATGCTGGGGGGTCCATCAGTGCCGGGGGGTGATGCTGTCCTGACAGAGGGGACAACCAGGTCTGGTCTTGGGTGTCTGCGATGGAATAGGGTGAATCACTATGAGGAGCATCTGTGGGGCCTGGGGGGTTCAGCCTGGAGAACAGGAGCTGAGGGGAGACAGGGACACAAAGAAACGGCCTCAGGTTGTGCCAGGGGAGGTTGAGATTGGAAATTTGGGATAATTTCTTCCCCAAAGGGCTGTGGGGCATTGGAACAGGCTGCCCAGGGCAGCGCTGGAGTCACCATCCCTGGAGGGGTCAGACAGACGGAGATGAGGTTCTCAGGACATGGGGCAGTGCTGGGGTGGGGTAACAGTTAGACTCGATCTTCCAACCAAAATTCTTCCATTATTCTGCTCTGTGATCCATCCTGCGTCCCGGTTCCATCTCTTCCAGTTCCACTGCGCCTACCAGTTGGCCGACTGGTGCCTCCACCACATCTGCACCAACTACAACAACGTCTGCCGCAAGTTCCCCCGGGACATGAAGGCCATGTCGGGAGGTGAGCGGGGACCGGGATGGGGTGACGGGGGGTCCCGGCGGTCCCGGCGCTGCCCTCACCCCCCGTCTCCCCACAGAGAACCAGGAATACTTCGAGAAGCATCGCTGGCCGCCGGTGTGGTACCTGAAGGAGGAGGATCACTACCAGCGGGCCAAGAAGGAGCGGGAGAAGGAAGACTACCTCCACCTCAAACGGCAGCCCAAGAAGCGGTGGCTGTTCTGGAACGCCTCCTCCTCCCCTTCCTCCTCGCCTTCATCGTCGGCAGCCACAGCCTCCTCTTCCTCCTCGTCATCCTCCTCCTCGGCTGTGGTTTGAGAGCCCGTCCTTGCCCTGGCTCCAGCATCCCTGGGAGGAGATGGAGAGGAGGAGGAGGAGGAAGGGTGGGATGAGCTGCCCCAACCGTGGAGCGGACGCCACCACCCGAAGCCCCGGAGGACACGGTGGTCGCAGGGACCTGTCCCCGCAGAGGGACCCGTCCCCCGAGCCCTGCTCGCCCCCGGCCGCGCTGCCAGGCCCGGCAGAGCCCGAGCAGCAGGAGGAACTCATGTTTACAGGAGCACGAGGGCTGTGTTGTGCTTTCATTTTCAGCGTATTTTTTTTTTTTCTGGGACATCAGCAGCATGAGGAAGAAGAAGAAACCCGTTCCACTTCCGTTTTAGTTTGTAACCAGAAGCTGCAGAATATGGTTGGTTGGTTTTTTCCGATGGCATCTTGCCACCCTGGGCAGCCGGAGATGCTGTGGGGGTCTTGTCACCCCCTTCGACTTGCAGGGGACCCCTGTCCCCAAATGCCACCAGGCTCTGCAGCATCCCTCCTTCTGCTCACAAGTGGGGTCTCTCCTAATTCAGGGAGCAGGAGGGGACCGGAGCTCTTTCCTTCCCCCCTCTAACTTTTCATCTTATTTTTTTTTTTAAAAAAAGAGAAAACTTAATGCAAAAAAATAAAAGAACCCCAAATCCACCCCCGCTCCCAACCTGCCACACCAGAAACCAACCCCACGCCTCCGGCTTGGGATTTTAGCCTGGAAGGCTCCATTGTAATAAATGGTTATTTTAAAAGCCCAGCGTGGTCCCTGTGTGTTTGGGAGGACACGGGGCCGCCTTGGGGTGACACCTGCACCCCCCGCCATGGACAGGGACAGAGGAGACGCATCGCAGGATCCAGCCATCAAAAATACGGCACAGAGACGCGGCTTTGCCATCGGACTAACTTTGCACATCCCACCTGCGAACCCAGGAGACGGCACCGTGGCCAAAGGGGCTTTGCGGGACCTAAACCTCTGCTCCGGGAATGGGAAAAAGCTCCTTTGAGCTCATCTTTGGCCAAGAGGCTGCTGGAGCGAGCAGGGAGGGCTGCTCCAGGCAGGGATGCCCTAGGCAGGGATGCTCCAGGCAGGCAGGGATGCTCCAGGTAGGCAGGGATGCCCTAGGCAGGGATGCTCCAGGCAGGGATGCTCCAGGTAGGCAGGGCTGCTCCAGCCGAGTCCCCTCGCGCCCCGCATCGCTCCTCTTCCCAGTACAGCACCCGGGAGTCGCTGGTTTCACACGCTCATCCCCAGATGCAGGAGCGAGGTGGCGGCTCCATCGAGCTCACACGCGGTGTTTTCACACTTTGCAGCACCAGCGAGCAGGTAGGACGAGTTTCTTTCCCTTTTGAATAATCTCATTCGCCTTCCCCAGGCCAGGACCCCAACTCTTTGTGTCCCGGCGCTAAATCCCGTGTGTGCCAGGCTCTGTGGGAGCTCCCTGCCCGGGTTTGCATGTTTGGGAGGCAAAACGGGCTGCCCGGGATGGGCCCTGGGGCACGAATCCTCCCGGCAGATCACCAAGAGCTGCTTTTAGCACTTAGCCCACACCCTGAGAAATGACCTGCGCTACGGATAAACCCCCATGCAGCGCAAAGGCTGGCAGGCAGCTCCAAAGGGGGTTTTTGGGGCAAGCAGCACCTTTGTCTCACTAAGCATCACACGGATTTGCAACGCAGCTATTGCAACACGCAGAGCGGGGAGCACCGCGGTGCCCCCCGCAGCATCAGCTTCGTCACGGGGTCAGTGGCGTCGCTTGGCCCCACGGTCCTGGGTCAAGGGACTGAGATTTCAGCCTCAGACTTTCACAGGCGATTCATGAGCGCAGGACTCACGGCACAGGGGAGAAGGCAGAGCCCAGGTTGGATTTGTTCCCCAGCAGCAGCACCGCTGGGGGGACTGTTCCCGGTGGGATGCTGGGGTGACACAGCGCTGATGCCAAGGGGAGCGGCTGTGAGCATCTGGTCCAGCTCCTTTGGTGCCCACCAAAACCTGGAACGGACCGTGGCAGAGCAAGAGATACAAAAAATAATAATAATAATATGAGAAATCAGGAGGCTTTTTTTAAAAAAACTTTATTCTTCCTTCATAAAGAGAAATGTAAAAACTGGCTGGCCCAGAGCTCTGTATAAAAAACACACGACCATGCATAATAAAAAAAACAAACACTACTATTTTTATATTAGCTTTTAAGTTAATGTATGTACACGTTTACAATTACTAAATAAATACATAAATAGAAACTTTGTGCTTTGTTGATGGGATTTTTTAGATGGCGGGGGGACGGGTGCGTCGCTGGTGATGCCCCTCGTGCTCCCACCATCCTGGGACGGTCCTGGCGGGCTGGGCTGTGCTGGGGGGGCAGGATGGGCCCAGCTCAAGTAATGCAGGAGTTTTTCCAGCCGAGTTGTCCCTGAGCTATGTGTAAGTGCCAGAACAAGGGCTGAAGTGTTTGAGCGACCCAGCCAGCTGGGGGATGGATGGTGAGGACCCACAGTGATGCTCAGACCTCGGTGCATTCACCTCTCCGTGCTAGGGACAGCAAAGCCACCCCCCCCAGCCAAGGGAATGGGCACGAACCGAGTTGACCAAAGACATGGAGAAGGTTTCTGGCACACCGATAGTTTGCTGCCCGCAGTCTCCATCCTGCTCTGAGGACCCTCGCTCCTTGCACCAACCCTTTTCTTAGGCAACCCCAGTGATCACAGAGCAAAGAAATCATCCCCAGACACCTTCCACCAGACCAGGGTGCTCAAAGCCCCGTCCAGCCTGGCTTTGAACACTCCCAGGCATGCAGCACCCACAGCTTCTCTGGAAAACCTGTTCCAGGGCCTCCCCACCCTCGTGGTGAAGAGTTTCTTCCTTAGATCTAACTTAAATCTCCCCTCTTTCCATTTAAAGCCATCACTCCTTGCCCTATCGCTACATATCCTTGTAAAAAGTCAACAGCTTTGAAAAAGTAACCCAAGAACCCAATTAATACTTGTCCACCAAGTGTACAGTATTGAGCTTGCTGGCCAGCTGAAGAGATGTTCTAGAAGCAGAAGCCATTGCGTGATGCCAGGAACCCCTCAAGAAAAGAATGATCCAGTTAAAAACCATGGGGATGCCTTCCCTGCACCGACCCTGAAGACATCCATATAGTACCAGTGTTTCCACGCGAGACGGTCCCAGAGGCAGCTTGCAAAATAGTTTTAGGCTCTTTGCAGTGAAATCCAGTGAAATCAAGGCACCAGCTTGGATTTCCTAAGGAAGCACCGATGTGGAGCCCGTAGCTTTGGCTGAGAGAACCATGAGGTTTGTACTTCATGAGAGGATCAAGTCCCCTGGGTTCAGCTTAGCTGTACAATGGCTTCAAAGAGAGAGACTTATTTAAAGATAAAACTCAAGTTTTCTTTCTCAAGTATTCACAACTTCAGTTTGAAGTAAGGAAACGCAGGACCTGCCCTGCTCTTCAGCTCGCTTCGTATTGGAACAAACCCTTCTGGACCAGTTTGGAGGCAATGTCCTCTGCAGTCCCGCTGAGGTTGATCTCGTGCAGCGTCTCCAGCAGCGTGTTCACAGACGCGTTCGTCCCCTGTTTGTTATGCCATGTGTGGAGCATCTGGTAAAAGGGCTCCTGCGTAAACGGCTCATTCATTGCAAAGGCAATTTCATTCTCCATCAGATCAAGGGCTCGACCGTATCTTTTCCAATCCTTCCAGAGCACATTTTCGGCAAAGATGTAAAAAGAGCGTCGCAAAACTAGAGGGAGGGAAGGGAAAAGGCTCAGAGAACAGGGTAGAGCATGGGCAGATCCGTCGGAAAGGATTTTGGCCCAAAAAAGCTCATCCTGCAGGCTCACCCCCCTGCAGCACATCCCCTGGGCCCCTACACTTACGGCTAACGGGATCTTCTTCTTGCACTGGAACCAGTTTCCTCCTGGGTATCACATCAGAATACGAGGTCCTTGGCATCGCCTCCTGGAAAGACAATATCCTATAGCCCCCACCAAGCCCTGGCACAAGCGTTGTCCTCACACCCCATTAATGGGGGGGTTGAAGACCCTCTCCCTCTGGGGCTGTTGGGGCAGGAGATCCCCACACCCCTCCAGGACACCCATCGTTTCCGAGCTTTGGCCTCGTGGGTGCTGGCCAGGGAGAGAAGAGCTGTCTGCTCAGCATCAGCATCACAACCGCGGAGAACCACAACAAGCGGATTTTGCAGTTCTGAACCCGGAACAAGAAGAGAACTCGTGGTCCAGCCCTGGAAGCCTCCCAGGCTGACGAGCTTGGGGAAGGCAGAGGAGAGGATCAGCCCTCGGCCGAGCGTGATGGAGCAGGCTCACGTACCTCCAGCCCCGGGGCTCTGGGTGTCACTGAACCCAAATTCGGGTCAAGCAGCTGATTCCGGGAGACCTGCTCGTTGTGGATGTTGTCCTCTGTCCCCAGGCCACCCTTCTGGCAACACGTCAGCTGCCGCACCACGTAGCCCTGTGGCAGGAGAGAAGCACAAACCAGCAGAACCAGATGGTATCAGGAGCACAGGGCTCACACCAGCCCCTCAGGGATCATAGAATCATAGAAAAGTCTGGGTCGGAGGGACCTTTATAGGTCATTTAGTGCCCCCCCTGCCATGAGCAGGGACATCTTCACCAGCTCAGGTTGCTCAGAGCCCCGTCCAGCCTGAACTGGGATGTCTCCAGGGATGGGGCATCCACCACCTCTCTGGGGCAACAATTTCTTTCTCATGTCTATGGCAGCAGAATCTGCCCCTCCTCTGCTTGGCCCAGCCCCCCCACATCCCTGCAGGGATGAGATTCATCCCCCAGCTCCTCCAGCCTCCCCAGGAGCTGCAAAGTGGGGAGCAGAGGGTATGGGGGGGGCTTTGTTTGTGAGGCACCACCCCAGCAACTCACCAGCACGTTGCAGGACTTCCTGCTCAGGTCTCTGCTGTCCCCTGGAAGACGAAAATCATGCTGTGATCCCTCTTGCCCCCAGGCAGGACCCTCTTCCCACCCAGAGCCGCCCCGGCCAGTGCGAGTGCCCTGGGGATGCCCCAAACCCTGTGCTCACCTGAGGAATGGCGGCGGCGGCACATAAAGAACAAAATGAGCAGCAAAATCACTAACACGAGTACCACCATCGAGGAGATGCTCACAATCCAGGTGTCTAAAGCAGACAAAACAGGGTGTGTGGGGAGCTGCTCTTGGTCTCAGCAGCATCCCCCAGCCCGTCCCTGCCAGTCCAGCACCCCTCACTTACTGGATGAGCTGGAGGAGGTGCCGGTGGGGGGACCACACTGGCGGTCGCTGTGTGGGGTGCAGGGAGCCAGCTCCACCTCACCCTGGGGACACCTGGAAAAGGGGGAGACAGGGCAGGTTGAGCATCTGGGGGTTCCCAGCACAGACCCCAGCAGGACCCGCAGCACCGCCCAGCTCACCGGGGCCGGCACTTCTGGCACATCTCGCAGGAATGGTCCGGGGAGCAGAAGGTGCCGGACTTGCAGGCACATTGGGTGTTGCTGTCGGCTCGGCAGGGACTCAGCTCCACCTGGTCTGCGGGCGAGAGGAGAGGTGGCTCTAACCCCAGCCCCGCCGCACCGCGCTCCTCCGCCCCCTTCCTTCGTTAAAGCGGCTAACGACCCCGAGCTGACCCGCAAGCCTGGGCAGACGAAGTCACTCTCTGCTGCGGAATATCAGCCTTACCCTGTCCTGCCCCAGACCTCACCATGCCCAAAAGCATCACTGCTCCACCAGCAGCCTACGACGCTGCCGTGAGCTCAGTCCTCCTGGTCCTTGCTGGGTGGAGGTCTCGTGTTCAAGCTTTGCACAAGGGATGCTGCATTGAATGGAGATGTAGGTCTGGCACAAGCCATTACACCAATTCACAGAATCACAGAATAGTTTGGGTTGGAAGGGACCGTTTTAGGCCATTTAGTCCCATTTAGTGCCATGAGCAGGGACATCTTCACCAGCTCAGGTTGCTCAGAGCCCCATCCAGCCTGGCCTGGGATGTCTCCAGGGATGGTTCATCCACCACCTCTCTGGGCAACATGGGCCAGGCTCTCACCACCCTCAGGGGCAACAACTCCTTCCTTATCTCAGACCCAGTTGAACCCCGCATCCCCCTCATTCACACCAGCTCATACCTTCCCTACACGTCTGGCAGCCGAGGCACCTGTGAAACGCATTCGGGTATTCAATGTATTCACTCTTGTTACACGGCAAACACTTGCTGGTGCCATTGGGCTCGTCGCAGTGTTCTGCAACGTAGGTGCCTGCAAGAAGGGGTGGAGGAGAAAGAAAGGATGTCTCTGTGAATAGAGAGCACAGGACAGAGGTGTCTTTGCAGAAATGGAGTTGATTCTGCTGTCAGTGCAAGTTAACAGGCAAATCAGGAACCATCAAAAGGAAAATATTCACGTAACGAGCCCTTAGATCTTGGGACAGCAGAGCAGGGGAGAGCCAGAGCTCCTACTGCCTCCTTGCAAGGAGCAAGGACACAAGGAAACAGCCTCAGGTTGCAC
>VWYH01006522.1:0-22943 GCA_013399365.1 Pampusana beccarii | reverse complement strand
CATTTTTTTCTCTCTTCGACTCTCTTTTGCCTCGCGTGTGCTTTCTCATGCTTTTCTCCCCCTCCCATTTTTTTCTCTCTTCGACTCTCTTTTGCCTCGCGTGTGCTTTCTCATGCTTTTCTCCCCCTCCCATTTTTTTCTCTCTTCAACTCTCTTTGCCTCTCGTGTGCTTTCTCATGCTTTTCTCCCCCTCCCATTTTTTTTCCTTCTCCACTCCCCTTTGCCTCTCGTGTGCTTTCTCATGCTTTCTCTCCCTCTCTCACACACTCTTGCTTTTGCTGTCTCTCTTGGTTTGTCTGTCTGCTCTCCCTCTTCCCACCTCTCTCTTTCTCCCTCCCTATCTTACTTTCTCTGTCCCTCTATGTATCTTTCCTTTACTAGCTCTCTTTTCCATTCCCCTTTTTCCTCTCTTTCCCTCTACCCCCTTTTCCCCCACTCTTTTTCTCCCCATTTCTCTTTTTCTCTCCCTCTTTTTTCTCTTTCTTCCCCCTTCTCTAAGTTTCCCTTTCTCCTTCTTTGTCTCTCTGTTGCTCTCTTTCTTTCTCTCTTTTTTAATCTCTCTCCATCTCTTTCTCACCCTCTCTCTCTTTTCCCCTCTGTTTTTATCGCTCGCTCTCCCTCCCTCCCTCCCTCCCCCCATTTCTCTTGCCTCTGTTGTGTGTTAACCCTGGTAGGCAAGCTAAGCCCCACACAGCCGCTCGCTCAGTCCCCCCCAGTGGGAGGGGGTAAAAGTGAGAAAATGCATGGGTTAAGATAAGGACAGTTTAATAGGGAAAGCAAAAGCTGTATGCACAAGCAAAGCAAAATAAGGAATTCATTCACTACTCCCCATCTTACTTTTCCAGAAAAGCAGGGCTTCATCAAGTGTAATGGTTACTTGGGAAGATAAATGTCATATCTCCCAACTTCTCCCCTTCCTCCTTCTTTCCCACAGCTTTTATTGCTGAGCATGATGGCATATGGTATGGAATATCCCTTTGGTCAGTTGGGGTCAGCTGTCCTGGCCGTGTCCCCTCCCAATCTCTTGTGCACCCCCAGTCTACTCGCTGGGGGTGGGCAGAGCGAGAATCAGGGGTCTTGATGCTGTGTAAGCACTGTTCAGCACCAGCTAAAACATTGGTGTGCTATCAACACTATTTTGGTCACAAATCCATACGAGCTACTACAAAGAAAATTAATTTTGTCCCAGTCTAAACCAGTATATCACCCCTTCTTGATTTTGCCAACTTCCTGACAACATTTTTTCCTCTCTCTTTTTTCTTTTTTTTCTTTTTTTTTTTTTTTTTTTTTTTTTTTTTTTTTTTTTTTTTTTAAGAAACAGGACAATAAAAGTCTAATTGAAAAAATACATTTTTCCATTGGAATTTTCCATAGCTATTTTATCTACATGTCTCTCAATAAATTTAACTCCCAAACACAATAAATGAAAGCTGTTATCAACACAGAATATCAACAACTGTAACTGTTGTTAAAAGACATTTTATGGTATCCCACTGTGTTTCAGCAAAGTTCAATGAAAACATTGAAATCGACTTGCAATACTACAATAAGTGTTATGGCACAAACTTCTCTACATAAGTCCTTCTGATTAAAAGGCAAAGCATTCCTGACAATCTGTGACAGAGTGAAATCCAACCAGCACTCAACATATCAAAGACCAGGAAGCTCCATGCCATTAAATATTTAGGTCCTTCGAATACAAAACCAAAGCAGCCAGACAGACAGACAGACCCCACCAACCAAACAGAACAACCTTACCTTTCACAAGCTCGGACAGTCCACGCAGCAATTATCCATAATGAGATACTAAAAACCAACAGTACAGTTCCTGGACATATTGTCATTAAAGTCTTCATAACAAAACGGGTATTGAAATTTATCTTATTTAACGCTCCGATGCTTCTAGATGATGCATCAGTGAAGAGCTTGCTATGTAAAAGCATAACTCTGGCAATAAGATACAGCCTTAAGAACATTGGTATAGATAAAATAATATCCACATCAGCTGTTGTTGTGGATGGAGCGTAAGAAAAGGCAAGCCGGGCTGTCCATGTGAATGTATAGTTCCCAGGTATGGGATGTATAGCACATACAAGTATTTCCAAGCAGATAAAGAAAATGCGCTCATAAGTCATGGCTATTCTCCAGTCATCTGCTCCATTGTCCACCATGAATAACTGAAATGATAAAATATAAGGTTAATTTTAGTATGCCATTAACAAACCTTGTTATAATTCCATTTTAAAATACCATTGTTTTCAGAGCTCCTAATGACCACTAAAACCAAAATAAATATGTCATTTCAGCAAATGACATTACTAAGTCACTACTAAGAAAATGTCATTTTGGTTAAGCTAAAAAATAATGTTTTGGTGCACCATTTTTAAAACTGTATATGAAACTGAATTTCCACATGCTATTTACTAAGATTGGCTTTTTTTCTAATTTTTGTTTAGTTGTCATTGTTGATAATACTCTGTGCCAATCTAAACCTCATCCCTTCAAAATCCATTGCTTATTCCAAGTTCATAGAATTAAGAAGAATTTAAGAAAGGTTTTTCAGGATGGAAATCTAAATTACAAATTGAAAATACTTTCTGCAGTACAACATTAAGACTTCTTTAGAGCACGTCAGTGCTTCAGGCTGGAGAGATTATAGCTTCAGTAGACCTATTCAAGCTCTCTTCAAACTTCAGGTACGAATATAGACCGACACAGGCTACAAAACCATATAAGAAACTACATAAAGACCCTAAAAGATAACGCATAGTGAAAAATCAGCTCAACTGTACCTCAACTACTAGCAATACCTGAACTGGCTGTTTTAAACCTAGGTCGACCATGTCTAAATGAACTGTAGTTACACCCTCAAAAAAACAAAAAAGAAAAGCAGAGGCCTGCAAACACCAGAGCAGCCTGGGCAGCCAGGTGAGATCTATTAGTAGCTGAAAATTAAATGCACATGTATGTGGGTCCTTGTGGAATCAAAGCCTTCAGTTTACCACTCAGGAACAAAAGTAATAAAACACTTCACACTGTTTAGTAAATGTTGTTCCTGAAGATTTACTAACTAAATACTTAATTGAACAATATTTGTTGCTAGTAGAGAGTAGGGATATGCAAGGTAACTTTTCAAAAAAGGAAACTAATCCATAACGACAAAGAACATACAATCTCGGCAACAGGAGATGACCTTCACACCACTTCAGGTCTGAATCGAGACAAGGCTGTTCAGTAAATATGTAATCGGAAACAAAAAACTTTTGCAGGATTTTTAAAACTAGATTATTCAAAAACTTAGAGGTAATTTAAGGGGTGAGAAGGTGAAATACACAAAGAATGTCCTTCTGAATGTAAGAAAAGTATTTCTGGCATGCTGCACACCATATATAGGGCCAAACAAGCAATTCCTCATCTGCGTTGCTTTTTGCCCCTTTCCATCCTTCAAAAGTTTAGAAATGCAATCCTGANTTTTCTTCTCCTTCATGTTCCTTCTCTTTATCTTAGGTATAGTTCTTACCTCCACTGCAATACTATTAAAGCCAAAGAAACATAGTGTTGAATTAAGCTATAGAAACACACTCAGTGAATTCAATGTATGCAACATGAGCACATACACTTTCTTTTGCCTGTGCTCTTTCTGAAGACTTTGTATGCTAGATATAAAAATGAAATTCATACTGGCAGGAAGGTAAATATATCTATTTATTTATTACCAAAAGGCAGTTGGTTTGCACTTAGCAAATGTATTATTTGATATAAAGGGCCAAACTTTCAAAATACAGTGAGGCTCAAGTGCATTTGATTCTTGTCATTAGCCTGTAAATTCTGTCAGTCAGATCACACAAATGGTAAAACAGCTGTAAAGAGGTCCAGGTATTTAGAGCACCCAGAATACAAATGAATAGTAACCAGTTTAGCTGAATATGAGGTAGATAATATCAAATCCCTCAAATGTTGTGTGTTTTTTCTGAAGAAAAGAATAAACGAATGACATGTCTGACCATTTCAGTTCTCAGATACATATCAAATACATGTTAAATCAGCAGCGTTTTAATATTTCATTTAAAGTTGCAGAATATGCTGGAAAAGCAATGGTCTTTTGTCCTCCCTTTTTACCTACCGTCTTCACAGATTTCAATATGAATACTATATGCAGAAAGGCAATTAAAGAAAAATGATACCTTAAGTATTGATTTGATTCAAAAGATGAGAATAGAGGAATGTTGAGTTAAACTTAGACATCAAAATATGATCTTACAATTTTCATAAAAGAAAATTATAATTAATCACTTTTTTTTAAACTTTAGGATGGATATCATTATGAAACATATACTTAAGAACATATTCAGTTGTCAGCAGAAGAAATCCTAATATGCTACAAAGAAAGAAGTTTCTCAGTAGTGCCAAGTGGAACAGGTTATGTTTGCAGGCACGGAAAATCCTTATCAACTTCCCTTGACTTCGGCTAAGCCAATTACTTCTAAGAAAAATAATATTTGAAAGTGATAACGTCTTCAGCTGTCGCATAATGAGATTTAGGAGGTGAAAACACAGAAGGTAGAAAGCACCACAAGCCATAGAGGACCAGAGAACCAGTAGAAATATTCCTATTTTAAAAAAATAGTAACATTTCAAAACCATATTACGAGCTAAATTTCCATACAAATCTGTGTCTCTAAATTCAGTCCATGAAATACAGGAATATCAAACATTCTGGAACAAAATAGGCTGTGGATAGCAAGTCAGTTGGGGTGTACTGAAAATAGATAGAAATTAGTACAGGATTTCATGTACATTTTATATGCTTGCAATTATGCAACCTACTAGATGCAATTGTTAATTTTTTATTTGGAAAATGCAATGGTATTTGCGTGTTCCTGCTTGCTTGGTTGTGTACATTTACTATTCAGAAAGCAAGGAGGGAAAATGAATGAAGGAGAGAAAGAACAGCTCAACGGCACAATTTAAAGCGGAGGGGTGTGTGTATATTTTTTTATATTTTTATATATGTGTGTATGTGTGTGTGTATATATATATATATATATATATATATATACACCCTCTCAGCTGCTTTCAGTCAATTCTGTTATAATAACCATGCATTCATTTTAAGACACTACTCCCCATTCAAATGGGGAATGATGCTGCCAATAAAAAGAGAACAAGCTCTTCCTATAAAATTGAGTCCTGCAGCCTATGCAGAAGGCCCAACTCCAGTCAAGGTCAAAGATGCTATGCCTGCTCATAGCTTTCAAATTTTTTATTAATTACTAGTCTAACATTGAAATCTAATTTATGTTCTTCATCAGTGTTCTATAAAGCTTCTTCAAATACAGAACTACCATCTGTTTTTACTAAGCCTGCACTCTATAAGACAAATTAAAAAAAAGTTGTTTTCATCTGAAAATATATAATGCATTTCCAACATGCGGTATGTAAAAATAAGACATGAATCTTAAACTATAAATAAACTTGATGTTTCTAACGCCACACAGTATAAATGTAAAAATAGATAGCACATCATAGATATTAATGGGCGTTTGTGTATTTACATAACAATTTGTGTTAAATTCATATAACACCAGATTAGAAAAAGAGAAACAAATTCAGAGTAGACAGATTGCACGCAATGACAACTTAGGTCAGAGTCTCCCAGAAGCTGCTTAAAAGAAGATAAATTAATTTTGTAAATCATTAGTATATCAAAACATATTCCTAGCAGGCTATCTATCTGAGGATGTTGGTGAAAGCAAAGTGCAAGGAAATTGGCCAGTTTCTCTACGGTCCCGGTAGAAGAACAAATGTCAAAACAGTATCACTGCTCTGCTGTAAGGAATAAAAAGGAAGCGATAAACAACGACAAAGTAGCATCAGCTGTACTCCTTGAGGCATTCCTTGCAGGAGGAGAATCAACTGTACTCACAATGGCATTGTGGCAATTGTTTAATTTAAAAATCCTAATTTTAAATGGTTAAATACTGGAATCACTTTACCCATCTAAAAGAACTGATGGAACTATGACACAGACTAGCAAAATATAGCCCCTGTGGCTTCTGTTCTACCAAATTTTTGACCAAACATTTTTCTATAGCTTCTAGTCCCCAAAATATCACTTATGCAACTAAAACCAGCATTATAGTCACAGAATCACAGAATGTTAGGGATTGGAAGGGACCTCGAAAGATCATCTAGTCCAATCCCCCCGCCGGAGCAGGAACACCCAGATGAGATTACACAGGAAGGCGTCCAGGCGGGTTTTGAATGTCTCCAGAGAAGGAGACTCCACAACNCTAAAGAGACCCAGCTCCCTCAGCCTTTCCTCATAAGGGAGATGCTCCACTCCCTTAATCATCTTCGTGGCTCTGCACTGGACTCTCTCAAGCAGTTCCCTGTCCTTCTTGAACTGAGGGGCCCAGAACTGGACACAGTATTCCAGATGCAGTCTCACCAGGGCAGAGTAGAGGGGGAGGAGAACCTCTCTTGACCTACTAGCCACACCCCTTCTAATACACCCCAGGATGCCATTGGCCTTCTTGGCCACAAGGGCACAGTGCTAGTCCTCAGAGAGGAAGAAGGTATTAAGTACAAATGATTGAAAATCATATGGTGATTGGAGATAGACATCTCAAGCCTTTCCCTAACTAGGGGATGAAAAAATACCTTCTTGCATCATCAGAAGGCATATAATCAAACAGTCTATAAATTATCCAAAGGCCTGTCCTCGATCTTGGAGAGTCTATAGGAATTCCTGAGGACTCTACATCCTGAATACAGTGCCACAGAGCAGAGGAGTTAGTAAGTTTAAGTCTTATATAAAAGCCATGAGGCATCAAACACCTTCTGCATGCAAAGCACAGAAGGCAAAGAATAATGTTTTTCACAAAACTACATATTTTCCAGAATGTTTCCCACATCCAGAGTTCAGACCAAATTTTCTAGTAGGCCATTAGAAATTGATCCACGAGATCTTGTGGATATAGCTATCTACACAAATGAAACATTCTTAGTTTGTTCAAATGGAGAAATTAGACTATTCTATCATTCATACATGTATATGCACATACACGCACCCCCCAAATTATAAAAATGCCAATTTAAAAGAATGATTGTAAAAGTCTGGTACTTAGTTTCATCATAAAAATGATTTTTTGCATAGTATGTTTATTTAAATTTGGTATCTCTGTGCAAAATGTGTTTTTCATGGTTATTGATATCTTGCTATACGCGCTGTGTATGTCAGTGCACGTAAAGAAAATTTCATGTTAATGTGTGCTGGTGGATAAGTAGGCTCAAAATGCTTCCCTCAAAGATGGCATTAAATCTGACCATCTCAGGAAGAGATGTGTAACTGAGGCTCAGACTCCTTATGGTCTTTGTGTACCATATTTTCCAGTGTGCAGCATCAAAAACTTCACATTAAAATACACCTGAATAATATACATCATAGTTCCTATGACAGGGCACATGCAGAGAAGGACATAGCCACAACCATTTAAATAAGCACATATGTGTTACTCAACACACTTATCAGGTTTGTCCATGTCTTTTTTTAACCTCTGTCCCTCAGATCATTATAAAAACACTAGCCCAAATACTCGATGAGATAACAAAGGCAGGACACAATCACATAAACTAGCATAAGATTAAATTCTGCCTCCCCATATTTTCCTTCTGTTCTAAATCAGATACTGACAGTATTCTTTTTTGCTTTCTCTCTCCAAAGATATTCTGAGGCATTGCTCAATATTTTTAAATGCTACAGGCCAGACTTTCAGCTCTATCATTTGTCTCAAACAACGGCGAAATGGCTTAATCCCTGACAGCCTGTGGTGCCAAGGAACCATTACAACACTTAGCAATTGCTGGGACATATGGAACTTCTTTTCACATAGTTCTCCTTGTGTGTATGTGCTTCAGGGACCCAAAGAGGGTGAGATGCTCCTAAAACTGCCATTCTTTCTTCCCGATAACCTTCTATGCAGGTGACAGTGTCAAGAACTGAAATCCAAGGACTCCAAGGAAAATAAAAAAGGATGTTCCTAGATATCCAGATTTCTTCCCCAGTGCTACAGAGTAGAAGGAATTCCCGAGAAAAGCATTATTAATAAGATATTCCATGAGGCAATCTCCTACTTTAATTTAGTTTGGACTCCCGATGGAACAATCACACTTGACCTTCCTCCGATTTTTAAACAATGGTGAGATATTTACTCATGTTGATATGAATTGTTAGGAGCCTTTGAACCAAATTGGAGGTCCAGAAATAGAAGCCCACCACTCGGGGTTACCATATTCGAGATACTCAGTAGACCCATCAGTAAGTGACTGAATTAAAGTTACTGAATAAGGAGTTCTTTCAAAGTCAGTGTCCACTAAAGGTATTTCTTCATTTAAATAATATTCTTCATTTAACACTTATTCTATCATATAATATATTCAGACCCCACTCCCTCCAGCGGGGTAAAATACAATGAGAATGAGCTCCTTAAAAGTTACAACATTCAGAAAACTTCCATCCAGCACCAACAGTTCCCAAAAGCTCCTGTGACTGGGGTTGACAGTCAAAAATGTTCTCCAAGCAGATGCAGAAGGAACATGACTTAGTAAAGCTCTGAATATAGCATAAGTGGAGGAAGATTAATACAGAAAGAACAGTTTAGGTAGGAGTCCTGTTCCTTTCCTTTGCACAAACACGCAACATGGGAAAATGGGACCAGTGCACTAAAGGAGTATTTTTATTGTTTTATACTATGCATTGTTCTGTTATTTAAAAAATAAAAGGAAATGTATGTTATTACGTAACAGATATGTTTACTAGTAAATAGACTGGGTGACCCAGAGCAATCCAGAGTAACTGCTCTGTACAATTGATAGAGATGGAATGAAAAACATGCATAGTTTTAAAACCATACTGTTGTTCCACAGAATCACAGAATCTAAGGACAGAGCAGGTTATTTGCCTGTAGCAAATCTTTACAAAACATTCCACCAGCTAAGCTAACTTAAATACAACTTGTTTAGAACCCGACTTCCATCTGCTGACACTCCACACTACCCCCTGCTTCTACTGGCCTGTTCTGGCTCACTCTCACTGCTGAGAGTGTAGCTGGATATCAGCTATGCCAGCTTTATTACACCTGAAAGGGAAAGTGGCAAAGAAATATTGAATGGGTTGCTTAGGTTCCCTTTGCACCTTCACAAATACGAACAACACATGAACACATTGAAAAAATTACTAATAAAATATTTCCAAAACAAAAACATATCTTTAAAAACCTTTTCTGGTCTTGTAGGTGGTCAGCTATAACTAGTGCACTAATCTTAGCAGTACTGGGATAGAAACATTAGTCAGATTCCAGAGTTAGGAATGAATTTAGTTTTGCAATTCCAAGACTCTGTATGAAGAACATAGCACATCTTCCCACAAAATATCAGTACTTTTATACAGAACTAATTTTAGAATGCGTCTTGTAAGAAACCTAGTGCCCTCTGTCGTATTTTTCCCCATTTCAAGTATCTCAGAAATAAAGTAACTCTAATTCTACAATATTCTTGTGGAAGCAAAATTCACTGAGGAGAACTATCTACATTTCAGTATTTTTATGTTGTTAAATTTAAATGATCGTTTTACAGTTCTTGATTTAGGATTTGTTTTTATTTATTCATCACAGAAATTAATTTGTTCTACAGATCACTGCATGAAGAACTGCCATCTCTCAACACGACTGCCATCAGCCACTGTTCCCAATGTGAGAGAAGCCTTACTTCCTTCAGGGAAGATCAGCTTCATTACTACTGGGAAATCTAGAACCAATTAAAAAAGGATATATTCGCTGAAGAAACTGGCAATATTTTTGCAAGGTGATAGGGGAAACAGAAGTTAAAGGAAGAAATACTGAATCTGAAGCTTGATAAAATGAGCTAATTTATTCATTCTGACAAAGGAGTACACCTGTGACTCTAGACTTAAGAACAGATTGTTAAGGAAAGATAAACCTGATGTCCTGATAAATTTCTAACAGCCTCACTAAAAAATGCTCAGAACAAGGGTGCATTTGAATGGACAATGCTAGGTATTGTCAGGCCAACCATTCAGTGGCCTGACCATTAGATACAACCTCCTCCTATGTCTTAAGGGAGGCTGTTGGAAACAAGCATCTTCTACATTTAATTTCAATGCAAAAGGCCTCGAATCCTTTCAGTCACTGTTCGTTAGATGCTTGACCAATGTTAAAGGATTTTCTGTCCTGCCTTCTGTGTCTTATTTATTACAGTGCTGCTTTTCAGAGACAGTGGGCACCTGTAACTTTTCCTGGGTCAACACGTTCTGCAGATATAATCTTTTCAAAAATGTACTGAATGGAACTAAAACTAAATATTTATCAAATAAATACTCCTAAAGTGATAATTTAACATATATGAAGTCTCTAGATTTCTTATAATCACCATGCTTTTCTGTTGTATGGAATGTGTATTAAGCTTCACTGGTACAAGGTAATTTTCAAGCCTATACAGGAAGGCACTGTATCCTGGACCAAAACTGGCACGTGATGAGATTTGTTGTCGCTCGATCTGAGGCCTATTAAAATAAATATAAAAATTTCAGTAATTTTCAACAGGTTTTAGATCAGAATAAAATTATCACTCAAAGTTTATTTATTGATTTTCACCTGTTATTCAACAGACTTGCTTTCTGTGCTCTTAATCTTCATTTGTCTTTGCAGCAGCAGTCTTAACTGATGATTCAGCATACTTAAGCAAAGGCGAGCTAGACTTTTGTTTATTTTGGCATGGAGTCAACAGAAGAAGAAAGACACCACAGTGAAGGCAAAAGGATTACACAGATACAAACAATTTTGCCTGCAGAATACCCATTAGTGCTTGTAATGGGAAACTGTAAGGGAGTTTTAACTTCATATTTCTTAGGGAATGCAGAATTTTTTCTGAAGAACTTTCCAATAAGATAATTAAAGCCCCATAAGCAGTGTTTATTTGAATAATGGATTATGGAATTTATTTGCACAATAAATAAGTCAAGAAATGTATTTATTAACATCCACTTTTGTTTCCTAGGACTGCCTGTTCCATTTCTTCAAGTTTTCAGGAGACAGGGAAATGGAGAAAAGACTCTTGAGTCTTCAGCAAGATATTTGGGCTCGCATGTGTGATAATTTTCCATAATGTTAATGAAGACTGAAAATGTTTCATTCCAAATCCATCAGTATCACATGATTTTCCCAACACTTCGGAACAATCTAGGGACTGAGGGTGCTTTCTCCCTGGAGACCTGGAAAGTGATGGACTGAATTCTAAAACTGAACTCTGCTGTGACAACAATGGCTTAACCCTAACTTTGAAGTTTGCATGACTTTCCATAGGAGTCCTACTTGAGCATGAAATGACAGTCCAATTTATAAATATTTAGAAATCTCAATTCACATACCAAAAAAAAAAAAAAAAAAAAAAAATTAAAAAAAAAAAAATCGATTCGTTTCTGCCAAATATCATCAATTTTCATTTTTCTGTATGACTGAGAGCATCTGTATCAAGAGAAGAAGGAGAAGAGGTTCAGATTCAGTCCAGAAGAACACAGGTTACCATTATTCAAGAAAGGCAATAGAAGGGCAACGTTTATTTACAGAAGGGATACCCTAAGTAGTCCAGCACCAAAAGCAAAAGTATCACAGTGGACATAGTCCTCCTACCCTGTGACAGCCATCTTTCAAGAAATACCAGGCTGTGACAGAATACCCAAGAGAGGGGATTAAAGAGATCTTATTAGCAACCTTAGAGAATTTTGGTTTTAATCCTTTGTTTTGAGAAATATAAGGAAGTGCCAGTAATACTTCAGGACTTGTACATTTTTAAAAGCATTTCTATCTCCAGTAGTACAAGAGAGAAACAGAGAGGTCTACTTTCTCAGTACAAGTAGAAAAAAAAAAAATGCAGCTTTACCATGTGAACTGTTATCAAAAAGTTTCTTAACTTCTACCTGGAAGTTAATAGAACAATAAGTTGTCTAGAAACAACTATTTTAATCATGTTGTATGCTGCTATTTTAATTACGTAAAATATCATGAAGCAACAAACTGTTTATGCATGAAGTGGGTAATTTATACATTGTAAATTATTATGATAATTGGATGATACTATCTTCTTAACTCTTCCCTCCTCCACCTCTTCAAAAGTGTATTTCTCAACTGGAACAGTAGTCGGAGAAATACCTGTTCTAGGCTGGGATAACAACGAGTTACATTTTTCCTACCAGTCTTCCAAACTGAATCAACAAACACACAAGCTTAGAGAGCAAGTAAAGAATATTTCATCATCTCCCAAGTGTGATGTTTTTAACAACACTGCAAGCATGACAACAATGAACCAAAAGGAGAATACACAGATTTGGGGTTGTCACCATACTTGGCTCCAACATCATTACTGTTGTTCATCTGGCTTTTTTCCTGGGAGAGGGAGGGAAGTGAAGGAAGCATTGTTTGTGGTTTTATCCTCTTTTCTTGAAATGATCATGTAGGCTAAGAGTTATCATTTTAAACTACCTGGTTTAATTTGATTCTTATTACAGTCTTAACATTAAGTCGCATTTAATAAATAATAGCTCCTGAATAACAGGATAACTAATACACTAATAATAGTACTACATAATAACACTAATAACTAATAATACAGAATAACTAATAATAACACTAATTGCACTTATTATTATATGAATAACAACACTAATAGCTAATAATGCAGAATAACTAATACACTGTAATCACTGAAAACCTATTTGAAGAAAGCATTTTAACATTTCCAATATTTCACAAAGCTGTACAGTTTTGTCTAAATACTGCAGCTATGCTATTCTGGAGACTTGGATCTGTCAAATGCAGAGCTGTTTCACAGAATATAAAAATGAATCTGTTTTGCTAATAGGTTTAGAACGCAAGGCTAAAAATATGTCCAAAATTATGCATGTGCCGTCAGGCAGCAGGAGAACCCACCTGGCTGTGCTGCGGGAGGGAAGCTGGGGAGGCTGGTAGCTGCTCTCCCCGCAGCACAGATTGCTCTGAGCCAGGCCCAGCCCAGCCCAGCCAAGGACGCCCAGGATAATGTGCAACGTGCATGTGCGGAGTTGTCTGCGGTGCTGAAAAGGAGGCGGAGGACACACACCCCACCCCTTATATAGTGTAGGTGCTCCTGTTCCTCTAATGTTTATANATCACCAAAGAGACCATAAGAAAAGTGAGAACATGTGGATAGGAAATTAAAAAAATAATAATAATAATAAAAAAACAAAATAATAATAATAATAATAATAATACGATTTATATCACATCCATATAATATTCTTGTGAAGAATCCCTATAAGTCTTCTTAAATCTCCCAACTCCCTTAAAATAGGATGTTCAGCAGGTCTGGGACAAGCAAACTCAGTTTGGTTTAACTGACAAACTGACTGTTTTGAAAACAGAACACATAGGCAAGGTCATTTAAATGGACAGACTACAGTCACCTGCTATACTGTTAAGGCACTACCATGGAGTTGCTTGCTGTTTTGGTTAGCAGACAATTTACGTCATCAGGTGCTTCTAAATATTAAATCTGCAAGCACTACTAATTGCTAAACTTTCATCTTATTTCCCAACATATTTGAGTTCGTGTTTTGCAGGAAAATCTACTTTTCTCTCAGGTAGGTTTGCTTCTATCAGACTATGAAACATACTACACTGCAAGCAAAATACATTGCCATTCTATTCTGTACAACAAAATTTATTGTCTTGATGAATTCCTGCAAATTTACACTGTACTTACCGATAAAGTCTAGGTACCTTTCAGAGAAGAATGATCAAATTTGAACAAGATCAGCAAACAGCTGGTGCTCCAGGATACAATCAACCAGCTGTGGGCATGATTCTACAGACCTGATTCAAGAAATATTCCACTGCACACAGCGGGATATTTGCCTGAAGTAAAGGCAAGTATCCTTTCAGAAAACAGTCAGTTTTAAAGATTATTTAAAACTTGTTTAAATAGCTGCCCATCTTTGGTATTAATGCAAAGAAACTGGCTTCTGAGACAGAAATAGTGTTTTTCATATGTAAGCTCTGCAGGGCAGGATCCCATTTGGTAAAGAGTCTTCAGTAACGCTATACTTCTCTAACAGTAGCCTAAGTAGGAGACTATGGCACCCTTTCATATTAGAACTACAGCATAGTAGAAGGGTACTACACAGTTCTTAATTTCTCTTTTTCGTTAATTGGTACTGCTGAAAAAGACGTTCTTGCCCTTGAAAACTGACATTTCTGCCTGTAGCCCAAGGTATCTCTAATTAGACATAGCAAAAACACCAATGTATCTATAAATATGGTATTTTTTACTTCAAAACTTTGAAAACTCTCTCTTATATGTTTCAGTTTAACTGAAATGTCAAATCGTAATTTATTGATCCAAAAAAAAAAAAAAGACAACTGAAATTAGAACTAAGTACCTGGGACAGGACATGTGACAGTATTTTTAGACTTACTCTATAGCTTTGATCATTAAATTCCCCCTACCTTTAGCCCTACCTGTCTTGACAGCTTTCCTCTGTCACATTTCCTAGTGGCTGCAATTTCTATGGCATTAAATAAAACAAATCCAACCTAAGGTTTTCCCCCCTCTTTTAAAATATTCTTCTAGCAGCATATGCTAGCATCTGAAACAGCACAGTGAAGATTACATACCTAGAAGTTACTGATGCCTCTTTCCTAATAATTAGCCCTGCTATGCAGAGAAAATGCACAGCCTGACATTTAGTCACTGGGAAATAAAAGACTGTTTCCCTACATCTGCTACAGAAGACAGCAGGTATGTCATAGAGAAAGTGTGCTATAACCTCAAAAATAAGTGATCCTACTAGCATAATCGCAGGTAACAGTCCCTAGCAGGCAATGCTTCCTAGCACGACTGTGTCCATGTAGCCTATCTTATTTCTCTCCAGGGATTAAATACATTCACTGAACTTCAGGAAGCACTAAGTGATTATTTTTGTTTTCTGAATCAGCAGGAAGTGCAAAGTACTTACCACAATAAAGCCTTTGGAAAAACTGACTCTGCAGCCACAGATATGTAAACACTCCGCAATTCATAAAGTGAAACATTACCTGAATTTCCCTTGCATGGTATACAATAATGAGCCCAAGCAGGATAATCGTGGAGAGGCTAATAAGGCATTTTAGAGCGAGGGAATACAGAGACTCCTGCAACAGAAAGACACCACTGTCCGTCACAGACCCACACGCATGGGACCGTTCCTGCCCCGCCGGGCTCCCCAGCCCCACTGTGAGCAGCGGATCCCGGACTGGGAGGGGAGGGAGGGTCGCCTCGCCTTATGGTGTCGAGGCCGAGGGACACCTCACGACGGGGCCGGGGGACACCTCGCCTCACGGTTGCGGAACCGCGGGGGGGAGCATCTCGTCTCAGGGCGAAGGACCAGTGGGGCCCCACGCGGCGGTGCCGAGGGGGCAGGGCACCTCTCCTCAGGGCGAGAGACGCCTCACGGCAGGGCCGGGCGAGGGCCGAACAGTCCCGCCGTGCTGGGCTCTTGGAGAAACGAAGTGACGCCAGGGTCGGGCGGCAGCCGCCTTTCCGCGCGGATTTGAAAGGCTGACAGGAGAGTGCAGCTGGCTGCGGAGCCGCCTTCCCCGCGAACCGGCCTCACCCGCGGGCCGGGGCGGGCACCAAGCCCGCGGCAGGGGCACGGGACGGGGGCGGGGCGGGGGGGGGGAGCGTGAGTCGGGCTGCGTCGATGGCGCCGAGAGCGAGAGGAAGGCGGTCCGACGGCGTGGCAAGTACCTTCGTGTAGGCGCCCCAGGACAGCTCTGTCTCGATCACCATGACTACGATGCCGAACATGCCGAAGATGAGCGCGTAGTCGCTGAGGCGCTTGCGCTTCTCGAAGAGCGCCCGGCGGTGCCCCAGCTTGTAACCGATGTTCTGGTTCTTCTTCTTGCTGGACTTGCCCCCACCGTTGTTCCTGCCGCCGGAGCCGTAGAGCGCCAGGTTGTTGGAGTTGTTGTGCTCGGGCTTGGAGACCACGATCTCCGGAGCAGCGGATATGGGGCTGGCGAGCGGCGGCTGGAGCGACTGAGACTCGGAGTCAAGCTCGTGCAGGTTCCTGCGGGATGAGCTCAGGTTGCTGAGCGGCCGCATGATGCCGCCGTTGTACCTGCAGCTGCTCATGGCTACTTCGGCGAAGGGATTGCTCTCCCGACGCTGCTGGTAGTGGTGATGGTGGGTGCTGCCGCTGCTGACACTGCTGCTGGGACTGGCTGCCTGCTCCTGCTGCGGGCTATGGCACTGGTGGTACTGGGGATACTGGTGGGGCTGCCTGGACGAGCCGGCATGGCTGGAGGGGGTGAGCTCGCAGACGTTCGACTGGCTGCCCTGCCGGGAGGAGGCGGAGATGGAGAGCGGCGAGGAGCGAGTCCTGAAGGCGCCCGAGAGGGGCGAAGAAGTGCGGAGCAGCGAGGGCAGGTTATCCCCCGCTGCTGCCGCAGCGGCCTCATAGCAGGTGCAGTTGTTGCACTGGAGGCATGGGCTCTGCTGCTGATCCTGTGACTGCTGGAGAAGACTTTGCTTGTCCTGGCCGTGCTGCTGCTGCTCGGAGCAGAAGCCCGGCTGGAACTGCAATGGTGTTTCCATGTCAGAGGCGTTAAAGCCGCAGAAGGACCAGGTGGTGGTGGTGGTGGTGCACCCTGCGCAATGCGTTATGGTCGGCAAGGGAGAGTCCTGCTGCCGCTACGAAGGGCCCATTCCGGCTTCCGTAGAATCCAGACGCTGCGTCCGATTGGTCGGGCGGACGAAAACAAGGAGGAGACCGGTTGCGGCATGAGGCATCCATCCGCCCTGCCCCCTCCCGCGCGGGGATCCCGCCTGCCACCACTCCCGCCACCTCGCCCCGCCGCCGGGGTGCCCCACGCCACAGAAACCTGGGGTGCCCCGAGGTGGGCGGAGAGAGCGCTCGCTGAGGTCGCTTCCGGGATCTCCCTCTGCTTCTTGGCGTCGCCGCACACATCTGCGCCGTCTCCAGAACATGGGGATTGGCGCTGCGCTCCGAAGCTGTCCAGCGACGCCCCGCCGCTTCCCGGAGACGTGCAAAACAGCAGCGCCCTCGCTCCGAGGCCCTTGTCGCGGCCCCGGGGAGGAGGTGGCTCTCGGGGCCTGGCGCGGCCTCCGGCCGTGCTCACAGGCCATCAGAGAGGTCACAGGAGATCTCTCCTCTCCCGAAACTCGGGAGAGCCCAGAGCCTGCTGCCTTCCAGGGCCCGGGGTGGCAGTGAGAGCTAACTGCTCGGGGGCCGTCCTTTGGCATTTGGTTACATACAGTAATTTCTGATATTTTTCAGACCTATAATAAAGGGGAGGATTTCTTTTGGCCACTCTTTTTCTGAGCTGAAAAAGGAAGAAACTAGTCACTGGAAGTTTCATAGGTTTTCAGGTCATCACCCGAGGATGCAATACAAGGTGATTTATAGGTTAGGGACTTATTCCTAGTGGGTTACCAGAAGCTTTAACAGTGAAACAGGATCGTTTTTCATTAAGTACTTGAGTTTTTCTCTGGATCCATTTTCCTGAAACTCTGTTCCACAGCAATCTTTGAGTTTGTCACCTGCTACCGTTTTGCCTCTTCACCTTCCTTTCTCTCCCAAATTCTCACTGAATATTATATATATATATGTATTATGGCAACTCTCTTAGACAGAGCAATGTCTGAACCAGATAAAGTCTTTTTTCTGCATTTATTCAAGGAAAGATTCTTTAAGGAAAGGGTTGTGGGAAAAGTGATTTACCTGATAGCTATGTCATTCTCGTTACCTGTCTGAGATTGTAAGAGAAGTTTCTTTTTCTTCAGCCAGACTGAAAATTCAGCTGTAATGTTGCACTTTATTAGCATGGAAGGTCTCTTTAAAACTTTAGCTTCTCTCAGATATTAAAGAAAAAAAAAATCACTAAGCCTTTCTAGGATAAAAGCCTACATCTCTATAACTTCTAGAACTTGCACAGCGTTTAGTTCAGTTTCCTTTGAAACTCTGCATACTTGAATGGCTTGCATTTTAAGTAATTTGCATGAGGTACTGTGAATAGCTAAGTATTTTAATATGCTCTGCTATAAAATTTCATTTACTTAATTTTTAACCAAAGTGTACCTTTTAAAGCAAGTGCATATTGCACATAGGTGATCAAACAACCCTCACTAATGTAGTAACCATCATGGTTCTAAAATATAGGTAGATTATTCTGAGTCACCAAAATACTGAAATACCTGAGTATGTTTATACAGCATAGATTATTTTAGAAATAGCACCCAGAAATATGAGCGTGTATGACACGCAGCATCATGCCTGTCTGGCTGTGCCCTGCGCCTGATCAGTGCAGTCTGTCCTATCTTATTAAATTCCTTTCTAACTCTTTCCTGGCCGAGGGTTTTCTATTCTGTGTGTGTATGGGGGTGTGAGTGCAGCAACTGGAGTCAGACCATGAGTCGGAGGGCCCGTGTGTCCGTGGTGCCAGCGACTGGAGCAAGTGCAGGTGTGTGAGTGAGTGTGATCACTAGTGAAGATCAAGCCGGATTAGCTGGGGAACTGGACTGGGAGCAAGTGGGTGAGTGAGTCTCTAAGGTGCAGGTCTGGATGTGAGAGCGCCTGTGTATCTCTGAGGGTGAGAGCACTGGGAGGGGTCAGCTGTTTGGACCTGGGAAGTCCCGGCCAGCTCTGTGTGTACGTGTGCGCAGTGGTCTGTGTGTGTGAATAGCGCAAGAATGGCGAGGAAGAGAATTGTAAATACGCTCAAGCGACTGCAGCTGGGGTGTAGAAAAACACATAAATCTCAAGTAGAACCTCTGTGTTTAGATAACAGGCCTGTGAAAAGAGTCGTAAAGGCACCTTATCGTACATCCTTGAGATTCCTGCAGGCAAAGATCAAAGCAGCGTGGTAAACTGCGCCTGTGTGAATCCCTATACACAGGCCCAAATGAGCAGGCTCGTTGATCTTCAACCAGGGCTGAATTCTGCAGCGCCTGCGTCTCCGCTTGTGTCACCTCTGCCCAGGAGCTTAAGTGCTGTTTCGGAGATCCCCTGGTAGCGAGGTAACAAAAATAAATTTGCTCTTTGCAATTGCATTCGTGGCCTCTGGTTGTTCTTGTGACCTGCCTGCGTTGGCTCACACAGTCTGTACCAGCAACTGGAGCAGGGCTGCGGCCTCGGGGCCTCATATAGCCGGGTGCCAGCAGCTGGGGAGACTGGGATCCAGGGGCCAGCTATGAGTAGAATGAGGCTGTTGGTGCTGTCTCTGTTCATGTGAGTGCTCTGAGTGCCTGTCAGTGATCTGTGTGGCTGGCCATGTATGTATGTATGTATGTGGTGTATATGCGTGCTCTGTGCGTGTCCCTGCCGGGGATGCATTTTCAGCCTTGCTACTGTTTGGACCTAGGGACGTGGAGTGGCAGCAGCCTCGCCTCTCTCAGGCTGTTGTGTCCAGCATGATATATTTTCCTCTAACACCCGTATTGCAGTCATTTCTCTTGATCACCCAAGGCCAAACAGGGATGCTTTTCATTTTAAGAATGAACACGCTGTTTAACAGAGCTTCAGTTCTTCCAATCTTTGTTTGAAAAAACACGGTGTCATAACTGTTTCTCAGTGGTCCTCTTTTGCCTGTGTTTTCAAACACATCTGAATCACAGGGATCTTATAAAATGAAAATCTTAGGGAACCTATGTTCTTTTCACTGTGTAGATAAATGTCCTGCACAAATGTACTGTCAGAATATATGTTTTGTGAAGTAATTAAAGATTTAGATATGCTTATGTCATGGTTTAACCTGAGCTAAGAATACAACCGCAATAGCTGCTCACTCACCCCGCTCCCCACCCCCCAAATAGGGGAGAGAATCGAAAGGGAAGGGAGAAACTTGGATTGAGATAAACACAGTTTAATAAAATAGCAAAATACTAATACACTACTAGTAATTTTATATATAAAATAGAAATTGAATATAAAATAAAAGATACTCAATGCAATTCCTCACAAACTCCGTCCACGCCGAGCAGCCAGTCCCAGGAAGCAGCACCCTGTTCCCAAACAGCTAGTCCCAAAGAGAGAAAAAAGGAAAAAAAGGCAAAAAGGCCCAGAGGCCTCTGCAAAATGGCAAAAGGCTGAACTAAACATCCCGAACAGAACTCCCCCGGCTCCAACAAAAAGAGCGAAGAAGAACGCGCGCGAGAGAGAGCAGAAGATCTCGACTCTCCTTAAATATGATGCATGCCCCTAATGGGATGGAATACTCTTATTGATCAGTCTGGACGTCAGTCAAGGTCTGCCCCATCCATGCCCCCCCTTCCTCGATGCCTCACACCTGTGGGCAGAGTGCTCAGAATGTCCTTGGCTCTCAGACCAGAGCAATTAAAAACATTAACTCTGTCTTGGGGTGTTATCTCTTGTTCTCAAACTAAGTCCAAATAATGACCATGTTGGCTATGAAAAAGAAAGGTTTCTAACTGCATGAAGAAAATGAACTCATTTCAGTCAAACCAGCACAGCTTAGGTTTCATCCTTCCTTCTCTGTTCATGCCATGTCTTTAATATTTTTACTTTAATACTTTTAACTGTCCTCTTTAACAGAAGACAAAGTTCTAGTTTACCCTGAAAGATTCTCAAGAAATTTGTAAATCTGCATGTTTTATTTAGAAGTCAACAATTTCATCTACTCTGATCATGCAAGATTATTGTTCTTTTAAAAATCTTGGTAAACTTGGTAAATATGTGATTGTTGTATTCTGCATGGGGAAATGATTGCATTTGTTTCATATATATATATATATATATATATATATATATCACTCACCAATCCCAATTTTAATATATCTACTGCTGATAGCCTATTTATTTGTAGAACTCGGCAAGGACACTGCTGTTGCTGCCATTTGGATATTTCATCTACTTGCTTGCTTTATGCCAATAAACAAATTAATATTCCAATGTTTACCACAAGAGGTCAGACTAATCATACAGCATGTTCTAAAACTAATCAGGTTTTATTTACGTTCCAATTGGGATATCCTATCAGAGTTTCAAGGTCTAAAACAGGAACTGGTAACAGTTTGCTTCTTCATAGTGAGGGAGGTGATAAATGAACCGGAATAGAAAGATGCAATTTAATTTAGCATCTCTACTTTTAAAATATTTTTTTAAGTTAACTTTTAAAAACGAGTGTATTAAATTTCAGAAATAAAATAAGTTATTGACGTGAATTGAATTGTTATATTTCTCCATATCACAAAGAAATTAGCATGGACAGCTCAGAACTGCTAAGACATTAAGACAAACATCTGGTTTGGTTTGGGTTGTGGTTTTTCTCTACCTTTTCATTAGACACTGGGTGGAACTACTCTTACTGATTGCCATAGGTCCTGCTGCTGCTTTGCCAAAGAGGCCTTTTTTACATGTATACATATGTGTGTGTGTCTGTATGTGCTTGTATAAAGTGAGAGAATTACTGCAGATCTCATTTGACAATGATTATTATTGGAATTATTTTTATTGGAAAACAGATATTTAATTTTTTTTCTAAACCCGCTAATCGTAAGAACAAAATAAATACTTACGCAAACCTATGCCAATAGCAGGACAGGAAGCTCAACAGACAGGAAAAATTGGATTTCTGAGAGGAAAAGAAACACTATAAAAGAAATGAAGTAACAGCTAATGGCTAGTCATTTTAAAAGCTCACATAATAACATCCAATGAAGATACAATACCTACAGGCTAAGATAAGAGGTATTAGAAAGCTGTTTTGGCTCTTATTCTATTACCCCTATTCATGCCTGACTCCTGTTAAAGTCACTGAGAATGCTGTGCTCATAAGAATGTCCAAAGATATAGAAAGAAATGAAAGAAATGGGGGGGGAAGCAAGGAAATTCCATTCTATAGCAGTATTTTGGACTCGAAGCATATTCTGCACAAGATCTAGGAATTTTTATAAAGCACTAAAGGAAACAGTCTTGTCCAAGCAAGTGTGTGTGTGTATATATATATATATATAAATATGTGTGTATATATATATATATATGCTGAGTATATACACAGAAAAATGCCATTCAGTGAAAGCAGTCACAGTAAGAAAAATATGTTTCCAAAATAGAGTAAAAGAAAAATATCGCATGTGGAAAAAAAAAGGCAAAAAAAAAAAAAAAAAAAAAAAAAAAAAAAAAAAGCAACAATGACAACAATGAAACAACATTAAAAAGGGGGTAGTATTTAGTGTTTTGAATTATTTAAAAAAGGGGCAATTTGATTTTTGGTAAGAGCAAAGATGGTTAAGACTTTGCAGCAGTAGCTTGGCTGGGTGTTCAAATATGGATTTTCAAATGATGGTGTATGAAATCCTTTCCGCAGTGTTGTACCTGACAAAATCCTCATTTCCTTTAGGAAGTCCAGGATTTCACTTGGCTTGTTTCCTTCTGTGCTCATCTCTGGACATTGGGATAGAAAAAAAAGAGTATCATTTCACATTTTCTTCCTGCTTTCCCACTTCAGAATGGACTCTCATGTTCTGGGTGGCACCCATGGCAAGTTGCTCATCAACAGTCAGTCAAAAATCTCCTAAACTGATGTCGTCCAGAGATCAAGGGTGAGGCCAGACTTTCCCTTATGGGAAAGAGAGGGTGAAAACCTTCAGTTACTCTTCCATTGCTCCTCAGCAAATAGAACAAAGCAAGGTGAAGTTACGGAAGTTTACAAACAAAAAACTTTCTGTAGCAGAAATGCTATGGTGTCTGTCATAGTATAGTAGAAGAAAGCAAGTGAAAAGCTCAGGTAAAGTTGTTGTGTATTTAACCTGGAGAAGAGAAGACTCAGAGGCGATCTTATCAGTGCTTATAAATTGTGGAGGAATTTTTGAGG
>VWYH01006517.1:0-15997 GCA_013399365.1 Pampusana beccarii | reverse complement strand
CACAAGCTTCAAACATTCTTTGAATTTTAGCAACTCACAGTGATCATGCATTTTCATCTTTAACTCACTGTATTTAAGCATTTACAGCAGGCCAATTCAAGCAAGCAGTGTGAGCAAGCATTTCCCTGTCTTGTTTCTTCAGAACAAGCAGGCCTTGAGCTTATTATTTCAACAAGCAAACTTCGAGAAAATAATTCACAATACCTCAGCCTTCCATACTCACGCCATGTGCTAAGAACCACCATCTCTCATACACACACTGTGTGCTAAGAACCACCATCTCTTATATGAGCCAACTAGGGAAGGCACCCTGCTGGACCTGCTGTTTGTGAACAGAGAAGGTCTTGTGGGTGATGTGATGGTTGGAGACCATCTTGGGCATAACGATCATGAAATCATAGAGTTTTAAATTCTTGAAGTAAGGAAGGAGGTCAGCAAAACTGCCACCTCAGACTTCCAGAGGGCAGGCTTAGGCCTGTTTAGGGGCCTGCCTGACAGAATCCCTTGGGAGGCAGTCCTGAAGGGCAAACAATGATAGGACAAGGGGTAATGGGTTCAAGCTGGAACACAAGAGGTTCCACTTAAATTTGAGAAGAAACTTCTTCTCAGTGAGGGTGACGGAACACTGGAACAGGCTGTCCAGGGAGGTTGTGGAGTCTCCTTCTCTGGAGACATTCAAAACCCNAAAGCAGGAAAAACCTGCTCAGGGGTCTGGATCATAAGTCTTATGAGGAGCAGCTGAGGGAACTGGGGTTGTTTAGCCTGGAGAAAATGAGGTTGAGGGGAAACCTTATCAGTCTCTACAACTAGTGAGGTGGGTGTTGGTCTCTTCTCTCAAGTAGCAAGTTATAGGAAGAGAGTAAATGGCCTCAAGTTGTGTCAGGGGAAGTTTAGACTGAATATTAGGAAAACTTTCTTCATTGAAAGGGTTCTCAAGCACTGGAACAGGCTGTCCAGCTTCCCCATACAAAAGAGTCATAGACATTGTGCTGCGTTGGTCAAGATAGGGTTAATTTCTACACTGCCAGGACCCAGACCCAGCCAAAGGGGGGTATTCGATACCATATCAGGTCATGCTCAGTTACAAGGGGGATGGGCTGGGAGGGCAGTCACTCGCTCACTAGTTCTCACTCTGGTGACTGGGAGCAGGGCAGCCCGAGACGCACTCAGTTCCCTCTTGACCACGCAGTTTGGTTCTTTTCTATTTTGAGCGCAAGCTGCGGTTTAATGGGGGGGGAGGTTCAGCACAAGCGACGGCCGGGGCAACAGGAGAGCTCAGTGTGAGCTGCGGCCAGGAGCCTACCGCTTTGGAGGGGTTGGGAGCTGCCATGGCAGAACTGCCACGTGGTGGGACTGCCACATGGTCAGGTTGCACGGTGTGTCCATTGCTTTGTAGGTTCTTTCAGTATTGTTGTTACTGTTTGTTTGGTTTTTTCTTCGCTGTTCTGTTAAACTGTTCTTATCCCAACCCACAAGTTTTGCCTTGTTTTCTGATTCTCCTCCCCATTCCACCAGGGGCAAGGGAGGGGTGAGTGAGCAGTACCTGGTTTTAGCTGCTGGCTGGGGAGGGGTCGGGGCTAAACTATGACAACATACTGGAGAGAATCCAGCAAAGGGCCATGGAGATGATGAAGGGTCTGGAGCATCTCTCCTATGAGGAAAGGCTGAGAGAGCTGGGACTGTTCAGCCTGGAGAAGAGAAGGCTCTGGAGGATCTCATCAATGTACATAAATACCTGAAGGGAGGGTGTACAGAAGACAGAGCCAGACTCTTTTCAGTGGTGCCCAGTGACAGGAAAAGAGGCAATGGGCACAAATTAAAACACATGAAATTCCATCTTAACATAGCACTTTTTTCCAGTGAAGGTGTTCAAACACTGGAACAGGTTGCCCAGGGTGATTGTGGAGTCTCTCTCCTTGGAGATAGTGTCCTGGTTTTGGTTAAAACAAGACCAATTGTCTGTAAGTGAATTTTCCTTTCAGCTAGATTCTTCTAAGTAACTGCGTTTTTCTGAATTTGGCTGCATGGTTCTCATACAGTGTTTGCTCTGGAGCTGATAACAGCCAATATTTACAGTTTTATTGAGCTAACAGTAGGAATGGTATGCAGAAAAGGCCCAGGTTTATCTTTCATCGCTATAGCAGCCAAGGTTGCTGATAATTTTTGTACATCCCATAAGTGAAAGGGTCATACTTGCAGGGATGGACAGAACAGGTGTCCCAAGTTGACCAATGAGGTATTCCATGCCATCCATGTCATACGCAGTTTAAAGCTGGGAGATCACGAGGGTCTCTTCATCCATGGCCCGCATCTGAAGAGGACCTCTTCTGTCCTCCTGCCTGCAATCCTGATCCTGGTTCCAGTCTGTGCATCCCCGAATCCAGTTCCTGTCTACTGATGATTCCAGTCCAGGATTTCCTGGTGTCTGCCCTGCGGCCTCTAGCATGACACCAGCCCACACAGCAGGCCACGGCTGTGCTACTTCGGGAAATTAAATATTGGTTTTGTATATTTTGCATTATTTTATCTCATTATTAGTATTATTAGTAAAGCCTTTTTTAACTTTCCAACTTGTGTCTCCCTTTTCCTCCTATTCCCTTTCCTTAGTGGGAAGGGTGAGAGTTAATAGACAGCATCTGCCACACTTTATTGTTGTCCTGCAATAAACGGTGAGATAGTCAAAAGCTGTCTGGACGTTGTCCAGGATAACTGGCTCTAGGTCAACTTGCTTGAGCACTAAGGTTGGACAAGGTGATCTCAAGAGGTCCCTTTCAGTTTAAATGGTTCTGTCATTCTGTGAATCTGTGATTTTGTAAATGGACTTCCCCACTGTGCAGTTTCTAGACCCCAACACTTGCAAGCATTTCTTTTTAACCTAGCTGTCATTTGCCGTGCCATACTAATCCCAAATATTATCACAGAATCACAGAATCACAGAATGTTAGGGATTGGAAGGGACCTCAAAAGATCATCTAGTCCAATCCCCTTGCCAAAGCAGGACACCTAGGTGAGGTTACACAGGAAGGCGTCCAGGCGGGTTTTGAATGTCTCCAGAGAAGGAGACTCCACGACCTCCCTGGGCAGCCTGTTCCAGTGTTCCGTCACCCTCACTGAGAAGAAGTTTCTTCTCAAATTTAAGCGGAACCTCTTGTGTTCCAGCTTGAACCCATTACCCCTTGTCCTATCATTGTTTGCCACCGAGAAGAGCCTGGCTCCATCCTCGTGACACTCACCCTTTACATATTTATAAACACTAATAAGGTCACCCCTCAGTCTCCTCTTCTCCAAACTAAAGAGACCCAGCTCCCTCAGCCTTTCCTCGTAAGGGAGATGCTCCACTCCCTTAATCATCTTAGTTGCCCTACGCTGGACTCTCTCCAGCAGTTCCCTGTCCTTCTTGAACTGAGGGGCCCAGAACTGGACACAATATTCCAGATGTGGTCTCACCAGGGCAGAGTAGAGGGGAAGGAGGACCTCTCTCGATCTACTAACCACCCCCCTTCTAATACACCCCAGGATGCCATTGGCCTTCTTGGCCGCATGAGCACAGTGCTGGCTCATGGTCATCCTGCTGTCCACCAGGACCCCCAGGTCCCTTTCCCCTACACTGCTTTCTAACAGGTCATTCCCCAACCTATACTGGAACCTGGGGTTGTTCCTGCCCAGATGCAGGACCCTACACTTTCCCTTGTTATATTTCATCAAATTGTTCCCTGCCCAACTCTCCAGCCTGTCCAGGTCTCTCTGGATGGCAGCACAGCCCTCTGGCGTGTCAGCCACTCCTCCCAGTTTAGTGTCATCAGCAAACTTGCTGATAGTACACTCAATTCCCTCATCTAAATCGTTAATGAATATATTGAATAATATTGGCCCCAATACCGATCCTTGAGGCACTCCACTAGTTACCGGCCTCCAACTGGACCCTGCCCCATTGACTACGACTCTCTGGCTTCTTTCCTTCAGCCAGTTCCCAGTCCACCTCACTACCCAATCGTCCAGTCCACACTTCCTCAGCTTAGCCATCAGGATGCTGTGGGAGACCGTGTCAAATGCTTTGCTGAAGTCAAGGTAGACCACATCCACCGCTCTGCCATCATCCATCCACCTCGTTATTTCCTCATAAAAGGCTATGAGGTTGGTCAAGCATGACTTCCCCTTGGTGAAGCCATGTTGACTGCCCCTAATAACCCTCTTATCCTTGATATGCCTTGAGATGGCACCAAGGATAAGGTGTTCCATCAGTTTCCCAGGGATTGAGGTGAGGCTGACCGGTCTATAGTTACCCAGGTCCTCCTTCTTACCCTTTTTGAAGACTGGAGTGACATTTGCTTTCCTGACATAACCCCATTTACTAAAATCCTTTGAGTCCAGCCCATCAGCCAATTGTTCACTCACTGCACTGTGTGTTTATCCCACTGTATGCTGGCCATCTTGTCCAGGAGAATACTGTGAGAGACAGTATCAAAGACTTTGCTGAAATCCAATAAGATCACATCGACAGGCTTCCCTTGGTCAACTAGGTGGGTACCCTTGTCATAGAACGAAATTAAGTTTGTTAAGCAATACTTTCCCCTCATGAACCCATGCTGACTGGGACCAATGACTGTGTTGTCATGCAGATGTTTTTCAATAAGTCCCAGAACAATCTTCTCCATGATTTTTCCAGGCACAGAAGTGAGGCTGACAGGCCTGTAGTTGCCAGGGTCATCCCTGTTGCCCTTCTTGTAGATTGGGACAACATTTGCCAGCTTCCAGTCAACTGGGACCTCTCCAGATTCCCAAGAGCATTGAAAAATCATGGAGAGATGTCTCGCTATGATGTTGGCCAGCTCTTTAAGCACCCTTGGATGAATCCCATCAGGCCCCCTCGACTTGTAGGGATCTAACTAGAGTATCAAATCCCGTACAAGTTCTGGACTGATTGGGAGTTTATCGTTCTCGCAGCCATGGTTTTCTAGCCCTGGGTTATGGAGGCCCCCCAAGTCCATCATCGGTGTTGAAGACCAAGGTGAAGAAGGCATTAAATGTCTCGGCTTTGTCTATGTCCCTGTTAATAAGGAGACCATGCTCGTCAAGTAATGGGCCAATGTTATTTCTAGTTTGCCTTTTGCCATTAATATATCTAAAAAAGCATTTTTTATTATCCTTGACAGTTCTGACCAGCTTCAATTCTAATTGAGCTTTGGCAGTACAAATTTCCTCCCTACAACGGCGAGCAGCATCTCTGTAGTCCTCCCATAATGCCTGATCTTGTTTCCACTGACCATGTAATTTCTTTTTTCGCTGTATTTCAAGAAGAAGATCCCCGTTCAACCAAGCTGTTTTTTGACTTGCCTGCTAGATTTTCGACATTTTAGAATTGCCTGGTCCTGTGCTTTTAGGAGGTGGTATTTAGAAAACTACCAACACTGATGAACCCCAATGCCTTCAAAAGCTTCTTCCCAGGCAATCTTATTAAGTAGTTCTCTGAGCAGCTTGAAGTCTGCTTTCCACATATCTAGTGTTAAAGTCTTACTGGCAGTTTTCCTCTTATTAGCAAATATTTTAAACCTGACTGCTTTGTGGTCGCTGTGGCCAAGAGAGCCACCAGTCACCACTTCTCCCACGGGACACTCTCTGTTAGTGAGAATCTCCAAGGAATTATCGTGCAGATGCCTCAGGAATCTTCTGGACCTGTTGGTGCCAGCTGTGTGATATTCCCAGTTGATATATCTGGCAAGTTGAAGTCCTCCATGATGACAAGAGCAGATGATTTGGAGGCTTCGCTTAGTTCCTTAAAGAATAACTCATCAGTGTCGTCATCCTGGCTGGGTGGCCTATAGTAGACACCCACGATGACATCTGCTTTATTTGTCTGACCCTTAATCCTTACCCAGAGTATCTCAACTTTTCCATCGCCAACTGCCAGCTCCATGCAATCTAGCCCCTCCACTACATACAGTGCCACCCCCTGCCTCTCCTACCCTGCCTATTAGTTACAAGGGATTTTTTTATTATTATTTTTTAATTTTGTAGGAATCCTTCTTAGAATTCTTCTTTTATTTGTAAAGATTGGTAGCATTGTGCAGATATGGGAGAACATATTGTACTTTCCGAAGGCACTCTGGGAAGTTAATGAGGGCGACAACCTCTAATTTTTTCATCACCTCCAGCAGATTTACACACCATTGTAATGAGAATGAATTAAAACTTGTTCATTTGTAGAGAGACAGTTTTAGAAGCAGATAAAATTTAGATTTTGCTCAGTATAAGGAGATGAGGAGAAAATAGATCATTAGAGATATAAATCTAAAAGTAGTCAGACCAGGCTGAAAAAAAAAAATCAGTCAAACTTTCAGAAATGAGGTTGGGTATTTGGGTCATTTCTAAGACTGGATGGGTAAAAGGAATAAGTTTTTGGAATAGTTTGTCGAGGCAAATATGCCTTCTGCAACTGAATTTTGGGAGAACAAAATCTGATTAAAAGGTGCTCCTGCTTGGGAGCTGAGCTTTTGTTACTTTTACATCTACATAACGCATTGAAGAGTCCAGAACTCTGGTCTTGAGTCCTGCTATAATATTCCCAGAGATCTGGAGCTTAATTGTGGTAACTCAGATTTTAGATAAGCTTGAGATCTTTATGAGTGAAAGGCATATGTTTGGAGACTGAGAGTGCTTAAGTTGTTCATGTACATACAGCCCTTGTCTCCATGAAATGTATAGCTTTACTAGTAGCATTATATGCACAACATTGCTGAGCAATTAGTGCAACATTTTTTGACCAGAATATAGCTTGTAAAAATTCACTTTAAGCACTTAAAAATATTATTATGGCTTTAGAGATACTTTAAATATTTCCTTGCTTTTAATTGGGGTCATTCTTCAAAGCAAAGTAAGTTTTGCTGATTCATTCAGACCTGTGATGAAGAATAAGGCTACTAAGCTGAGACAAAAAAAATCTGCAAGCTAAAATGTGTGCATTAATATCCTTTAAAAAATTTATTTCTTGTATTTATTTATCATAACTGATTAACATGCTATTTAAAATTCATTTCTTGCATTTAGTTATTGTAATTGATTTTAGTCCAAAAAAAATCTATTATACCATACATTTAGCAAACAGGCTCAAAACTGGTTGTTTAAAAAGTTTCCATTTTGGTCAGAAGGCTATATTTTATTGAAAACATGTTCTGATGGAAAATGACTGATGAGGATTTTTTTTAGGCCAAATTACATGAATTAGCCACACTACCCTGTTCTGATGACATAACTGTTGTTGTAGAAACCAGTTGTGATATCATTATCTTTAATAAATAAAGCTGTGATTTTTTTTAAGGTGCTTCTTAATAAAAGCAACTGTTCTGATCATAGGTGTTCACTCTGATCTGTATATTGCCTCTTTGTGGCAATAATTCTCTGTTGTCTAGCAGTATCCTCCATTGCGTGCCTGGAGTACATGTGTTTTTCTAAAAGCAGTTTTAACTGCTTGTCCTCATAATCTAAAATTTTTTTTCTTCTGTCTCCTGTTTTTTTTCTCTCTCTGATATATGTATGTACATACCCATTTATATATGTCTATAATGCATATATAAAACCCAAATAAAAATACACTAATGCAATTCTTGACTCCTGAGGAAGCTATGATGTAAACGGATCTTAAGAAAGCAGTCTTGCAAAACCGTAATGGAATTTACCAGCCAAGGCACAATTATTGTGCATCATCTTTGCCATAGCGATGACGATGATGAGGATATACAATCTAGAAGAAGAGAGAATGCTGAGAAAGTCTGAGCTGATTGACATATTTTTAAATGAATTAAAGACATATTAAAGTAGATTTCAATAATTCTGGAATAATTTATATAACTGAGATATATAAAGTTGATAAAGCTTTTGACTTCTGTAAAAACAAAGCAGCTCCAAGTCTGTAGAAAGCATATCCTTTACATTTAGTATGTTGATGTAGACAACTGATGCTTTCCAAACACAGAATGCCAAGTGCACAAAGAGCAGTTTAGTCAAAGTTCATCATAAGGTCACACACTCAGTGGAACCATCTGGACAACCTCTCAGTAACCTCTACATACTTCCAGACAGGGTCTGGGAACATTTGTGTCCTGATTAGAGTATGTAACAGTTAATTTGTTTTAAATAACAAATTAAATAGTCATGTAAACTGTTATATGACAGTCATAAAATGGTTCTCAAGTTACATTGATGAGATCTGTTTGGGATTCCTACTCAACATCTTGCTGCAGCAAAATGAAAGAAGAGCAAAATTATTGGATACAATAATTCCAAACTCCGATTTCACTCTTTCATGAAAAATGAAATAAAGTCTTGAGTGAGTGCTTTTAATAAAATGGCAGACTGTTTCTTAAATTTAAAGGTAGGAAAATCGTTTAATTTGTAAAGACACTGTCCCTCTGCAGCTGATTGTACAGATTTATGTTCTATCTATTCAGGACAGAGTATAATTTGCTATTGGACTAAAAATCTATATATTTTCCTGAGTTTTTCTCATTTAAAATATACTTTTTTTCTAAAATAAAATTCAGATGAATTGTTTTGGACTACCTTTAGTTCTTTATATATAATTTGAAACAGCATTACTTAAGCAAATAGTACTGAGTGTCTTTCATTAGAGAGAGATTATGTCCATATCTGTAAAACATCAACATCTCTGTAAAACAAAATATATTACTAAGTGTAGTTTCTGCATTTGGGCTCTCTGCAGTGTTAGATTTTCAGTAGGATTAGGGTTTAGTCGCTGAATGAAAAGGAAGTTGCTGTAGACTTTGGTGGGACCGGAATTCCTGGATCTCATACTGCTAAAGCTCTAGTGTCCCCAAAATAGATGGTGAAAGAATGACCACCTTGATCCATCAGTAAGTGGATCTGATCTTCTGTGGAGAAAAAGCAAACTGTTTCTCATGAGGCTGAACAGAATTTGTATGCTTCTTGCACTGCAAAAAGCCCCTTTGGTGTACTCACTAGCATTACAAAATTCTGATATATGCAAACTTGATGAGATAAAATAAAACTAATAAAGAAAATATAAAGAACTACTTTTATTTGAAAGATGTTTTTCTTTTCACAAACCTGTGATTAACTCCAAGACTAGATCCTGTGAAGTGCAGGGCATCTGGTGATGTTGCTCACTGCACTCACATCTGTTTTCTTCAGTGAGCACTGATGGCACTTTGAAATTTCCACCAAATATTTAATACTTTTCAGGATTTTTCCCCACATAAACATGTTCCTAAACATAAAAGGTTTAGGGAAACAAATACAAGGCAATAAAGCAAGCATCTCATAGTTCCGCTGGAAGGATCTCAAAGGACAAGCAGTTGTTATCAGTCTTGAAAGCCATGAGTCATGAATTTATTCTGAAGGAAGAAATACTTTAATTGGCAGAAAAAGTAGTTAAGCCCAACATCAATTAATGAATGGAAATGATGCCTGAAAAAGAGCAACCCAAGATGGTTTGACAATTGACAGAAGTTGGAGATTAGATGGAGAAATCAGCGCTCTAAAAATACCTGAAAGCTGGAGTGGATGACCTAGTCTGTATCTGCCTTTATGTATTCTTTTATAGGAGCCCATAAAAATGTAGAAAAGCTGTTTGCTCTAGGTTACCTTGCACCTCACCTCATGGCCTGTACTTTTCACTATTTAATGCTTAGAATCAGCCCTTACATAGTCAAAAGAAAGAATAGTGAAACAGTAAAAATGACGACAGTTAAAGTACCTTGACACCTCCTTTGTAATCTCTAGAAAATGAAAACAGTTCCCCTTTGTCAAGTATGAAAGGCTATCGTTCTGCAAGAGCAAGAGCTAATTACATATTTTCATTGATTTGGTGAAACCTGAAATTTAATTAATACAAGCCATATGTAAACCAATTTTAATGAGTTCACATAAGGTTTTTTTTTCCCAGTTTAATTGATTTAGCGCCATTTTTTTCTGTCTCTGGCTGACTGGCTCTGTCTTTTTGTCTCTATCTGTCATCACTCATTGACTTTCTGTCAGTGGGAGTTATCAATTGTACAGGCTAAAGTCAATGTCATACTTCCACTATAGCAAACAAACTTATAAAGTCTAAAAAGGGGCAGCTGGAAACAAATTAAAGTTAAATGCAAGTTAAATGCATATTAACTCCTGGCTTCAAGGCTGGTGCCATCGTGAGGGTTTTGGCTTTTACGACAGTGGAACATTCTTTTGCAGTTATAAACTGTTAGGGAGGGATGGAATCCACCTGTCCAGAAGATGAAATGATATCTTTGGCAGTAGGCTGTTCAACGTGGTGAAGCAATCCAACTTCTGACACCAAACTGTTGGGGAAGTTTTATGTGTCCTGGTTTTGTTAAAAACAAGACCAGTTCTCTTTTAGTGATTTTTCATTTCAGCTAAGTTCTTTTAAGTGCCTTCTAAGTAACTGCAATTTTTTTCTCGGACACTGTGCTCGGTGCTGATAAGATGACCAACGGAATGCTGAAGAAGCTCATGTTTAGATTTATTACTATGGTAACCAAGGTTAACTGATAATGGGACATATTTGCAGGAGGGGCATCCAGAACAGGTGACTAAAACTGACCAACTGAGTATTCCATCCCATAATCATCATACAGCCTATATAAGAGGGAGATCACGAGGGTCTCACTCTCTTCGACCATGGCTGGCATCTAGAGAGGACCCTGCCTGTCTGCCTGCGATCTATAGGCCTCAGGCCTATTTGTGTGTGTGTGTATATATTTGAAGACAGGCAGAAAGCAGTAGTGATTTGGGTTTGACTTAAATGGTATGTAATAAGGAGTGGAATGTCCTGTTTTTGTTTTGGTACCCCTTGAGGTGAATTAAACACACATTTGTGCTTAAATATAAAAGAAAAATGTAATGAACAATGCATTGGGCAGAGTCTTACCGCCATAGGTAATTCTACACGGAGTCTGCAAAGATGTGTCACAATGAGATTCCTTATATACAGTTGCATCAGCACCAATTTCAAGAGTGGTTACATGGAGCACCTCAGCCCCACCGTGGATCCATCTCCCAGTCCAGCTCTGCTGCCCAGAGGTGGCCCCTGAATGCTTGCATTCCAGTATGTCTATAAGACAGTGCTGAGGCTTTTTCTTATCACTCAGGGAAACTTCACTCCCTTGCAAGTTCTGTCTCTGGCATTCCTGCTTCCAGACAGTTTAACCCCTTCTTGTAGTTGGACCTTTTTGTCCTCCATGCCAGGTCATTCCTTGGTCACAAATTACCACTGCTGACCAGTTACAATTATAGTTTCTGATTCAGTGGTATGAGAAATATATTGACATGAAGAAAACATGGTAAGGCGTCTTGTTCTGTCTTTGCATTTCCTCCTTGTTTCTATTTGTGATTGAACATTTATCCCTTTCCAAGTTTCCAAGCTTTGTGTCTTCTGGAGAAAGTAATCTAGACTGTCAGCAACCTCAGGGAAACATAAATTAATTGATATAATTATTATTGAGAAGCTGAGAGAGGATGGTAGAGAATGAGGCCAGTCAAGAAAGGATGGTTAAAAATAGCTCTCTCAAGCTTGGCACCAAGCTGGTGACTCATTGCACATACTGGGGTGAACCTCCTCACAGAGCTGTAGGCAAAGCTCTATTGGTTTATATCTATTTGATTTTTGCTTTGGATTAATTTATAAGATAAGCTTGTGATGTGAGCCTTTTCTTTAGGAAAAGAGAAGAAATTAAAGCTTTTATCTCACCTCTCAAAGAGGAACAAAGTTTCTGAGTGAATCAGATCCACTGCTTAAGACATGGCTCTCTGATTTGATTTGGTGGGAAGGAGGATAACATATGAAGAACTATGTGTTGCATAGCAGTATCTAAATCATGAAAGCTGAAATCCATCACCACTGTACTCGGTCTGGCTGAGATAGAGTAGACTATTCAGAGTAGCCTGTATGGTGCTGTGCTTTATATTTGTGGCTAAAACAGTATTGATAACATACTGATGTTATGGTGTTTGTCTTCCCAAGCAACTGTTATGCATGCTGAGGCTCTGCTTTCCCAGAAGTGACTGGACATCTTTCTGCTGATGGGAAGTAGTGAATTCTTCTTTTTGCTTTACTTGCACATTAAGTTTTTGCTTTCCTTATTAAACTGTCATTATCTCAAGTCTTCTTGCCTTCCTTTTATTTTCTCCCCATCCGATGGGAGAGGATAGAGTGAGAAGCTGGGTGAGTTTTTGGCTGTTGGCCAGGGTCAACTTAACCACAACCTCCATTTCCAGATTGTTTAAATTTTTGTTTGCATCCCTAACACAAGGGCAGCAGTATTACCAGACATGTGCCCCAGAGAAAGGCACATTGCTTTCAGCTACAATTAATCCTGTCCTGCCTTTTGTCCCTCTTGAACCCCACCTCTAAAGTGCCACTTGTTTTACATCCTTGTGCATTTTCTGTGATGGAACTGAAGATAAACTCAGCTGACAAAGCAAAGCCTGTGCCTCAGATTTGAAAATGGTTTCTTCAAACACATGCATAGGGAGAAAATACAGTCACTATCACTTTGATTTAATTTCTTTTTTGGTCTTGCAATATATTTTGCACTTTTTTTTGGCTCTAGCATTGCCAAAAGTGCCTGTGTGCATCAGATAATGCTGGTTATCTCTGTGAAATTTTCCCCTGTGAACCAGAGGGGGAAGTGCTTAAATTACAGAAAAGCATTGAATTTAGTTTTATTGTGACAGCATTAGAAAATTATAAGAGCTGTGGTACTGCATTTTTTATAAAAAATACATGTATTAACATTCAGAACATTAACACAGAAAACAAAAAAGGCTATTAAAATTTAGCTCAAATCAACTAAAAGACACAGAGTATTTGGGACCAATTTGCACCTAAAAAAGTTGATAGCAATGAAGAGAAGCTGCCAGATTAATGTCTACTGTGATTAAATAGCAAAGGACGTACCCATCATTAATCAATAGACATGATGAATGCTTTCTAACTACCTACCAAAGAAAGGGATATTTTTCAAGTCTTAGATTCTCTTGCATGACAAGCTAGAGACAGAAGATTAAGTGATATATTGGTTAGAATCAGAGTACTTAGCTTATGTTTAACTAGAAATTAATGGGTGCATTGTAAGAAACTAATCACTTATAAGTGAGCACTAATTGCGCTTGTGTGAAGAGCTGCCAACGTGGAGAGGTCAATCAGCGGACACCTGAGAAGACCACCAGAAGCCCGCCGAAAGAGATTGTGGCACCGGTAAAAGGACGCTAGATGGCAGCAAAGACCGTGAAATAACTAACTCCAGCTTGCTCTTATGTTTATGAAATCATTTCCTGGTACAGGTGTATTGTATGTTAAAAATTCCCCAAAATTGTAATTAATATGCAATCATTGTGTGGATATAAGCAATGCAAGAGCATCCAGCACTTATGGAGGATGATCCCCAGAGCTCCCCAGTGCTGTCAATAAAAGAATGCCGCTTAACAGTATAATTGACTCTGCTGTTAAGTTTATTTCTCCATTTCAGCAAAGGCAACCTAATTAGCAAACTTTCAATGTATTTTTGGTAGTTTGTAGAGAGAAAAATACATGATCTGGACAATGATCATGACAGATGGTCTGGATTTTGAAGTGTGACTGACATCTTAAATATCTGGAAATTCATGCATGATCACTCTCCATGTCTTAATTGGTTCTAAACACATAGCTTATTATGCTTTCCTGCCATTCAGGACTACTACTTCATTCCAGTGTTCAGGGAGGTAGGGTATAGGATGGTAGGTAGGCATGGAGTAATTGTGTCTTTTTCGGATAATGTAACCGTTCCCATTTCACAAATCGAAAAAGAGGCATACATTTATTAAATAAATTATGCAATCTTAAAAATATACTGTGTAATACAGACTGTATTACCTAACTAACAACTGAATTACTGATAATCAGTGAGAAGGAAGTATATTCCATTAATATACAGCAGGAATAAATATGGAAAAAGCAAATATGGAAAACATTAAATTACAGAAATATATAATTCAGTGTGCAATCCATCAGTAACAAACATTTAAAAACTGTTTTTGCAATGTTGTATCGTAGCAGTCACAGTCATGACGTAAGGGTTACCTGACCCACGGCTGTGTAAAGATCATGACTGTGGGGTTTTCGGGATTCCACAAAACACAAGGACACAGAGGTTTGGGTTTCTGAGAATTTCTTCATTACAAATTACTGCAAAATTGCTATTAGAAAAAACAAACACACACACTGTAAGTCACTGCAAAATTACCAATAGGAAAGCGTGTATATATATATATATACATATTTTTTATTTTTTTTTTAAAAGTAAAGCAAATATATGTATATGACAAGCTATTACAGGATACCAACCAGTGAAGCAAGTATATACTTATGAACCTTTACCTGTGTGCATGCCTATAAATATATTATGTGAGGTGTTATCGGTGCGACACCCACCAAGCAGGTCCCATGAGTGGGGCTAATCAACAAATGGAAAAAGTCTCACTTCAAAGATGATCTGTGTCAAGGAGTCTGGAGTCAGACTGGCGTTCTTGGTGAGGATCCATTTTGTCCAGGAGATCCCCTGTAGAGAGGCTTTTGCAGATCTGTTCTTGCAGAGAAACTCATTTTGGGTAGGTAGAGAGTTACTTTTTATACCTTTTTGGTGTAGATAGGTAAGTGGACAGGACATCAGTTCCTGGTATAGTTGTTGATGACTCTCATTTTCCTGGAAAGTCATTTAATTATCACAGTTTCTTTGTTGTGCACCCATCAGGATTTCTTTGTCCTGCCAACTACTCTCCACCAAGGAGATTTCCACTGACCTTATCAGGGATGTCTTGGGTCTCCCGCTAAGGAGACAACCTTCTTTGTCAGTGTGTTTACTGGCTTGCCTTTGTGGCAGTTCCCATCACATATCTAATTATGGATTACAACAACTGAATTTTTATACATTTTGACGAGAAAGTAGATGGAAACAGTTTTCAAATTAGACTTCCAGTGTTATTTTAGATCTTCATGTTTGCTGAATTTAAGTCTATAATAACTTAAACTAGTGATAAGACCATGTGGAGATTGAGCTCTTTGTTTCATCTGCTGTAGAAGGGGTAGTTTGACTGAAATTTAAGAGTTGCTCATTTTCTGTTGAAGTTAAATGATGACAAGATATGATTTCACTCCTTCTCACTAAGAACTAATGATACCACAAAATAGGTGAATAAGGAAACTTAGAAAACCAGAATTTTAAGATTTTAGAAGCAGCATTCCGTTATTGGCACCAGGCACTCGCAGGGAGAGCCCCACCAGTCCACCAAGAGAGGGCACTGAAATATTTTCCAGACAAAGGTTATACTCACACAGATCATACATATTCATCACATTTTTGGGAAGTCCTTTACATATGTGTTACATTTCTCGGAACCAGTTATAGCACATGCAAATGTCTCTAGCCCATGCGCAGAGCAGTGAGTTGGTGGTCTTTCGAGGGTTGCAGGAAGAAGAAAGCAATCTTCATCATGTTGTCCTTTCAATGAACTCAAGTCCTGGGCATGCACAGTTCTTTTGATACTCGACTTGTAACCGCATGGTCAGCCTGAACCAGTTCCTGCACTAGTTTTGGCTTCTTATCTACTCAGAGCAAGCGCATTGTCCTTCAGTCCTCTCCTGCTTATCCTAACAAATACGATTCCTGTGACCTAAGACCTAATAAATGCCTAACATCTAACATCTATAAAACTTATTTTTATTAACTTATTTTATTACTAAATTTGATTTTAGGTATCATTAATACCATCTTCTAATTTTGATTTCAGATAGATTTTGTATTTTTTTCTTTCTCAGTACACCTTAAAGTGTGAATTTTATTTTCATAGAATAAATAATGAAATGTCAGTTTTCTCTTGTATGTAAAAATATCACCAGTTCCATAAAATCTATGAAGTTAGTGGTGAAATAAAGCTTTACTATGCTCTTGTCATGGTTTAACTGTGGTCTACCTTAATTTCAGTA